>JAMJFZ010004179.1:812500-1215000 GCA_026225945.1 Cricetomys ansorgei
AGTGTGTGTGTGTGTGTGTGTGTGTGTGTGTGTGTGTGTGTAAAAGAGAGAAGAGAGAGAAAGAATCTAAAGGCACATATTCCATGAATCCTGGTCTTTGTGTGGTTCTGTGTCTCCTTGAGTGTCTCCTACTGATGGTGTGTCCTTTTCAATGTCTGCCTGTCTCTAAGTGTATCAGTGTCTGTGTGGGTGTAACTGGGCTGGGTTGGCTATATTTATGTACAGTGTAAGATTTCTGTTCTTGTCTCTCTTTGCATATGGGTTGATGTAAGTGTATCCTAGACTATGGGTGAATGCTGCTGTATGTGACCTTGACCACAGAGGCTGATAGCTAGAGAGGGAATGCTTGTATTTTATTGGATAAATATCTGCCTTCAAAATGTCTAAGACACAACTTAAAGATGACTAGAACGTAGATATTAAGGTCTTTTATAAACTCAAATTCTTCTAATTACTTACCTGTTAATTTATTCTTTCATCCAACCATCCAAATACACGGACAGTTACCTGCTTTGCAGGTATCTCCCAGTGCCTCAGTTTTCTCATCTACAAAATGGAGTGATGAGGCTAGAGAGATGGACCAGCAGTTAAGAGCACTGGTTGCTGTTCCAGGGATCCTACATTCAATTTCCAACACCCACAGAGTGGCTCACAGTCATCCTTAACTCCAGTTCCAAGGGATCCAGTGCCCTCTTCTGACCTCCAAGGGCACCAGTCACATGTGTAGTGTACAGACATACATGCAAGAAAACTATATATATATATATATATATATATATATATATATATATATATATATATATCACAAATGGAAGTGAGAAAGACAGAGCTACTTAGTAGGGCTGCAGTACATGACAATGCATATGAAAGGCTTGGCATGCTATATGCTTCCTGCAAGCATTCACTGTATTTACCTTTTTGGTGTGTGTGGTATTTATGTATGCTCCTGTGGGTGTGTGCACATTTGGAGGCCAGAGATTGATTGTCAAGTGTCTCCTGGGATCACTCTCCACCTTATCTTTTAAAACAAGGTCTCTCCCTGAACTTGGAGCTCATCTATTTGACCAAGACGGCTGACAAGTGGGCATCAAAGATCTGCCCACTTCTACCCGGCTCCACCCCAGGACTGGAGTTAAGTCACACTGCTGTATCCAGCTTTTTACATGACTGTGAGGGGTCAGAACTCAGATCCTCATGATTATGTTTTACCAGCTAAACCATCTCCCCAGTCCCTGGATTAACCAATTTTACCACATCATTGTGGTTAGGAGAATTCAGAAAATCCTCAGCAGTATACTAAATGCCACTTCTGAGCTAGAAGATCAGGCCACCACCCTCTGTGTGATCTTGGATAATGACCTCCTTGTGGAAATTCCAGATGCCCCTGCACTTCCAGAAGCACCAAGAGCTCTGAGGTCACATAGCAGTCCCAAGGATGCTCCAAAGTCCCAGGATGACAAGGACAGTTTAGAGTCATTTAGAGGGTCAGGAAGAGTAAGGACAAAGCTGAACCCATTCTACTGCAGGACTCAGTCCACTGCCTCCGGCTCCCTCCTTCCTTACACTTCCAGTCTCTATGCTCCTCTGGGGAAGCATTGGTGAGAAGCCACAGGCAAAAACACAGGTTCTCTTCCTCTCCAAGGCTAGGCTCATCACTTACTGTTTGATGAAGGGAATGGAGCCGGGCTTCACTCCAGACCTGGTTCTAGTGTGCAAAGAAAAGCTCCATGTGGGACAGCCCTCCCCACAAAGGATGGCCACTGTGCCCATCTATCTTCAACCAACACACACTCTGATGTACACACATGTGTGCACAGACACATGCTCAAACATGCACTCACATGCATGCACACACCCTCAAAAATGTACCACACAGACTCACAAAGTGGAGGAAAAGGCCTATGCCCAGAGAGGGGTACATTCTGTCCTTTGTTACGCCCCTCTGTGACTTCAGGCTATCCAAAGTCATATCCCATTTGGATCTTAGTTTGCTCATATGGACAATATGACCATAGACCTAATTCCATGGTGTCAAGACTAACTGGGATCATAAATACAAATCAGGAATAATGGGAAAAAATTAGAAAGGAAACTTTGCATCCTAAGCAAGGTCATAAGGAAACAGGGAATGTGGGGTTGGGAAAAGTAAGGAAGAGAAATGAGGTAATCACAACATGAGATGGTTTATAAAGAATTCTCTTAATATAGAAACAGCTCACTCTTACAAAACAATATTAAAAGGCCTTTGCAACCAGGTGTGGTGGTGCACATCTGCTATCCTAGTACTCGAGAGGCTGAGGCAGTAGAAGCGTGAGTTTGAAACCATCCTGGGGTACATAGTGAGATCCTAACACCCTCCCGCAATGTCTCTCTTCAGTAAGGGGTGGGGCCTGGAAATCACCTACTTAATCTATGTAGAACTGTGGCTGGCTTGATCCTGTACAGGTCTTGGGATGATAATCCTCGCTGGTGTGAGTTTGTGAGATAGAGGTTCATATTTCATTGAATACATGCATGAAATAGTCAAGCATAAAGAAAAAATTTGAATGATTTTGCTACTTTGGAAAATGAAGAAAAGTCTTAGCAAAAAGTTGTATATCGTTACAGTTAATGGCACGTCTGTGTCCATTTAAAAAAGTGAAACATTGTTTTCTTCTTAAAAACATTTACTCCTTGACAATTTCATACACGTATGAAATGAAATGTATTTGGTCATTTTAAGCCCACATTGCCCTTTGTCATCCCTCACTCCTGCTGAACTAACCTGCTTCCCAGTGAGACCCCTCCCAGGGCCATGTCTGTCCTTGCTGCTGTCATGTGGTCCTTTGTGTTTGATTAAGACTGTTTACCTGGGAATGGGTTGGGCACATGGGGCATGGGCAAGCTACCAGTTACACATCATTGTAGAAAATGATTTCCCCTTCTTAGGCAACCATTACCCTTAGTTCCTTAGGGAGGGGCGGGTCCTCAGGCGCACCTCCACCTTCTATGATTGACAGTTGTTGGGCCCAGTCTTGCTTAGGCCTTGTACAGCTAGCCACCGCTGCAGTGAGATGAACGCAAAGGCCATGCTGTACATAGTGGGCAGCCTTTCACGTCACTCCTCCCCAGACTCTGGCCCTCCTTTCCCCACCCTCTCTTCCACAGTGTTTCTGAGCTTTGGAGGGAGTGTAAGAGATGTCCCATGTAGGGCTAAGTACTCAATCGTCACTTATTCTCGGCATCTTAGGAGTCTCTGCTTTAACCACTGCCCTCTGCGAGCAGAAACATCTCTGACCAAGGCTGAGAGCAGCGCCGATCGATTGCTGGCTCTGGTCTGGACTTTCCTGTGCTCCTTCCTCACCACTGAGAGATCCTGTGCTCATTTTCTATCTGACATTCTAAGAAAAAAAAGAAAGAAAGAAAGAGAGACAGAGAGAGACAGAGAAAGAAAGAAAGAAAGAAAGAAAGAAAGAAAGAAAGAAAGAAAGAAAGAAAGAAAGAAAGAAAGAAAGAAAGAAAAAGAAAGAAAGAAAGAAAGAAAGAATTTACTGTACAACAAAGTGGTAAAATCAACACGGGCACACAATAACTTGTTAATATTCATCAAGATGCTTAAATCTACACACCACTCGCCTGAGCAACTCACCGATTGAAACAGCAATCTTCCAGGAACTCATTCTGCGTTCTTCAGACACGCTTGCACATGGGCACAAAGATAATAATCACACATATGCTTTTGTGGGCACTGCAGAGATGGTTCAGCTGTAAAGAGCAGACACCGCTCTTCCAGAGGACCAGAGTTTGGTTCCCAGCACCTATGTTGGGCAGCTCACGACCACACACGCATGCACACACACAAATATGTTGGTGGCAATGGTGACTGAAGAAGGTACAAGTACCAAGGTACATGGTATGTCCTTGCTATCTTTGACTTCAGTAACCAAGTACAACAGCTCAAGGAGCCGACTGCAATGGGAGCACACGTAGACTGACACCCTGGGACTTCCTATGGGTGGGAACGCTTTTCACTTCTCTTCTGGTCGCTCGCAAATAGACCTGGATGCCTAGGCCTTCCACCTGTTATTTTCAGAACCACCTCTCCCACTGGGCCAGGAGAGGCCCCAGCTGGGTGGAGGAGGTCATCCCTTCTTCCCAGGGTCCAGAACGTTTTACATTCCTCATCCAGTAAAGCAACTTTCTGAACCTGACCTTAAGGGCTCTTCCCAAACCAAAAGAAAGATACTTGTTGAAGCTGTGGTTGAACCTGAAGAAATCATTCTCTCTGGTCCTTAACCTCACCTCGTGTGAGAAGAGAGTGAGTAAGATGGTAGCTGGAGGCCCCCAGCTCTGACCAATTATTAAGTCTTATTTGGTCTCCTTTCAGGTCTGTGGTGGCTTTCTCAAGTTACACAGCAGCACGGGCAGGACTCGGTATGACTGCCAGCTGCCCCCCTTCCATGGCAGCTTGCATGGCACCTTCCAAAACTATGAGGACCACTCCTCAGGGTTCAGATCCAAGTCAGTTCCAGCTCAATTTCTCCAATCCTGTGTCCAGTGTGAGGTGTCTTCAGCAATAGGCTCTTACCTTCAAGTTCTAGAAGATGACCAAGAGCAATGGCAGCAGCCCTTATTGCTTTGGGAGACTTACATTTCTCTAACTGACAACTCAAGGAGAGGTTACCATGCTTGGCACTGGGGTTCCTTAAATCGTGCATAGTTGATGGTGGAAACACCATTATCCCAGGTGTCATAACCCCATTGTGTGTGCGTGTGTGTGTGTGCGTGTGTGTTGTGTGTGTGTGTGCATATATATGCCCACACCAGTATGTATTATATACTTTTTAGGTAAGTTTATAGAGAAATGTTTCCCTGTGAGCTTCTTCAAATTTCCTTGGTGTTGTTTATTTCTTCTCCTTTCCTCTCCTTCTGTGTTACCCTCTTCCCTGTCCCACCCCCGCCAATTAACCCCACCCCCATTATTTCCAATCCCCACATCCGAGCACCTGTTGCCTGCCCTGGCTGAGTACTCTCTGCTGAGTACTGAGGAGAAACCCCACTGAGACTGAAGGCACCTTGTATGGGACACATGGAGTGAAGGAGGGGAAGACCCAGAGGAGCAGGAGCGTGAACATCGCTACTGCTACCCTCTCTGCTGCCTTCTCAGACCCATGATGATGACGAGAATGGCTGGGTTGGGGAAATAGAAAGTCATTTTCATCATAGCAGCCAGAGAACACTGCAGAAATGTCACAAGTTCTCCACTACCGTTACCCGCCCTTTCTTTTCCTTTTGTCCGTCAATTATCCAAGGACGCATTTAATGACAGCCTCCTACTGGAATCTCATGATCCACATTTTATCTTCTTCCCCACCATCCACCTTTTCCCACAGCAGATATACCTCCCTGACACTGTTTTAAATTATTAAATAACTCCATGTTATTTAGCTAACCAGTTACTGCCGGATACCTAGATTATTTCCAGTCTTCTGCTCTCCTGGTAACATTTAAAAAAAAATACTCTTACTACAAGATGCTGAATACACCAGCAGAGCAACCGCAGGGCCAACATGATGTGTGTATGGAAGGCTTTTCACAAGTAACGACGCATTTCCTCTGATAATGTGAACCAACCTTTTCTTTCTCCGGGAGCAGATGACATTACTCCTCATGCTCACGCTCAAAACCTAGCAGTTTTCTTTGTGATTTATTTTTCGTCTGTCATCAGTAACCCCATGACTTGCTACTTTTCATTTCCCACCACTAAGAGACACCCACACACTCTTGATCTATTAAATGCATGAATTTAACAATCCGGTCTAAAAGTTTTATTTACATAGGTGTAGCCACAAACGATGTATAATATACTTTGAAGGTGTGTGCGTGTGTGTGTGTGTGTGTGTGTGTGTGTACATGTGTGTGTGCGTGTGTGTGTACATGTGTGTGTACATATGTGTGTGTGTGCGCATGTGTGTGTACATGTGTGTGTGTACGTGTGTGTATACGTGTGTGTGTGTACGTGTGTGTGTGCGTGTGTGTACGTGTGTGTGTGCATGTGTATGTACGTGTGTGTGCATGTGTGTGTGTACGTGTGTGCGTGTACGTGTGTGTGTACATGTGTGTGTACATATGTGTGTGTGCGCATGTGTGTGCACATGTGTGTGTGTACGTGTGTGTGTACGTGTGTGTGTGCATGTGTATGTACGTGTGTGCGCATGTGTGTGTGTACGTGTGTGTGTACGTGTGTGTGTGTACATGTGCGTGTGTGTGTGTACATGTGTGTGTGTGTGTGTGTGTGTGTGTGCATGTGGAAGCCAGAGGTGCACGTTGAGTGCCTTCCTCCATCACCACCTACCTTATTCTTTAATTTTTGAAAATTTTGCATTTGTTTATTTGTTGCGTGTGATGTTTCTGTGTGGGTGCAGACGTGTGCATGCCATGGCACACGTGGGGCCAGCAGACAAGCTGCGAGAGTCTGTTCTCCCTCCCCCTACGCAGATCCCAGGAATCACACTTGGATCATCAGGCTTGGCAGCAAGTGCTTTTACTCACTGAGCCATCTTGCCAGCTCTCCACCGTACTTTTAAGACAGAGTCTCCATAACACTCTAAGACTCGGAGCTAGCTGTTAGCTAGGGATGGCTGCCTAGCAAACTTCAGGATCAGCCAGTTTCTGGCACCCCAAGGCACACACCATCACACGGGGCTTTTTCTTCACACGCCCGCAGGGAATCGAACTCAGGTCCTCGTGTTTGCAGAGCAACTACTTTACCAACTAACCCATCTTGCAGCCCCTGAGAAGGCATTTTTTAAAAATGCCACATATGCTATTGCTGTTGCACTATATATTCTGTTCTGCTGCCTTTTGCTCAGTCAATAGCATTTTAGATCCATATTAATTTACATAACTCGAATGTGTTCGTTTTAACTGCTATATAACTTTTTCTTCATCGTTGAAAGTTCTTCTCATCCTGCCTTGTAATGTGTCGCTGGCACTTCGCTATCACAAACAATGCCATCTTTATTCGTATAGTTGTGTTTGTTTGTTTGAGGCAGGGTCTCTCTACACAGCCTGTGTCTTTAATTTTGCTAGAGTTTCTGTGTAGAAATGGTACTGTTAGGAGGGTAAGGATAGCAGAGGTTTTCAAATCATTTCATTTAAAAAGTGTAGTTTGTGACCTTCGGTAAGAAACATAGTTACATCATCATCCAGTGAGGCTCCCTCCACACACGCAGGGAAATTTTTCATGAAATAATCATCCTTCTTACATTACTGCTAGAAGGACTGTGTAATGTGTCTCATTTTGTTTAGTTCAACTTCACATTAAACACTGGTTATTTCACAATATTGCAATAGGTTGTGTCAGTGATGTGGGGAAGGGTGAATGAACATCAGTTTGGTCTTACTGGATACTTTGAGGCTGCCCATCAGATGCACTAATTTCTAGACGTTAGGTTCTCATCTCTCCACATCTTTGGCACCACTGTGACATCTGTCTTTTTTTCTTCTTCTCCACTCTGGTGAGTAGTAGGTAATAGATCATTTCTGTTTTCATATTTTTTCTCTGATTACCAATAAGCTACACTTCTCTTTATATATTTATCCATTCCTCAAGTTTCTAGGGAATGAGTACCCTGTTTTTACGAAGTAGATTTTATCAGATGTTCTTCTCAGTGCTTTATGACTGAGTTTCTTATATCCTATAGATTTTAATCCTTGGGTTATTGTTGAAAATATGCTCCAAAACCTCTTCTCAGGCCAGCAAGGTGGCTCATTGGGTAAAAGTGCCTGCTGCCACGCCTGAAGACTTCTGTTCAATCCCCAGGATCATGTGGTAAAAGGAAAGAACCAACTCCAGAAAGTTCTACTCTGAGGTCCACACCTATGTCACTCACGTACACACCACATGCACTTGTGCGCATGCACACATGTACATTTCATAAATAAATATGCAATAAAAATTTTAATGTTCTCAATCTGTCAACTACTGGTTGATTTTGTGATGACTTTTATTGTACAGAAAACTATTATTTTCTATATAATTTAAACCTGAGACAATACCTCAGTATATTGCATAGGAACTCCAGACTCCAGATCTTCCTGCCTCCAGGCCACACCCAACTTGGTTTGAACTTTTTTCGTCATATTTAAGAGTTATCTTCCCTAAGCAGTATCATAAAGATTTCACTTTAAATTTTTATCGTTTGTTAAATTATTTGTATTTGTTTCCACTCAGAACGACTTTCCCCAACACCACCGACATGGCTAAACCCATGGCCTCTCGTTACAGTCCAAACTAACCCAAACTTGGGATCCACCTGCCTCTATCTCTCTAGAGCTGGGGTTTTGCCCACATAGCACCACACACAGATTGTGCTCTCCCATTGAGCTACGTCCCCAATTTCGTGGAACCTTATCTTCCACAAAAGGTTTAGAGTTCGTTAATGCAATTCCCCCTCTCCTAATGTTAGAGACCATTTCAAACCTCAGCCCCATCACAATGATAGTTGTTCATTTATTCAGTTCTTCTATTTTATTTAATGTTTTCTATGGTGCTTAATAACTTTCTGGGTGACTCCTGTTGTTTCCTCCTCTTCTTCTTCTTTGGTTTGTTTTTGTTTGTTTGTTTGTTTGTTTTATTTTGGTTTTTTTTTTTTTGAGGCAAGGTTTCTCTGTGTAGCCCTGGCTACCCTGGAACTCACTCTGTAGACCAGGCTGGCCTCAAACTCAGAGCTCCATCTGCCTCTGCCTCCTGAGTGCTGGGATTAAAGGTGTGTATCACCATGTCCAGCTATCTGCTTTTCTTTTCTAAGATGTCAAACTGTATTCTAAGGAAGGCATGTGTGCATGACCACGTGACTGGCTCCATTGCACCAATTGTGTGAGCTTGGAACCAGAGTCAAACTGCCTTTAATAAAGAGTGCTAAGAGTGCTTGTCATCCCAAGCCTTCTTCCTTCTTGGTTCTTTCTCACGCACCACCCAGACGGTCTTCTAAACAGGATGGAACAAGTGTTTAGAGCAGAATGAGTCACTGGCTTATCAGTTGCTCTGGGCACCAACCTATCTTAGAATAGCAAGGTCTGGGGGTGGGGTGGGATGATCAGACAATCCTGGCAAGAACAAAGAAAGAGTCCAAACCTAGAAGCCCCAGGAAATCATGTAGAACACCACCAGGGTAGGAACTTGAGACCAAGGTCAAACCCTGTCACAAGAACAACAGGCCATCTGAGTCGAACAGACTGCTGTAGCTGGGTGTCCAGGTAGTGAAGCACCAACCTATATCACAGCCGGAGGAAGTGTAGGGTGGGATCTGATCAGTGGCCTTCCACATGAAGAGAAGCAAAATGACCAGTACCATAAAGGGAAATGTGTGACTATACCAGAAAGCAAAAAAACAGTAAGGGAATGCCTCCCGTCTGATTAGCAAGGGTTGGAGTTTTCCCCCTCCTCTCCTCCCTCTCTCCCTCCCTCGTTTCTTTCTTCCTAGATATTCACTATTGAGAAAGCAGTAAAGGGCACTTCCAGGCACAGCTTGTAGTTCTATGAATTGGCACAGTTTTTCTGGAGGGCAATTTGGCAGACTATTAAAAAAAAAAAAAAAGTCCTGAAGACAAACGCTCCTTTTGATCCAGCCATCCTACTTCTAGGAATTTTTCCTAGGGAAATAATTAGAAGTGAATACAAAGATGAATAACAGCAGCTTAACATTTGCGGAGTGTCCGCTCCCCACCAGGCAATATGTTAACTCCTTCAGCTGTTAGAGCAACAGATGATGTGACAAGTACTGTCGGGTCTGTGTCTGTGTGGGGACACTGAGACCACAATGGTGTAAACTGCTAAGTGCGAGTCACTGGCCAGCAACAGGCTGGTACTTGAACCCTGGTCTCTTTAAACCCCGAGCTCCGGATCAGGTTCTTGTCCTGTTTTCTGAAGCACTGAACTAAAAAGATGCTGCACACAGCCTTGTTTTAAATAGCAGCCAATGAGAAATAAGTGCGATGTGCAAGAACCGGCAATGGTTAGATAAATGGTGTAGAATCCTATCATTAAAACGCATGGTTTCGAGAAATAAGAGTTGAGGCTAGGAATGGTAACTCAGCGGTTGTGTTTGCCTGGAACCTGTGAGACCCTGGGTTTGATTCCCCTCTGCAAAATAAAATATGATTCCCATTGCAAAATAAAAGATCTTGACAGAATAATGGCGTGTAGAAATATCCCTGAATTACTAAGTAAAAAATGATGTAAAACACTTGCATCCTATTTTATTTCTTGTGTTGTATGTATGTGTAGGGGGGGTGCACATGTGTCTATGGATGTCCATGCATGCCTTGTACAGCCTTGACTGTAGCTCCTCAGGGGTGCCATCCTCCTTTTTTTGAGACAGGGTCTCTCCTTGGCCTGGGAGACCTGGCAGTTAGGCTAGGTTGGCTGTCTGGGCAGCAAGCTCCAGGGAGCTGCCTATCTCTGCCTCCCCAGCACTGGGAATACAAGCACACACTACCACAGGCAACTAACTTTGTTTGCTTGGGGTGGGGGAAGTGCTGCAGAGAGAGCTCTGGGTCCTTGTGCTTGCAAGGCTAATACTTTGCCAGCAGAGCCATCTCTCCAGTCCCAGCTCCAACCCCATTCTCACTTTTTAAAGATTAACTTTTAATTATGTGTAGGTGGGTGTGTGCATCTACATGTAGTTGTGTTCACGTGAGTGTGGATGAGCCTGGATCCCCTACAGCTGGAGTTATGGACACTCGTGAGCCATCTGATGTGGGTTTCTAGGAGCCGAATTAAGGTCCCCAGAAGAACAGCAAGTGCTCTTAACTGCTGAGCCACCTCCCCGGTTCCCATTTTCATCTTTTTAAATGCCTACACGTCTTTTTACGAAGTTCAAAAATTGGAATGCTCAGTGGGTTTCAAGGTCGGAGGAGACAGGATGGGGAGCAGGGAGACGCTGGGTGCTTTGAATACTGACAGCTGCGTTTGTTGTCAAATGGTTGTCTACACTGTATAGATCAACCCAGTCGTATAGTTATGTGTGCTCTATGTAGGTTTCCATCATTCATAACTCCCTAGAAGAAGCGCATAGGAGTAGAGGAATATCCTGGGGGCAAAGAAGAGAACAGTGTCAGCTGTGATGATTCCTAAGCACGAGATAAACTATATTACCTTCCATATTCTAGTCCCTTTTTGCTTTACAGTAAGCTGTGTTGTTCTTATAATTAGAAAAAGATAGCACCGGGTTCATGAGAACTAGGGTCGGGTGGGGTGGGGTGGAGAGGTAGAATCAATTAATACCGGACTCTTGGAAATTGCCAGGTCTGTTCAAGGTCTTCAGCACTGTGTGGACTAAGTGCCAGGGTCCAGGGCTAGAGAAAAGAGGAGAGAAGGCCAGCTCTGGCTGGCTTGGCAGGGGAGTCTGTGAGAGAGGCCCTGGGGATCCTGGCATGAACATAAAGCAGCGCCCTTAACACGGATCCCTCCGACATTTAAATCCTGCCGTGCAGGTGCTGCGGAGAACTATCCTGGCCAAGGAGGCAACTCACTGTTCAGCTGCTGGTTGGATGGTTTGTTGCTCACTAGTGGTGACATCAGGCCTCCAGGGAGCCCTTGGCTGTCAATCAGAAGGCTTTTCAAGGCAGTGAGCCATCGCTGCTCCTCTCTCTTTTAAAGGGACAGTTTCTGCCTGGATGAGGGAGCCAGGCTTAGGTCACCTTGATGTTTTCTTTCTCCTAAGAGTCTGGTTCCAGGGCAGTGGAGAAACCAGAGAGAAACAGGGCAAGTTATTACCAATAATTCCCGAGACCCTGGTGAGCTTCACCACAGCACTGAAATACTGACAGTGAAGAGGAGGGATAAAAATAAAGGACTTAGGAACAGTCAGGTGTAGTGGTACACTTGTAATCCCAGCACTCGAGAGGCTGAGGGAGAATTGTGAACTTGAGACCCTGAGATACACAAGGAGACCCTATCTCAAAAAATAAGTAGGAAGCATGTAGAAAGCTTTAGTAGGGCTGTGGAATATCTTAAGGGATAAAATGCTGGCTGTGCAGGCCCAGGGAAAAAAATTCAGATTCCCAGAATCCATGTAAAAGCTGGGTAGGTCTGCCAGCTCTCCTGAAACCCTAGGTGGAGACAGGGCATCACTGGCAAGTAGCCAGCTAGACTGAATGGATAGGTAAGTTACAGGTTCAATGAGAAACCCCGTCCCAGTAAAATTAGGTGGAACGTGATCATGGAAGACACTCAGTGCCAACCTCTGGCCTTCCCATGATCAATGTGTGACACATAGGCAGGCACACATCTCCCTCACACACACAAAGCTTTGGTATTTAAGATTACTGCTAAATATTAAATATGATTAAATATAGAATGAAGAATTTTAATGGTGAGAATTAACAGTTCTTCATATCCTTTTAAATATGTGTGTGTGTGGGTAAGTGGGTGGGAGTGTGTGTGCGCGCACACGTGCGCACTGGAATGAGTATATTGTGCCATGTATATGCTGGAGCTCACAGAAACCAGAACATGGCATCAGGTACCTTGGAGCTGGAGTTATGGATGGTTGTGAGCCACCATTGGGTGCTAGGACCCAAACCTGGGTCTACTAAGCCATGTCTCCAGCTCCTGTCCATCTTCTTAAGTAATGCTTATTTTAGAACACCCAGGGTGCCTAATTTGAAAGAAAAATGCCTTCCCTAGCCTCTGCTGCAGCTAGAGGTAGCATATAACAGTCATGGGCAATGAGATCCTGACTACGAATTTGGGGGAAACTTTCCTTTTATGACATAATAAAAGTTCTCATTCTTCTTGAGAAAAACAAGCACGTGATGGTTGGAGTTGGAATGCTGACTTTGCAATCATGAGGAAAACCTCAGGAGAACTGCAAGCCCCACCTGACATCCTTGAGGTGTAGAAACAGTGGCTGTGGTTGCCTAACTCATTCTTCGAAAGCTCTTTACGTCACTGAGGGACTTGGATCTTCTATAGCCCATGGCTAAAAAGAAACCTTTAACTGACTTACTCAACAATATAAAAAGAATAATGTAGTTAATACAGAATAGGAGGTTTGGGGACAGATTAAAAAAATATAGCAGTACAAATGTTTTATTACAGGTAGTCACCACCTAAAATTCAAGGCGTGCGAGTCCCTGGGTTTGATCTCCATAGCTAAGAGAAAGAAAAAACTTGGAGGAGAAGAGGGGAGAACTTCTCTAGTTAAAGCAAGTCACCTGCAAACTGTTGGTATATTCTAGAAGTGTGTTTAAAGGGCTGATGTTTCTTTGTGTGGGAGGAGGCGGGCACATGCCTGTTGAGGCCGGAGTTGGGTGTCTCCTTCCGTGGCTCTCCATCTTATCTTTCTGAGACAGGGACTCTTCACTGAACCCAGAACTGGTTGACTGATGTGTTCTGAAGATCTGCCTGACTCCACCCGCCACAGCCTCGCACACCCCTGCACATCCTACTCTGAGCTAGGTTTGCAGATGTGAAAGACTATACCTAGCCTCTTTGTTTTTATTTACTTACTTAATCAATCTCTTATGTGTATGGTTATTTTGTTTGTATTTACGTCTGCACCACACATGTGCCTGGTGCCCACGGAGGACATCAGCTCTCCTGAAACTAGAATTACAGGTGGTTGTGAGCTACCATGTGGGTGCTGGGAATTGAATCTGGGTCCTCTGGAAGAGCAGCCAGTGCTTTTAACCGCTGAGCCATCTCTCCAGCCCAGACCTGCCTTCTTGACATGGGTGCTGGGATCTGAACTCTGGTCCTTATGCTTATGTGTTAGCACTTTAGTGACTGAGCCATCTCCCCAGGGCCAGACTTTCTGTTTGATCTTGCTTTAAAACTTTAAATTTTTAAGCAGTCGTGAATTTACAGAAAAGTTACAGAAACAGAGCCTAAACTTTCCACTGGCCCTTTATCCCACTTTCTCTGACGTTAGCATCTCACTTACATAAGCATGGTATATTTGTAAAACTTAAAAGATGGACTTGGTGATTGGAAATCTATTATTAAGCATGCTACATATTTAATTCGGATTTTCTAATTTTTTTCCAGTGATGTCTTTTTCCCTTCCAGTTCCTTAATTAGAATATCCTCGTGTGTGTCTTGGTCTCCTCTGTCCTGTGAACTTTTCAATTAACTTGGGTTTCAAGTCTTGACACTCTCGAAGGGTAGAAGTTGGATCCTTTCTAGAAAGCTTCTAACTTTGGCGTGTCAGGTGTTGGGAACGAGACTTCCAAGGAGCCGCAGGCTCTCCCCATCGCACGCACATGGTACCGGCCAGGCCCTTCACTGGTCACACTTCTTCTTTGTGCTTTTCCATATTGCTTACCACAAGTCCATGAAAAGAGTAATTCTGGAAAATTCCACCAAGGTGGGTACTCAATTTTTTTTTTTTATTTGAGAGAAGGAATCGATGTTCGGGGCTCAGCTGGAGGAGGGAAAGGAAGGTAAGTATAGCCGCCACATCGATGTTTAATCGCTCTGGAGACTGGCCAGGGTCGGGTGGAGATGACTCTGGGAATTACAGGACTGCTTGCAGGCGAAGAGTTAGGGTCTTCTGGAGACATTTTTAATATCACATCTTTAGCTTGTCTCCCTGAGTGAGGGCGGGGACCATCCGCTAAGTTTTTAGCTTATAGCTGATTCTGCTGGAGGAGTGAGTCAGGTGGGTGGGAGACAGAGAAGCACCGTCGTCTCTGCTGCAGGTACCTCTCCTCGTGTTCTGTGTCCCCACAGTTCTGCTACACAATGATGGCGACCTTCTCCCTTTCATAGGGAGACAGACTCAGAAAAGTAAATGATGTGCCCCCCCAAACCAAAGATATTTTGGCAATTGGGGATCCATTAGGTCATGAGGTAGGAGGCTCAACAAAGTCTCTGTTTGAATTCGGATGTCTATGACAAAAACCTGTGTTTTTCCTCTCGCGTGTCACACCACATGCTCCCACAGAGGGCCATGAGAAACACAAGAATCCAACCATGGGCAAGAACAGTGAGTCTAGACCATTCTCCCGCTAGCCTTTGAGTTCTTGGCCTCTTCACAGACTCACCACCTGTTGGGAATCCCTGGATTAACTCGCACCTTGGAATCTTAGAAGCTACAACCGTCCACAATCAGATGAGACAAAGACCACCCAGAGAACCAGGGCAGCTTTCCTCTGACTCTTCCTGGCAGAATACCACTAGGGAGAAACAAAGAACGTGGGGCTTTGTTACACACCGAGATGGCTCAGTGTGTCAAAGTACTCACCACGCAAGCCTGAGGACCCAACCCCTGACTCCTGGTGGAAGGAGAGAAGTGAATGTTCTCTGAGCCCCACGTGTGTACTACAACACACATGTACCTAAACTCACACACACACCCTACACACAACAACAACAACAACCATAAGTAAAATAAAGAAAAAGTAGGTGGGCAGAGAGAAAGACAGAGAGACACACGGATAGGTCGTAATTGGCTTTCAGACCCCTCCTTTCACTGAAGCCCAAAATCCGGGTTCCCTTTTGCTCCTCTAGGGATAGATTTTAGCAAAAGAAACAGCCTTACTTATTGAAGCTACTTCAAGTTTTGTTTTTGCAACTCGAAACCAATTCTGATGGACACTTTCTGCTCACAGCAGTTTCTCTTTTCGCAGAATGTCACCGCTCCTGTGGTCTTCACCTGTCGGTGCTACCAGATCTGCTTCCTGAATGCAAACTCTGGAGTGGAAAAAAAAAAAAAAAAACAAAAAACAGAGGTTCGGTCCCCAGTCCAGCTAGATGTCCTTGGACGAAGACTTCCATTCTTTGAGTTTGTTCTATCTGATAAATGAAGATTACTGCAACACAGACATAAGTATGAGACAAAGCTCGTGCACAAGGAGGCCCAAATTTAGCTGAACATCCACTCTACGGTGGCCATGACTGTGATTAATAGTCAATTCTCTTTGCCAGGTGCCTGCGACTTACTTGTTTCCCAGTTCCTCGAGACATCTGCTGGCCGAGTCCATTCCCCACCCACCCCCACCCACTGGAAGCCTCTAGAGACGTCTCTCCAGAGCTAGGCTCTACCTCAGCCTCTTAGGTGACGTCAAGGACTAGAATCGAATAGTCTGTGCCCAGCTGTGTGTTGGTAAATATCAGAGATAGCAATCTCACAGGATGATTTGTTAGGTGATCCCTCAATAAACGTGATAGGGAGTTCCTCTTCTTGCTTTTGTGATAAAACGCCCCAAAGAAGCAACTTAAGAGGGAAAGATTCATTTTACTCAGAGCCTGAGGGTTCAGTCCATCATGGTAGGGAAGGCGTGGTGGCGGGAGCATGAGGCGCTGGTCACATTGCACCCTCAGCCAGGAGATGAATGTCAGCGGAGACAGTGGCAGGGCTCAGCTTACTCCTTACTCCCAGCGGTAACCAGGATACAGACATAGTCGTCATCCCTCTTGTCTCCTCTTTATTGAGTCTGGGCCCACAGCTTAAGGGTTGGTGCCGCCCACATTTAGGATGGGTCTTCCCACCTCAGTTAGCTTACTCTAGAAACTCCCTCACAGATGTGTGCAAAGGTCTGTCTCCTGGGTGACCCCGGGTCCTGTCAAGTTGGTGATTTGTGTTGATCAGCACAGGGATGAATGAGAAAAGCATCAAAGGACAAAAGAGAAAACAATGTCAAACAAACAAAAACAAACTACTGGTCCAGCTGAGCCCCAGTCCCACAGAGGGATGCATGCCTGCTGACCTCCATGGGGTTGTGCAGGTATGACACAAGTGAGCTGCAGGGTGGGAGTGGGGTGGGGGAAACTTCTCAGCCCTACTCAGTCAGGGTGCAGGCTGCCTTTGGGGATGGGAGTGCCAAGAAATTTCCATTGGCTGAAGGGAATTCTCAGAAGGGGACAGCTAGGACCTCTGAGTTACCAAGTGAGCCAGAAGCTGGGGGGAGGGAGTGCTGGGCAGGCCATGTGGGGAAGGCCATCTGGCCAAGGCCTTAGTATGAATCATCCTCTGGTGGTCACCACTCTGACGATCATTTTTATGGAAAAAGTGATGGAGACAGGGACGTTAGATGCTGCTGCTGCTGCTGCTGCTGCTGCTGCTGGGGCTGGAGTGGTAAAAGGAATCCGTGGCACTGTGCGGGTGGTGCTGATGAGAGGGATGATGACTGTGTCTGTATCCTGGTTACTGGTGGGAGTAAAGGTCACAAGTGCCCACGTCCCTGTTTCCTCAAGGTTCATATCTTTCTCTCATGCTTTGTGTTTCTTCAGTGGCGTTGGGGATAGGAACGACTTTAATATTTCATCTTGTCAGGACATGCAGATAAAAACATGACAGAGAGAATGGAAATACATTCATCCTGCCTGTGCAGACCTGCTGTGTGTATTTTTTTAAACAATGCACACATCTCAGGGCTGTCGTTTATTCTATTTGCTACTATGTGTCATGGTTCACTGTGAACTATAGGGGCGTGGCGACTTCAGGCTCCGTAACTTGTCAAACCTATGAGTGGAGTTTAACATGCCAATATTGTTCAGGAAGCCCTGTAGTTGCTTGCATGCATGCACCCCACACAGGACACGAAACTATGGGTCTGGCTGCAATGACTTGCTTAGGAGTAAGAGAGCTGTGGACGGTACCCGTGGGTCAGCAGGCCAGCTTGCTGGTAGGATGGGTTTACAGTGTAGGCAGCTGTGTCTCTCTTGGTGTATGCCAGGGCCTCCTCTCCCTTCCAAGGTGAGGCAGCCAGGAAGAAGCCCCTCTCACTGCCACTCCAAGAACCCGCCACTTACAGATGCAATACTCTGCCCAGGAGCCTTCCTGGGGTACTTGTGAAGTTCATTTGTTCATGCAACTAACATACACTGAGCATTAGTGGATCAGGATATACTAGTCTATGGGCTAAGGATGTATGGGAGGGGAGGGGCAAAAATCCCTGCCCTCCCAGAGTTATAGACTAGTAGGCTTTAAATATGACCCATTCTGATCATAGGTGGAGAAACTGAGGTTATTAAATCTGATCAAGGACAGAGAGCAAAGGTCAGAGCTAACAGTGTAACTGAGCTCAGCTTCATCCCAAAAGCCCCACAGTAAGCAATTCCATAGTGGGCAGTGGACAGCCCGCCTGCCCATCTGTATGTTTGCTTGTTTTATCACCCCACATCCTCCCTCCATTCTTCTGGTACTAGAATAATTAGTTGCTTTCAGAAAACCACCATCCACAATGCCATCCAGAAAGTGCAGCTGGGTATCCTGCCTTCCTTCATTGAGGATACACTGTTTGAACACAGTTTCCATTTCCCAGAATTCCCAGCGCTGGGTCTTCAGGTGAGTCCACTCTGTCCCCCAGCTTTGCTTGTGGGTCTGTGCTCCTGCCTGTGATCCTCCTACAAAGCGATACTTTCCTCCAGTTACGTGCACCCCGCTGCTGTCGCACGTAATCCAGTACCTGGGCTGACAGTCACAACCCTCCAGCTCCTTGTGGACCCCAAGCAGGTCTTGTCATCTTCTTACTCTTGCCTAGCGCAGGCCTCCTGAAAAGACAGAGGAAGAAGACACCATTTACCTGAGCTAGGCTTTGCCAACACCCCTGCTCCCTAGCCCCTTCTTCAGACCAGAACCTTCTAAGAAGTACGTGCTGGTTTTGCATGAGGACCTCAGACATGCAATGCTGCCCAAGCTTCCCTCGGAACACGCAGGCGCAGCTTCCTGCGCTCTGCCTGGCGGGGAGGGTGCTAATTACCACACTCTTGCTCAAAACCCAGCCAGGACAGGTGATAGCTCAGCAAGTTCAGGATCAGAGCCCCAGCCAACCCCTCCTCCCTCGTGTCTATTTTTGGGTCACCACGGGTACTTATTAATACCACATGCCAGGGCTATAGGTCGGAAAAGAGACATTTCTTGGATGATGTATCAGTCAGAATTATGTAACAGAAATCTGACCAAGCAGGAGCTTTCCCCTTCTCACCTAAGGAGACAGTCTGGGCAGGTACAGAGGCTGAAAGAAATTCCGGAGGACAGACGTTCCTTCTTGCTCTGCTAGCCTCAGTCCTTGGGAGCCGAGCTCCATCCTCATAGTCACAAGATGGTCGCCGCACTTCCAGAAATCTCAACTACATTCCAGGCAGAAATAAGAGCAAAAGGAAAGGGAAGATGGCCTGTACTGGCTGAATTTCCCATTCGTGTAAGGAAGACTGGAGATTCCCTGAGAGCCACATGGTAATCTGGCTTCTATCTCTTTGTGCTCGGAGAGCCTCTTAGCTCTTGCCTCCTCTAAGGAAAGAATTCAGTCAAAAGACAGGCAGTTTGAGCAGCGGTTTATTTAGCAAAGCAAACACCCAAAGAAAGACTGGAGTGGACTGCCCAGGGTCTCGAGCAGCCCAGTTGGCTCTGCATTGTGGATTATAAGGAAGTTTTTATGACTATTTATCAGGTGAACTGGGTAAGGTAAACTTATTTTCATATGAAATTATGGTGGTAACAACTCAGAACCAATAGTCTCATTGATGAACATTAGAGCAAATTTTATTATCTACATTGTGGATACAGAGCCTCCATATTTCTGTTTTAAAAAAAAAAACTTTCATGAAGTTTGAACAGCATGGGACTCTTCACGGATTCTAGATTTATGTGGTCATTAGAGCTGAAAAGGAAGTTTGTTCAAAATGCTGCTACTCACACCCAGGGCCCATCCTCACACATTCCAGTTCCTGTGACCTGGGGTAGAAGTCCAAACTTAGTATTATTCAAGTTTTCAGTACACCTGTAAGTTAGACTCATAGCTCTCCGTCTCCTATGCCAGAGCTGCGAGACACGGGCTCTCAATGCTGACAAAATTTTGAAAGCCAATGTTTGGGACCAGGGGTAGTGGCACACACCTTTAATCCTAGCACATGCAGAGGCAAGCAGATCTCTGCGAGTTCAAAGCAGCTTAATCTACATTGTGAGTTCCAGGATAGAGCTATACAGTGAGACTTGTTTGAAGGAGGAGCAGGAGGAAGAGGAGGAAGAGGGGGAGGAGGAAGAGGAGGGGAGGAAGAGATAAAGAGGAAGAGGTGGAAGAGGAGAAGGAGAAAGAGAAGGAGGAGGAGGGTAGGAAGAGGAGGAAGAGGAGGAGCAGAAGGAAGAGGAGGAGGAAGAAAAGGAGGAGGGGGGAAGAGGAGGAGGGGAGAAAAGGAGAAAGAAGATCAGTGATAGAATTTGTCCACCAAAAGTTTTGATGAAATTAGACCAGGGTGAAGCTTGGACATTATATTTTAAATTTCTATTATATTTTTCAGCCCCATTTTTAAAAACAAAGAGTGACAATTTGGGTGTGGGGTCTCTGGGACTACCATGGCCAGCAGAGTAACCATCCAAGGGAGGTAAGAAGATAATTCCATTCAACCCAAATCAGTAGGTGGTGTTGATTCAAACCAACCTGGTGAGTCTGACCCCAAGTGGTTTATTTTAGGCATGTTTAAGCACAGATCTATCTGGTGAGAAGTTTTCTAGTGATAATTAACTCAATCCCATGTGCACAAAAAGCTCCAGACGTGACTACATCTAAAGTCTTTGTAAAGCACATATGACATCTTCCATAACAATGGGTTTTATAGATTAACTAAGAAATACAAGCTCAGGATAAGGGCCTGGGGGAGGATTGGAGCTGTGTGCCTACTGTGGGAGCTCACCAAGGAAACAAGGAGGCATATTTCAAAACTACAAACCCTGTCAGACCTCAGCAGAGGGAACCACAGTCGTGGCCAGCGCCATACTCACAGTGGAACCCCAAGCATCTGAGTTCAGGTGTTTTTATTGATTCAGCACTCTGCAGATGCAGACCATAAGCAATCAAACATCCCCCACAGAAATCCAACACCTGCAGACAATACCAAACACCCTTGACCTAGGCTAGCCCCTCACCTAACAGTGTATAAAACAGTTTCAAACATAACTAAAAATAAACTTCCCTAACATTTCCCCTTTTCTGTATAAAAAAAAATTGCTTTGCCTTTATGGCACAGTTTAACACTATACCAGCAAAACTATTTACAAGAGGAACAACCATGAGGGTTGCTAATGCACAGGACCAAATGAAACCATCTATCAAGCTTCCACAATGTCTTTGGACAGCAGAAAAACATTATCAATGTCCAATTATCTGGAATTCACTCACAATCTTCTGGGATCCTCCAAAGGGTTTAGATCACTTCTCTGGCTCTGCCTCTGCAGCACACACAGCTTGTCCTCCAGGTTCTGGCTGGCTTCTCTCCATTGCTGCTGCTGCTCTTTGTGGTCGTCCCATGGTACTGTCGTTTTCAGAACACTGCTGGGGTCCTTTGCTGCAACTGGGCTGCACTTTCACCAATAGCCTCTCCTGGGCTCTTTTCGTGGTGCCAAGCCTCAACTTCTCTGCATGATCCCTTCAATTTGGGCCTTCAACTACTCCTGAGGCTATCTATACTTTTACCCATGGCCTCTCCTGGCTGCTCACAGTGCCAACCCTCAGTAGTCTCCATGACCCCTTCATGCCTTCAAAACCAGCACCAGCTAGGTGACTCTTACAGTACCAAGTTCAGCTGCCAGCATGAGATACAACCCCGGCCAGTTCTGGAAGACAGCTTCTGGGTGCTGACCCTGAGGAAACACTTTCCAGATTTTAAGGTAGAGCCTGGTTTGCTGGAAAAATCACTGGTCACTTTGTCTGCAGGAAGGGTTCCCTCATAGATGGAGTTCTCACCACCATCACCAGTGCCTGGACTGCTTATCTTTCTTAGTCGGCTTTGCAGCAAAAAACTGATCAGTTTAACTAAGTGGCTTTTTGCCTCTAAGCAGAGGCTTCCACAACCCCAGGGGCTCTTAGGCCAGTGGGAAGAATCTCTGGTTCAAACAGTCTGGCAGTTTGGCATTTTTTTCTCACCACCACTATGGGTAAACATACAACCCCTTCCATAGATCTCAAACACAACATCTTGAGCTTCACACACCAACAATGCAGCTATCAGAAAAATAAGTTTGTGAAACAGCACACTACCACCAGCAGCCGGAGGGAGCGTCAGCATCATGGTCAGGAAAATCAGTAAGATCCTTGCTTTTTCCTGCTCCCAGCTGAATTCTTTATCTCTAAGGGCCTCTGTTCTGTGGCTCTTTCCTCAGAGCTTTTTTTTCCTCATTTATTTATTAATTTCACAGTCTTTTCTCTTCATAGAGACTTATTTCCTTTCTCTCTCTCCTCTTCCTTCAGGAGCCTTCAATTAATACCCTAATCTCTATCATCATCTAGTAGCTTCTCTGAGTATACTTTACCAGACTCTGTGAGGTCTCAAATTTCTTTTCCTTCCTTGTCTACATGTTGGATTAGCCGGCATGATGTTGTGCCCCGCTATTTGTAGTTGTTTGTCTATGGTGGTAGCTCAGCAAACAAGACAAGGAGGCATATTTCATAACTGCAAACCCTGCCAGACCTCAGCAGAGGGAACCACAGTCATGGCCAGAGCTCTACTCACAGTGGAACCCCAAGCATCTGAGTTCAGGTGTTTTTATTGATTCAGAACTCCTCAGATGCGGACCATAAGCAATCAAACATCCCTCACAGAAATCCAACACCTGCAGACAATACAAAACACCCTAGACCTAGGCTAGTCCCTTACCCAACAGTGTATAAAACAGTTTCAAACATAACTAAAAATAAACTTCCCCAACAGAGGATCCAATGTGGTCTTGGCCACACAGATAGTACAAAGATCACCAGGCTATTAAACACATCCACTCTTAGCTTTCTGGGTGGAAAACAGGTTATACCTCTCTCCTTTATATACCTCCCTTATATACCTAAAGGGAGGTTATACCTCCCTTTAAAGAAACAACCCTGTTGTGTTTAACATTCCTGGTTCCCCTAGGGCTTATCTGTGGGCACAAGGACCTCTGTGCCTCCCACATATGGGTGCATGTGTAGGTGTGCCATGCCATGCATGTGGAGGTCAGAGGCCAACCTGGGGGGCTGGTTCTCTCCTTGCACTATGTAGGTTCCCAATACCAAATTCAGGTTGTCAGACTTGGTACCAAGCATCCGTACCCACTGAACCATCTGGTTCACTGCCCCGGCTCCAGACTTCCTGTGTGATTCCACACACTCTTTGATTTCCTTTATCCCTTTGAGCACATTTAAGATAGTTGACTTTTTTTTCCCTTGGTTTTCAAGACAGGGTTTCTCTGTGTACCCTGGCTGTCCTGGAACTTGCTCTGTAGAACAGGTTAGCCTCGAACTCAGAGATCTGCCTGCCTTTGCCTCCGAGTGCTTGGATTAAAGCCATTTGCCACCAGGCCTGACTTAAGATAGTTGGTTTGAAGTCTTTGGCTACTTGCCAAACTCTGCGCTTCTTTGGAGACAGGCTCTGTCACTTTGTTTTGTTTCGGTGGAGGCTTTTGTTCCGTTCCCTTGTATCCCGGGTGATCCTAAGGGTGTAGGTACGTGTCCACATATGTCTTTCTGTAGAAATTGGACAATTGGGGCTGGAAAAGTGGCTCTGTAGTTAAAGGTACTGTCTTTATGCTTGGTGACCCGATTTGGAACCTGACCCCGGCAAGTTGCCCTCTGACCTCCACGCATGTGCTGCGGTCCATGCACCTGAATCAACATACATACGACACACACACAAACTAAGTAAATAACTGTAATAAAGATTTAAAACAGGACATTTGACTGCTATAACGTGGCAGCTCGGGAAGTCAGATCCTGCCCCTTCATCGGTTGTAGTTTGATCATGGAAGCTGCAGTCATGCTTGTTTAGTGATTTTTTTTTTGTAACATCTTAAGTAAAAATGGACTATATTCCTTGGGCCAGGCATGTTGATCCGTGCCTGTAATCCCAGTCCTAGGGAGGCTGGAGCAAGAAGCCATTGTGAGCTACCCCTGAGTTCTAGGGGACTAGCTTGGGCTACAGGACATGACCTTGGAAAGAAAGAAAGAAAGAAAGAGAGAAAGAGAGAAAGAGAGAAAGAGAGAAAGAAAGAAAGAAAGAAAGAAAGAAAGAGAGAGAGAGAGAGAGAGAGAGAGAGAGAAAAGAAGGAAAGAATCATATTCTGTTCCTTTAGCTTTTGTTAACCAGAGTTTTTACAGGGGCATCCTGTAAATACAAGAAGTCAAAACAAATAAACATGACCACAAAACACACCTTCCTTGGTCTGTGCAGACCATCCCGGTGCTGCTGCTGAAGGCCCGATCCTTCAACACCGAACTGGGCTTTTCAGAAACTCTGCTTCAGCCTCCATTTCCACGAGGATGCTTCTAAATTGCGTCTTCTTGATTCATCACCCACTTGAGTGCTGTGACTGTGTGAACCTTCAACAATTCTTCTCCAGTCCTGACAAAGCTGGTTCTGACAGTTGTCCATGTTTTCTTTCTGTTTCTATGGAGGAGTGTGAGGGACACTTGCTCCTACAAACGTGAATTTGAAGCTTCCGTGTCCCTGTCAAGGATAGCAAGATTATCGCCTGCTGCTGTGGGAGCGTAATTCTGTGCTAGCCAGACTGCTCTCAGGACCCAGAGATGAATTAAGTCCTGGATCGCACCCCATGAGGTCCTCTTTTTGTGGCCTTCCATTTGAATCTTCTCATTTTCCTCCAGTTCCTGTAAGCTGAATGGGCTAAAGTCACCCTTAGTGGGAATAACTCTCCTTCTTCTTGATGGCTGTACCCGTGAGCCCCATGGAGACACCTAGTGGTGAGTTGCTGTCTTTGGGCTTAGTGAACCAATTAGCCAATTGCTCTCATAAATCACAAAAAAAGCGAGGAGGCACCGGATTGCTGCCTCTGACTGGGACAGTTTAGTTGAAGTTGGACCTTGGTATATGGATTAGATGCACCTGGGTGGTAAATTTTCTAAATTTACCAAGGCTGCTGGCTTACAGGTAAACAGGATGAGAAAGGAAAGCCTTCTCATCCCGGCCGCACGGCAGGGTTTGCACTCACAGAGACGGCGTCCTTGAAGTTGTTCTGAAAGATTTCTCCTTCTCTTACTGTGTACCATCACAGGTAGGCTTTCGTTATCTGCCTCTCGGCTCTCCTGCCTGTGAATTGAGAATCAATAATAATTAATAATAATAATAGTAACCTGCTTGAGTTCCAAGTATTCATTTGAAATTTCAACACGATGTGTTGATTAATTACAAAATTAAAAACTAGTTACAACAAATGTATGGTTTGGGAGCCGAGAAGATGGCTCGGTGAGTAAGAATGTTTGTTGGGCAAGCTTGAGGACCTGAGTCCTCACCCCAGCACCCAGGTGAAAAGCTAAGATGACCACACATGCCTGCCACCCTGGTGCTGTGGTGCTGTCGGGTAGAGGCTACAGGCTTGCTGGGAGCTTGCTGGCTCCCAGCCTAGCTCCTTATCCAGTGAGAGACCTGTCTCAAGACAGTAATGCAGAGAATGATAAAGAAGGACACCTGATGTTCTCCTCTGGAAAGACATACATACAGGCCCCAACACACTTGTAACTACAACACACACACACACACACCACGTATTTTTAAAGCATGTGTGCAGTTTGACCCTATTTTTTAAAGCTATTTATGCATGTATTCTTATACATCTATATACACATATATGTGTATGTGTCTGCGTGTATGTGTGTGCGTGTGTGTGCGTGTGTGTATGTGTGTGCGTGTGTGTGTATGTGTGTGCGTGTGTGTGTGTGTATGTGTGTATGTGTGTGTGCGTGTGTGTGCGTGTGTGCGTGTGTATGTGTGTGCATGTGTGTGTGTGTATGTGTGTGCGTGTGTGTGCGTGTATGTGTGTGTAGGTGTGTGGTGTGTATGTGTAGCATGTGTGTGTGTGTGCGCGCACGCGCGTGTGTGTATGTGTGTGTGTGTCTGTGTGTGCGCGTGTGCGTGTGTGTGTGTCTATGTGTGTGTGTGTGTGTGTGCGTGTGTGTGTGTCTGTGTGTGCGCGTGCGCGTGTGCGTGTGTGTGTGTGTGTGTGTGTGTCTATGTGTGTGCGTGTGTGTGTGTGTGTGTGTGTGTGTGTGTGTGTGTGTGTGGACCAGACACTGATGCTGGATGACTTCCTCAGTCACTCTCTACCTTATCTTCACAAGGCCACTCACTGAACCTGGAGCTCATCAATTTGGCTATCTACTCTTGTCTCCACCCCTGCCCCGAGTGCTGAGATTACAGGGGTGGGACCTGCCCAGTCTTCTACATGGGTTCTGAGGATCCATCTCCCCAGCTCCAGGGATCTTTAGGTCCTTGCTTTAGAGCTGCTTAAAGTCTCCTGAAAAGACTCTTTGGGCATCTTTTTAATAAAGGACAATCCTCCCAAGGAGATTATAGCCTTGTGTATCTTTTCATCTAAACACCTCAGTCCCCATTCAGGCCTTCTGGAATATAGCTTGAAAAAAGCCAAGGAGGGGGGAGGCTGGGGAGGGCTCTCAGCCTTCCTTGGGGAGCTTCCACTACTTACCTGCTCTCAGTGTGAAGGCCCTGTCTTTCCCATCTTCTGCCACACTTAGTGTATGATGACACACCCTTATTCGCCATACCTGTGCTTTGAAATATGGCAGCCATGAGCCATGTGCAGATGCTTAAAACTAAAATAAATATTTAGTTCACATGTGTACCAACCGTATTTAAAGTGTCTCATGGCCACATGTAGCAGCAGCCGGCGGCCGAGCAGCGTGGTGTATAACACATCCCTTGTTCCATAGAGGTCTGAGGAACAGGGCTGCTCTCGAGCAGAGTTGGCAAACTCTGCTGTGTGTGTTTGTCTCTGTCATTATGGCAGAAGAGCAGCCACAAACAATGCACGGAACACCTGCAGGAACATGTGGCTGTAATCCAAAATGATTTGATTTAGGAGCCCTCGAGTTCAAACTGTACATCATTTTCACATGTCATAAAATATTATTACGCTTTTGATTGCTTTTCTACAGCCATTTGAGAATGTAAAACTCTCCTCACCCTATGGGCTGCTGAAGAATTAGCAACAAGCTCGATTTAAGCCACAGGTCTTCATTGATTGACCCCTGTCTTAGTGAATTGCCTTTCTCACAAGATCTATGGCTGTTATTTTGTGTACTCAGAGAGAAAGCAGAGGCTAACATATGCAAGGCCTTTTCTCTTTGAACCCAGAAGTCTGAGCACCTTCTCTTCAGGGCCTGCCCTCCCCTGCACTTGGGGTTCTATGGGGGAGGACCCATCCTTCCAATGCATTTTCCCCATGTTTGACATCTGACAGCTCTCGGCTGATACGTGGGATAGACACATGGCCACCAACTGCTTCCTGAGTGCCATTTGGCTTTTCCCCTGTCTCTGCCTTCAAGCTGGGGAGACTATTCCTGTCTGTTTAACAATTTTATTCTTGTTATCAACAAACACATTGACATTCCAATTTTCCACCCGAGTACCAGGAGCTCAGCTTATGTATTTTCACCTCTGAGGGATGACAGCAAGTCTCATGCCGTGTAGCACCCTGGTCACAAAAGTGTAAGCTGCAAGTGGATTTGATAAGGAGACTCACGGAGAGAGGGAAGTGACCTGGGGGATGTCAGCACTTGGAGAACTTTTCAACGCTGAAATCGCAGTCTCCAGGATAAAAACGAGAAGGCTACACAAAATGTTAGCATTTCGGCAATTCTAAGAGGATGCTGTACTAGGCTGGAAACTAGTCAAGTCGGGCAAAAGCCACAGACTATATTAAAGATACAAATGCCCCTGAAGAGGGCTACTGACTAGGAAGAAGCATGAGAGAAAGCTCTTGGCTACTGGGAATGTTCTGGGTCTTCACCTGTTGTGGGCACTGGTATTGGGAATGCAAATGAATACAGCCATTAAAGAAAAATAATGGTAATCATTCAAAAAAAGAAAAAAAAAGTAAAGATAGAAGGAGCTGAAGAGTTGGCTCAGCAGCCTTTGCTGCTCTTGCAGAGAACACAAGTTCAGTTCCCACCCATAAAGGGTGGCTCACAATTGCCTATAACTCCAGCTCCAAGAGATGTGATAGCCTTTCTGCCCTGCCAGAGGCAGTAACACACACACACACACACACACACACACACACACACACGTTAAAGATAGAATTACCGTACGTATAATCCATCAATTCCAATTCTAAAATTGGCAAAACTGAACTCAGTGGTTGAGGAATTAGCTCAGTGGTAGAGCGAACACTTGCCTAATGTTTGGTCCCCAGCAGTGAAATATAATTACAAAAAGAAACAAATACAGAGTTTTTGAAGAAAGATCTTTGCCTCCGTGCTCCTAGCAGCCTTGCTAAACAAAGACCAGGCGTAGAAATGCCCAAGCGTCCACCAGGGATGAGAGAAAACAAAGCCTGACATAAACCCACAACAGAATAGATTCAGTGCAAAGAAGAAGAAGGAAACTCAGGCTTGCGTTTATCAAACTTACGAGAAGGAACAGAAGCATGAATTAGTACGTAAATATCAAACAGTCGAGACGAGGAAGCTGAGAGGGTAAGCGAGGTTTAGGGTGTACTCAGATCATATTACCCGGCAGTTTGTCTCAGTCCCTGGGGCTGCTATAGCAAACTATCATAAGCTGCATGGCTTATAAACAATAGACTTTTACTTTCACAGATCTATAGACCAGGGAATCCAGCAGAAGATCCAGTGTGTTGTGGCTCACCTTCGGGTACACAGATGGTGCCACATAGTGGAAGGATAATCTCCAGCAGTCCTCTTTCATAAGAGACCAGTTTCACCCGAAAGATCCCCACCTTCATGACCTCATCACCTCCCAAAGTCCCCTAAGCCAGATACTTGGCACTAGGATTTCAACAGAGGAACTGGGGTGGGGCAGGGTCCGCAAGGCTCAGACCACAACACTGTGTGGTTTGTGGTGCAGGAGAAAACCAAACGATTACCAAGGTGTCCCTGAGGGTTAGGACTGGAGCTGGGAAACCTAGTGCTTTTCACCTGAAACTCTCCTGTGCTGTTTATGTGTTACTGCATATGTTTAAGGGGTGCTGGGGATCAAACCTAGAACCTTGTGCATGGTAAGCAACTGCTCTGCCACTGTGCTATAGGTTCAGCCTATCTTTTACTTTTTTTTTTTTTAAATCTGGAGTCAGGTTCTCATTAAGTCGTCCAACTGACCTTGAACTCCGAGTTCACTTGTCTCAGCCTCCCCAGTAACTGGGATTGCAGCCCCAACTTCTGATGACCTTTGCATCCATTTGTTTCAGATAATGCTGCATTTGTGGTCAGCCTTGCTTGGCCAGGCAAGGGTTACCACTTTACTTCCCTGGTTTCATCTCTCTTGTGCACAAAGCAGGGCAACTCCATTTACCTCGGGACCCTTGCCAGGTGTGAGGGTTAACCTTGATTTTCACCTTGCCAATACTTAAAACCACTCCGGAGACAAGCCTCTAGGCATGCCCGTGAGAACGCTTCCAGAGAGATGTAACTGAGGTGGGAAGATGCACCATGAACATAAGCAATACCATTCTTCAAATAAATAGGAAGAAGCAAGGGCGTGTCAGTATTTGTATGTATGCTTCCAGGGTATGGATGCCACATGATTATCTTCCTCCCGATACTGCTGCCACACCTTTCCTGCCATGACCACTGTACGTTCAAGCTGTGAGCCAAAATAAACTCTTGCATTGACTTCTTAGGTAATTATCACAGCAATAAGAAAAGTAACGAATGCAGGAAATTGGCACCAGGAGTGGGGTCGCTGCTGATAAACCTGGTCAGGCTTGCAGGCCTTTGGACCTTGTTGGTGGGAGGAATGTATGAGAGTTTCAATCTGTAAACTAGTGAAGCACCAGAATGTTCTAAGCAGAGGTTGAGGTATCTTTCTGGTGGGAGTTTAGAAGACCAGGTTGCTGAGAGAACATGGACAGCGGAGGCCCGACTCATGAGATTTCTGAGGTGACGAGGAGTACCAGCATTGGTCTGTTTCCTGACCGGATACCACCGGAGCAGCTCTTTACTCCTTCCTCATCGCGATGCACGTGTGCCAGGAGCCAGGGATCATGACTGGCCTGTGACAAGTGCTGGCTAGGTGCACGACACGGGGATTGACTTCAGACCCGCTCCGTGTGGGAGAGGTCTGGGGCCTGAGTCGTGATGCAGAAGCAGTGACCTTACTTCGCTTACACCTGGCCACAGAAGGACTCGGACTGCTGGGCTAGGCCTCAACTGGACTCCTGACTTCCAGCCCAGGTCCTGCTGGCTGCTCCTGCCATATCTGAGTCATCAGTTACATTTGGCTCAGGGAGCAGGGAAAAGAGAGCCCTGGGGTGTTGAGGGGGAGACATTCCCTTCTGTGCAAATTGCTTCTCTTTGTGCTGGCAAGCGCAAGGTGTTCAGCTAAAGGTCAAAAGTATGTGTTTTTCTTTGATATTTGTTTTTCCTGGAAAAAGGAATGGCAAAATATAGGGGTGGGGGGAAGGAGAAAGAGAGGAAGCGTTGCCAGGCTTGACAGGTGAAAGGCCTTCTAAGTACAGGAAATGATCCTTGGGGGGTGGGCATAAAAACAGCCTCCATTTTTTCTATCAAAAGCAGCAGAAGTCATAATCGGAAATGTTGACAGGCAGTTCAACAGGCGGGCCAGGCCCTCAAGGCCACGCTCTGTAGCCAGTCCCCTCCTCCTCCATCCGGAGCTCGGTCAGCCCCCTGCTTTGCTCGTCCTCTGTGGCTGGCCGGAATCTGGCTTTGTGGCCCTCTCTAGGATGCCTCTTGTTCTCCGGCACACCACACCCTGTCTTCCTGAATCACATTTAACGAACTGTGTCAAAATTGCCCTTTAGAGCCCATCTGCTTATCCCAGTAAAACTGGAGATCATATCCTGGGCCTTGGGCTCAGGTCCAGAAATCCATGAAGAATTATGCCTTTTTTTTTTTTCTTCTTTGCTATGTGAATTTAAAAAAAAAAAATGTTTTATATTCATTGCCCAAAAGTAAAATCAGGAGCTTCCGCATAAAAACCCCAATATCTGGCTTCCCTTGACCAGTTGGATTCCAGGTAACATGGGCTCTGTTCTCTGCCCTTGGAGCAGTGTCCCCTCTGAACAGAGTGCATTGCCACACTGGTTCACAGTCCTCACCACATGCAACTTTCTCCCATCAAGAGAGCCTCATGTCAAAGACTGTGTGTTCCCATGCTGGCATTGGTGGTTTCTTTGCGCTAGATTGAAGAAGAAAGCTAACCGTTCCCTTTACCCACATGTCTCCCTCACTCCCTCACTCCTCAGATTTCACATCACCAGTCTACATCCTGCAGGTGCCTGGGCTTCCCTCCCTGTGGTCAGAGCTGCATGGCCCTGGATGACAGACCTGGGGCCTTGTCACGTCTGCAGCTCCAACAGCCTGCAGTGGGCTGCTGGAAGGACAAGGGTAACTCTCACTACTGTTTCATGAGCTCTTTCTGGATCCTTTTCTTCCTTTCAACATAATTATTCACTCAACAGTATTTGCAGGACTGGGCTTGTAGCTCAGAGGTAAAGACCTACTTATAAAGACCTACTTAGCTCGCTGGGGCCCTGCGTTCCATCCTTAACCTGAAGTGAGGGGATCACCGGGCTGACTGTGGACCTACTTCCAGTAGGTCTGTTATAACAGTGCTCTGTTATCTTTGGTGTCCAAGATCCTCTTATGACCCCCAAATAATGAAACCCTCTCACTGGATGCAATTCCAGGCACTTCTTACAAAACCCACCTCTTAGAAGTTCTGACAGAGAGCATCAGGAGGAACCATTAACCGGTGGTGGCGGTAATACTGGCAGCAGGTGGTCACCAGGAGCTGAGCTCTTCTCCTGGGCCAGGAATTGTACATCTCATTTTCTCAGTCATGGTATGAAACCACCCTGGGAGGCACGACCCACCAAAGCAGTGGTCATGACCGTCCGTTCCAAGGAGGAACATCAACAGCCTACAGGGGCTTCCCAGTAGCTGAAGGGTACGGGTTTAGGTTACTGAAAACTCAGGGGCCGACACTAAGAGTTGTACAGCTGTTCATTTCGCTAGTCTTCTGGTCTCTGTTTTAGGGAGGGAAGTAATACTAATTCCATTTCACAGGTGAGAAAACCTGAGTGCCAGGATTGCAACAATGTTACTAAGATGGTCCGGCTCACGTTAGTGAAGAGACTTGTCAACTTTACTGGATTCTCCAGGACTCAGAGTCCAATTACCACCAAGCACCACAGACAATGCCAAATGCCCAGTGGCCAAGCACCCGTGGCTGCCAGAACATGCACACGCAACAGGCTCTGCCAGCCAGCTTCATCATCCTTGGACTTGGGTTTGAAAGCTAAAGTGGGGGATGTTATGTGGAAGGTGTGGAGGAGACAATGAGGCCGTGTTCTTGTGATTCAGTGGCAGGCAGGTTTGGGGAGCGTGATATCTGTTGCTGAGGGACACCTGGATGCTAGGGCCAGTGGAACTATGGGTACCGTTTGGATGCTCCACTTAATTTCTCTAACTTTAAAAAAAAAAAAATCGTATAGCCGTTTTGTCTGCACATATGACTGTGTACCATATGCACAGCTGGTCCCCACGGAGGCCAGAAAAGGACACTGGATCCCCTGGAACTGGAGTTCCTAATGGTTGTGAGCCACTATGTGGGAGCTGGGCATCGAACCTAGGTCCTCTGGAAGAGCCGTCAGTGCTCTTTACTGCTGAGCTGGCTCTGCAGCCCTGTCTCTCAAACTTACTCCACATCTTCAAGATAGCCCAGTGCTGACGACTGATACGTACATTTGAAGGTTCGTCTCCATCTCCCCCCATCTATAGACAAATTCTGCTGTGATTCCTTCAATAGTCATCTTATTTTTTTCTTATTTATTTTTTAAAATTAAGTGTGTGTGCATGCTCATGTGTGTGTGTGTGTGTGTGTGTGTGTGTGTGTGGTAGTATACTATGGAAATCAGAGGACAACCTTCAGGAATCAATTCTCTCCTCCCACCACGTAGGTTCTGAAGATATAACTTAAACCACCAAGCTTTATTGGAAGTGCATTGCCCACTGGGCAATCTCATCAATCTGTATTTATTTAATTATATTCTTTTTTGAGACAGGGTCTTGCTATGTAACCCAGACTGGACTTGAACTTATGATCTTCCTACTTTAGCCTCCCCAGTGCTGGGGTTACAGACATGTACCATGATGCCAACTTTTTGCATTATTCAGTGTAAAGGGCATTAACAGTGGTTGTGAGAAGGGACTCTCACCTGTATGGGGAGCCTCCCCCCACTCCCTTGTAATAGGATTTCACGTGGCCCAGGCTAGCTTCAAATCCATTATGTAGAAAGCAAGGCCTGGGCTTCTAATCCTCCTGCCTCTTCCTTCTCCCCAGTGCGGGGAGTGCAGGCTGCGCAAAATCTCTACCAAACCTGCTACAACCCCATCCCCAGTGCCCTTTGTGATATCCCCAAACTGCTCAGCTTAGGTGACCTTCAGGGAAGCTCATCTCCCAGATGGGGTCAGTGTGAGACAGGTGGGAGTAGGTACTCCTGTCCTCATCCAGGCCTGGCATCCTGGCACCCAGGTGGGCTTTCCAGCCTGTCTGCACAGGCCAAGGATCTACAAAGTCTCCTCTGAATGGAGCTCCAGAATCCAGGTCCCCTTGCCCCTGTTCCCATGTATCCCTTCAGCTCCGCCTCTCCTCTCCTCTCCTCTCCTCTCCTCTCCTCTCCTCTCCTCTCCTCTCCTCTCCTCTCCTCTGCTTTGTGGATTTTCTTCTTCTTTCTCCAATTTGATGATTTTAACAAATCTTGGCTCAATGGGGCTTGGGAAAAGTTACAGATAGTCTCTGGGATGCCCTCCAGTAGTTCCCCCAAAGGAATTGTTTGATCTCTGACTCGGCTTCACTCAAATTAAACTTCTTCGGTTTTATTAAAGCAACATAGAGCATGAGTTGGTGCCACCCCAGAACCGGAAATAAGCCCATGGCTAGAGCTTGCCTATGCGACTTTCAACAGCCCAGCCGGCTGTCAGGGACTTTTTAATGTATTCTCTTTTTTTTATTTTTATTTTCTAGACACCACGACACTTTAGAAGAGATTTAAAGCTGAGCTTTGGCTGGAGTCAATGCTCGGTAAGCATTTGTTGAGAGAAAAGATGGAAGAATGAGGGATGGGATAATCTGCATTTGATGGATGGTTGATGAAGAATGGAAGGCGATAATGCACCTAAAGGAGATCGAGGTCTGCGGCCTTATGCGCTGGCGCCACCTGCTGGCAGAGTGTTAGTACAACGGGTCCATTTCTGCTGCTGGATCGAAGCACACAGACTTTTGAAACGTCAGGGCAACGAGTAAAAGGGAAAGAACAAATTTCAACAAAACCGCCCCATCTCCTCTGCTCTGGACCTCTTCACTATTCTGGAAATACTATTAGCTTTATCAAACATGTCATTTTTTTTAAATCAAAAATAGATATGTTACTGCTTATTCACAGCACCTGACTCAATGCTACCTACTGAGTTAAACATGTTCATCCTGGAGCAACTGCAAAAGGCAGGTCCTCTAATTGGTGCAGCTTGATATCAAAGCCTCGAGGTTCACAGAGGCTTCCAGTGCCTTATAATATTGAAGGTTACATAGGCAGTCTGTCTGAAAGACAACCTCACTTCAGAGCATCATGACGGTGGGATTCGCAGAAGTCAGGCTCCAATATGGCGATCCACAAGCTGGAAGCCTGATCCCTCAGCAGGTGCCGGCCGATGCCAGGTGTAGACGGAACTGGGGCGGCAAGGAGGCAGGACCTTGACTCATACAACATAAACTGCCTCAGGAAGGGGGTGTGAATTTGGACCAGGCTGCTCTCCTCATCTGAGAGTCAGTTCCCTAGACAGACTCAGCTAAGAGTTACCATCAGCCGATGCCTCTGACATCTGGGCGAATAAGCCTGAGTTCCGGAGTAAGAGATCCGGACAGTGTGCCGCAGCAGCCTTGATGGATCCTATGCGCCTACTCTACCTGCTCCGGGGCTCATTGCATGGCTCAGTGCGATGTGGGTGACACGAGGGTGGCTGTTAAAGCCGACAAAGGCAGGTATGGACAGTGGTCTTAAAGAACGATAATCAAGCCAGTAAGATGGCTCAATGGGTAAAGGCACTTGCCAGGCAAGTGTGGAGATCTGAGTTCAATCCCTGGAGTCCACTGTGGAAGGAGAGAACTGACTCCGGCAAGTTGTCCTCTGACAACCACATGTGATGTACACACACGGGCATGCATGCACACACACACACACACACACAAATTAAAAAGAAAGAATGATCAAGGTCTGCCCATATCTACCCAGTGAACTCACGACCCAGACCCGTGCTGCCACAATAACCAATGAATTTGGGTCGATTTGTAGAGACGTAATATGTGGATAGAGCAAGGAAGGGCAAAGTGGCCACGCAAGTGACTCATGGTGAACTGGTCAATGTTTTTCAAATAGCAAAAGGAAATTTTGAACCTCCTAAATAAATTAATAGAGTAACTGGCTAAAGCAATCGTGCTATGGTAGACTATTTCTTTTTTTCTTGAGACAAGTCTCATGTAGCCCAGAATGCCCTCAGACTCCTAATCCTGGATCCACCTGCCAACTGCTGGGACTACAGGCGTGTGGCCCCAGCCTCCCTAAAACACTTCACACCGCCTATTCTCTTGCTTGCCAGCCTGCAGCTCAGGGCCAAGCCCAGCCAGGCCTGCTGAGCCCGCAAGGATCAGTCAACTTGCTGGGGCATGAATGAGAATACGTTGAGGTGGCCTGCTATACATCAGTAGCTGACAGACAGGAATTCATGCGGTGTTAAGGGTAACACAAGGATGTGTCGGCATTATAACGGTGTATGATTTTTTTTCAAGCTATCTTTAGTGCTTCATCTCCTTCTAGATGTGACTCCATGCTTTTATATAGCAAAAAAGTGGGCCAGGCATTTCCCTTTTCTTTCTTAAAATTAAGAATATTTTTATGTGTCCTTTAATGATGTCATACGTATACATGATGTATTTTAAGCATAGCCACCTCCAGCTCCCCTCTCCCACCCCTCCAGACCCCCTCAACACCTCCCCCTCCCCCTCCATGCTCTCTGCTTCTGTTCTTAATGACCCACTGCATCTAGTGCAGCCTGGATGTGCATGGACGTTACACAGCCACCAGAACACGGGAACCTACCAGCATCACACTTGTGAATAAAAACGACCCCTTCACATCAGTTCCCAGTAGCTCCTCAACTATGAATGGGGCCTTGTGTGCCCCTCCCCCATTCACACCACAACATTGACTGGTGCCATCTTCTGTGGGTCTTGTGCAGGTAACCACAGGTGCATGAATGCAAGGGCCTGGTCATGTCCAGAAGGCAACATCTCACAGCACCCTCCCTCCTCCACTCTGACATTCTTTCCATTCCTCTTATACCATGTCACTTGAGTTTGGGGATACAGATGTCCCACATTGGATAAAGCACTCAACCAGGCACTTTTCCTACATGTGCAGCAGGTACTAGAAAGTGTCTCCTAAAAAATATTCTCCCTTTCTCTTTTACAAAGCAATGGGAAATCCGGAGTGTCCAAACTATCAAAAAATGGGGCTAGGGAGACTAGGGAGTTGGACCAGACATTTAGAAAACTTGTTGCTTTTGCAGAGAACTAGGGTTCAATTACTGGCACCTATACAATGGCTCGCACCAACCATAACTCTAGTTCTAGGAAATCTGGTACCCTCTTCTAACCTCTGTGGGCACCAGAAATGCATGTAGTGCACATACATACATGCAGGCAAAACATTCATATGGATAAAAAAAAAGTTAAAAGTGTAAAAAAAAATTAAAGAAATGAGGCTATAAAATCTGTGAAACTCAACCGGGAAATGGTAGTACATGCTTTTAATCCCAGCACTGAGGAGTCAGAGACAGACAGATCTCTGTGAATTCAAGCCCAGCTTGATCTGCAGAGTAAGTTCCAAGATGACCAGAGTTACAACAGAGAAACCCTGTCTCCGGAGGAAAAAAAAAAAAAAGTGAATCTTTATTAAGTCTGACCCTGCAGATTTTAGGTGAAGAAGAGCCTCCTTAAGGTAGAGATGGGCATTGTGGGGAGCAGAGACAAGGACATTCCTCCTGGAAAACCAGACTAACTGCCAGAGAAGTGTGTTTGCACAATCCTAGGTGATGATTAGTATTGGCAATACTTACATTTGGAAATATATGGCAATACTTCTATCTCTTATATCTAGGAACGTGGTCCACCCCCAAGAATACATGGTACATCTCCCAAATTCCATATAGGTCACCTGTGAGGTATGAAAATGGGTTCTGTTAAACAGGCTGTAAATCAAATAATTGCACAGCAAATTCTAGAACCTTCCTAAAGAAACACGGGGACTGCACCCAATGTTTCTACCTTCCAGCCCTGGTCTCTTCTTCCTTCTTTCCATCTTGGGTACAGATGTGATGGCAGGAGCTGGCATAGTCATTTCAACCATGGAGTGAGCAAAGAAAGGGAAGCTTACGCAGAATGAAGCAACATGGATTAAAGGAGCCCAGATCTCGGAAGATATCATGGAACAAGCCACCAAATCAGCTCTGAACTTCCTACCCAACTTCTAACTTAGGAATGTTACTGATAGCTACTCACAGATGAACCTAACTCTACAGAGCACCTAACTGGTGACAACATACAGTCCTTATTATGTAGAAGTGAAGAGGACTCTCTTCTGCTCGTGTTGCTATTAGAAAAAGCACACCCTGGACAGCATCGGCTCTAAAACGCAGTCCTCAGGAAAACAGCCCTTTGACCTCATAATGTTATGACCAAATGATGGAACTTCTGACTAAACCAATATTCTCCGTCCACTACAATTGCCAGAAAAAAACAAAAACAAAAAACAAAAACTAACCCTCCACAAAATTGCTGCTTCTTGACATCACTCACTTCTCCAGCTATGTTTTGAGTGACGAAAACAGATGAGTGGCAACTCGAATACCTTAGCTGCAAGGGAGTCTGGAGAACTTAACTTTTAAAATCCTAACAAAAGCAATATACAAAATATAGAAAGTAAAAGTTAAAACTATCACTAGAAGATTTAAAAATATCTAGGGGCTTAAACAAGAGAACTTTGTTTTCTCACAGTTCTGGAGGCTGGGTGGCAAAGGTCAGGATGCTGGCATGACCAGGATCTATTGAGGGCTCTCCTCCTGGCTTCCAGATGGTCACATTCTTACTGCATCCCCACATGATAGGAAGAGAGAGAGGGAGGCAAGCGGGCATGCAAGAAAAACATTTACAGCTATGCCAATCAACTAATCACCACAGGCTGAAGAGATTTCAGCAGTTTAAACAAATGTACTACATTAGTTACTTTATACGTTGCTGGGACAAAATGGCTGACAAAAACTAGGAAAGGACAAGTTTACTTTGGCTCAAGTTCTATCATGGTGGGGATGTTCTAGCCACAAGGTCTTGGGGCGGTTGATCAATTGCATCCTGTCAGGTAGCAACAGGCAATAAATGTTGGTGCTCAGCTAGCTTTCTCCTTTTCAGTTCAGGATCTCCCCTGTGGAATGATGTCATCTACATTTAGGGTTGATCCTTCTGCCTCAATTAACTTAATCAAAAGAATCCCTCACAGGCATGCCCAGAGATGTGTGTGCACGATAACTCTGGATGCTGCTTATGATCAATATAGACCATCAGATATCCAACAACCAAGTTTTAGGTTGGTTTATGGTGGTACACACCTGCAACCTTACCACAAAAGGTAAGCAGAAGGATTGTTGCAAGTTCGAGGCCATCTTAGGCTGTATAACTTAGGCCAGTGCAGCCAGGGATACACAGAAAGACCATCTCAAGACAGAAGAAAAGGTTTTTAAATCATGGCACAAAATACACCATTTTTAAATAGCCACAGAATGGTGAGATACCTAGGGACTTTAAATGTGCCAGGTCTTTTAAAAACAAAGCTACAAGTCTTTTCTGTGAAACCTTACCAGATGTTCTGTGTACTTTACCTTTCTGGGTGGGAAAGACAATACCAAAAGGAATCCAATTCCCACAACGTGAAGCTATACATACGATACAATTCCAAGAAAATCCTTTTAGACTACCTGGAAATCTGATTCAAAACCTGTGTGAAACAATAAATGTTCAGGCAGAGCAAAGGCAACTTTGGAAAAAAAAATAGTACAGAAAAACATTGCCAGGTATCAAGCTCATAAAAGACTTTCAGTAATTAAATCAGTACTGAAATTTACAAATGCTTCTATGAAACCAGAACCCAGAAGGCACACATGGGATTTAGTATATGGTGTCTGTTGTTTTCTGTAAGGTGAAACAGTGGAGTAGCCAGTGAATGCTGCTGTGTCAACTAGATCGCTCTTAGAAGAAAGAAGAGTAATTTGATTGTGCCTCATACCATTTCCAAATATGAACCCAAAATATTTTATCAAAGTCCTAACAGTATTAGAAAAAAAAATAAGGGAGTATATTGATCCTTTGTGAGTAGGAAGGCCTTCCTCAAACATGATGCAAGACAAAAACTATAAAGAAAAATATTGATTAAATTATTATTTGACAGCAGTTGAGGTGGCTGTACAGTTGTTGTACAGTTGCCTGTACAAGATCTGTATAAGAACAGGCCAATCAGTGTTCCAGCATGTATGAGGCCCTGCTCTTAGCTGAGGAGCTGTTGGCACTTGATGGGTGCTGAAGGATGAAGAGCCTGTTTTCTCCAGGGTATGGCCCTTGTAAGTTGACTATACCCCAAGAGAGATCCTGTGCCGTGTGCTAATGGGCAGCACTGATTGGACTCCTCGGGTTACTTTAGCAAAAAAAAAAAAAAAAAAAAAACATGGATTTGGGAGGGGAATCTTGGAAGATACGTAAGTGGGGAGTTGAGGTGAATATGAGCAAAAGATATTGAAGACATGCATGAAATTCTCAAAGACCAAATAAAATGTTTTAAGCCTTTATATGACAAAAGTAAAACACACGTTTTGTGGGAAGGCAGGTCTGTAAAAGATTTCCACCCATCTCATCATCAGAAAACAATTCTTTTTTAAAAAAAACTAAGACAGCAAAACGTATGCACAGAAATCAGCGCAAGTACAAGCTGCCAGTCAAGTAAGGAATTGCTAAATAAATGTGAAAGGGCAATGATTACATAACAAAGAAAGAGTATCCATGTTTTAATTCATAGAACAATGCAAACTGAACTCTCAGTGAAGTTCCATTTTTCACCGATGATATTGGCAAATGATTGTACCCTTTCTCTGGAGGGTGGGTGAGGGCATGGGGTGTGTGGCTCCTAGCTGGCTCTCCATATTTTTTCTTTATCATTCTCCTGTTCCTCTGTGTCCCAGGAGGCAGTCTTGCATGGACTACATCAACAGATTCTGCTGCCATCTGGTAGAGGTCAGCCCAGTAGGGGACAGAGGGGAAAGAGTGACCCAAGACATTTATTCCCATAGCCCCTCCCCTGTGGGGCCACACTGGACTGGTTTCATCTGTCTCCCCACATGACTCTTCTACTAGATTCTATTCTCTCCTTGTTCCGAAAGTTTTTAGGGGAGAGGTAACGGACCCATTCTTATCAGCCCCCTATCTCATTACCTTCAACATTCTCCTAGAGAGAAGACTACATTCGGTTTGGAGAGAAGTGGACCAGTGCCTTTGGAGACCTGTCCATCAGCAATTCCAGAATCTCTGTTACCCACATCAGAGACACGCTGGCAGAGATCTGCACGAAGGGCAAGTGGAAGGCCATTTGCAACTCCCTTGTTTTGAAGAGTCAAAAAATAGAAACTGTTCAAATGCCTTCAAGTAGAGAAGCAGCTGAACACACTTAGCAATATTCATATATAAGCAGCTATAGTCATATAGCAGGGAATGCTACGTAGCTGGTTAAAAGGGGAGCTGGATCTATTTGTATAACACAGAAGGACTCAAAATATGTTATTGCATGAAGACCAGAACCGTAATAAATTACAAGAGTGCTGTTTGTTTCTATAGCTTCATGTGTTCCACATAAAATATGGAAACTTTTCTCGGCTTCTCCGCCCCTACCCTCTCAAAGGCAGGCAGGTGTAGCCATAGCATTTGCTTTGGTCAAGGGACTGTGAGTGACAGAGGCATGGGAGACTTCCAAGCAGAAGCCTTAAGAGACCCAAGCATTCTTCCTTTTCCCTGTGCCATCAAACCAGCAAGTACCAGCTGCTTCTTCAACCCGGGTCCAGAAATATAGCTGAAGCTAATTCGTAAAAAAATATGTGAGGGATACAATGTAAATACGAGGCTGGGGAGGTTGCTCAGTGGGTAAGGCATTCCCTACACAAGAATGAAGGCTGGAGCCCCCATGTCCGTCATCCACATCAATGCTGGGTTGGTACAGCAGTTGCCTGTTACCCTAGCCCTCTGGAGGAAGTGTCAGGGGATCCCTGGGGAGTGTCAGCTAGCTAGAATAGCCAAGTCGACTGGCTCTGGCTATAAGTCAGAGTAAAGCAGAAAGCCAACATCAACCTCTGGCCTCCACATGTGTGCACACCCTCCCCTAACACACAGCGATATACCTCTGCATTGTTATGAAACGCTGAGATTTTGGAGGTGTTTACTATTGCATCACAGCCTACAGTGCTTAGTAGGTGCCGCTATGTAGTTGATCTGCGGTTCTTCTGGAGGTGAGAACGGCACTGGAGGGTGATTGTCACTGGGGAATTTTTTATTTATTCCCCTTCTCTTACACTGAAAATATATTCATGCATCACCATATAACAAAAATACATCACTTAAAAGGAATATAGCAGGTGTTTTCTTACTTTAAATGAAATGCTAAAAAATATCATTCTTAAAATACACACATAAACACCCTATAAATTAATGGTGCTTCCTGCCCAGCTGGTGCTCTGAAGGTGGAGACTAGAGGCAGAGAGCTCCGTGAAGCTTTGAGAGCAGGGTGGAGCGCTGGAGCATGGCAGCTTCTTCTCAGTCTCTGTAGGTAGAAGTCTGCAGAGCCTAGACACGCTGGGAAACGTATTTCTGGTCTAGCTATCATGAAATTGAAACATGGACTGGATTAGAGTGCTTTTTAATGTTTTTTTTTTAATTTTCATTTTTAATTATGTGTATGGGGTTGGGGCGTTGGATGTGAGTGATGGTGCACAGGGAGACCAGAAGAGGGCGTTAGATCCCCTGGAGCTGGAGTTAACAAGCAGTAATGAGTCATCCATCGTGGGTGCTGGGAACCAGGCTCAGGTCCTCTGGAAGAACAGCAGGTGCTTTTAACTACTGAGGTATCTTCAGCCTCCAGAATCATTTACCTATCTGTCTGTCTGTCTGTCTGTCTGTCTGTCTGTCTGTCTGTCTATTTACAGGTTCGGAATGTCTAACTTTCCAGTGACTTCATTTTCGTAGCTGATTCAGTTCAGGCAATCTAGGAGGGTGCTTGTCTCTTCCGCACCACCCTTGCGGAGCAACATCAGCACGAACTACAAAACTCTGTTTCTGGTTACTTCTGTGGATTTCTCTGAACCAGAGAGAACAGCTATAAAAGACCACATGTAAATTATCATGTTACAGGCTACCTTGAAATTTTAGCTCCTCTCCCGAGCTAAATGACAGCTTCCTTGTCTCTGAGAAAAATCAGACCTCAAAGAGCCACTTGCTCTGTCGCCGGTCTCCGTCTTCAGTGTCAGGTGGTTGCGGCGATGGGCTCGGGCTCGGCAGAAGTAGGATCAGCCCTGACCTCTTGTCGCAGCTACTGTGACTCTGAAACAAGAGTTCTCTTAGCGACTCTTGTCACGAGTTCCCAAGACCTAACTCCCCGCAGTCAAGCCTTTCTGCTTCTAGTGCTGGGGATAGTTTCCGTTTTCAGGCCCTGAATGCAACGTGACTGAGTAAAGGTTGGAAAAGGACATCGGGAAGGTAGACCCAAAGACAAAAAGATGCAAAGTAGGAGGGAAAGAGAAGTAGAATTTAGAAAAGTATCCCATGAGGTCAAAAGCCTGAAGAAAAGTGAAAATACACAAACTAAAGAGACAAAGCAGGAGATTGTCAAAAATATAATTTCACACACAGAGAGCAATCGCAGAACTGCATGGGATGGATTTTCTCACTGGGTGAGCTCATTGAGGAGCATCAGACAGTGTACACCCCCTGAGACAGGACAGCAGAAGTCTGCAGTCCCACCTTACAGAGTCTCTCAAATAGGACTGGACTATACCAGGGTCTCTAGATAGAATTATCAATGTAAAACACATTCAAAAGGTGCTGTCGTATTTTCAGACTCTTGAGGACCTGAAGACCCAGTGGTCAAGTCCAATTCTACTTCAACAGTAAAAAAAAAAAAAAGAGGCAGAACACCCACCTAAGTAATCCGGCATGAAAAGCCATTTTTGAGACAATCGGAGAAACCAAAACAACTTGTATAAAAATTACTGCTCAGTTCCTTCTGTGTAACAGTGGAATGAAGTGGCTGCTTGTTTTTAAGTTATCTGTCAGAACTGTGCAATGTATGAAAATCACTATAAAATACTGCTCACTCCCCAGAAAAATAAAACTAGGCAATGGAAACATGTGGGTGTGTTCTATGGTTCTCTAATTGTTTCGTGTTTACTTAAAATTATCCTAATTTTAAAAATAAAAAACGAAGAGTGGTAAAGCATGTAGACCAAAAGGAAGGAGGTCAGCACTTGGCCCAGTGGTAGAGTGCATATCTATGTGCAAGACCCTTGGTTCAGGTTGAGGGGGTGGCTGTGTGAGGACCTGAGTTCAAATCCCCAGACTCACATAAAGCCAAATGCGGTTCCACATGTCTGTGATCCCGGTGTTCCCACAGCAGATAGGAGGCCGAAGAAAGAATTCCTTGACGTTCACAGACCTAGTAACCTGGCTTACCTGGTGTGGAACAAAAGACACTGACTCGGGCAAGGTGAAAGTTGAGGACCATCACCAAAGGCTGTCCTCTGACCGCTACATAGGCTCCTACACACACACACACACACACACACACACACACACACACACACTGAGGCATGCGTGTGCACACACAGACCCTTGGTTCTAATCCATACACATACACACATACACATGCAGACCTTTGGTTTTAACCCATACAGAGAGAGACAGAGAGAGAGAGGGAGAGAGAGAGAGAACCCTTGGCTTCCAGGTGTGGGTTTTAAAACAAAAGTGGGGGAGGAAGGAAGAATGGACAGATGGCCACTAATGGGTATTCTAAGGCCATATTCTAAAATTTCATTAAGCATGGGGTTTTCAAATAGTAGGATCAAAAGAAGCTCAGGGAGAAGAATAAACAATTTGTTACAAAAGATCAAGAATCACAAAGGGGACCTGGCTGGGTGAGTAAAGGTGCCGGCCCCCAAAGGTCCTGCCCTCAAAGGTGTCAGCCCCCAAAGGTGCCTGCCCCCAAAGGTATCAGCCCCCAAAGGTGCCTGCCCCCAAAAGTGTCAGCCTGATGACCAGAATTTGGTTTCCAGGACCCACACTATAGGACCAAACTCACTCCTGTGAATTGTCCTCTGGCCTCCACAGGTGCCACACTCATACAAAATGGCACAAGCTCAAACACATACACACACACACACACACACACACACACACACACATACACACACACACACACACATACACACACACACCTTTAAAAGAATAACAAAGGCATCGGATTTTGCCACTCCAATGCAGATGCTTAAGAAACACAAGAGAAACTTAAGAGACATAAGAACGATGTCCTCACAGCTGAGCGTGGTGGCCCGCCCTTGCCATCCCAGCATTTGAGAGGCAGAGGAACACAAGCTGAAAGCCAGTCTACATAGTGAGCTCCAAAGCAGCCTGGGCTATACAGCAAGACCTCCCCTCAGATAAACAAAAACATGTGGAGCAGTACTCGCCTGTCATTCCAGCCCTTGGGGATGGGGTGGTGATGACTGAAGGATCAGCAGTTAAAAGTCATTAGCTATACAAGATCGGGCCAGCCTAAGCAACTTAGTGAGAACTTGTGTCAAAATAAAAAGTAAAAGAGGGTTGGGGATATAGATCCACGGCAGAGCTCTTGTGCGAGGCTCTCGTTGTCGGTGTTCTGTACTTTAAGACGGGAAGGAGGGAGAAAAGAGGGGTAGAGGGGAGTTTAATCCATATTTGTTGAATGAATTAATGTGCTGGAGAGAAAACATACGGAATGCAGAAGAGTCCCCCAAAGGTGTCCGTGCCCCATACTGCGATCTGTGAGTGTGTCATGCCGCGTGACAAAGGGTCTTTGCAGATGTTATTGAATTACAGGACTTAAGGTAGGGAAGACCAGCCAAGATTAACTGAATGAGTTAAACGTGATCCGAAGAACAGCGTAAGCACAGGAAGCCTTAAAAGCAGAGGCTTTTCTCAGCTGGAATGGGAGAGATGGTAGAAGAGGAAGGCAGAGAGATGATGCAAAGTGGAAAGTGCAAAGATTCTTGGCCCACCATTGCTGGTGGGGTGGGGGATGGGGAGGAGCACCCTGCAAAGGAATACAGACAACCTCCAGGAGCAAAGAGCCTAGAACACAGCCCAGAAGGAAGTGGCTATAGGAATTAAAATTCAAGTCACAACCTCCTGAGCCTGGAAAAGGATTCACATTTAAGATCTAAATCAATAAGGATTGTCCTCAGTTGACACCCTTTTACTGTATGAGTCTCAAAGAGGGGGGTCCAACTGACTCACACTGGACTCATTCTTACCTACTGAACCCCGAGATAAGAAACAAATGGGCTTGGGGACTAAAGGTGTCAGTCACTGATAGTGCACTTGTCTAGCATGTGCAAGACCTTGTATTCAATTCTTAGCACTGTCGAGAGAGAGGAGGGGGAGAAGCAGTGTGAGAAGAAAGAAGCAGAGAGCAGAGTGGGCAGTGAGAGAGAGAAGCAGAGAGAAGAGGGGGAAGAGAAATAAGTGTTGTTTCAAGGAACAAAATTGGTAAGTAATTTGTTGAAGCAGCAATTTTCCTTTCCTGTGTCTGTGATAAAACACTCTGGTAAAAGCAACTTGGGGGAGAAGGGCTTATTCTGACTCACAATCAAGGTGCAGCGTATCATGGTAGGGAACAGGAGCTTAAAGCACCCTGCATCCACAGTCAGGAAGCAGAGAGCATGCTGCTCCTGGGTATCCCTCTCCATGTATACAGTCCAGGATCCCAGCCAGGGGATGGTGGCACCCACAGTAGGCAAGTCTTCACACTTCAACTAAATTTATGGAGATAACTCCCACTGACATGCCCAGAGGCTCATCTCCTGTGTCATTCGAGGCTCTGTCAGACTGAAAATTAACAATAAGCCTCACAGGAAACTGATCCAGATAAGGAGTGACTAGTGACATTTGGAAAATGGAACAAAGAAACAAAGCCTCTCTTCTCTTTAGAACAACAGAAACTTGTACAATATAGAGAAAGCTAACAAGGAAATGCAGCTAGGAAGGTGGATTTAACTAAAATTGTAATGATTTTGAAAGGAAGCATGTGGAGAGGGGACAGAAATAGATATTTACTGAGAGATTTGCTTCAGTTTTGTTTTTTGTTTTTTAACCTGGGAGAGATGGAGGAATGTCATGAGGGGTATATGGGAAAGAAATTGAGCATTTTATTTAACAAAAACCTCTCAATAGAAATTTCTAAAATTATGTGAGTTGTGAACTTGAAGACAAAATGCACAGTTTTGGAACAAACAGCAAAAGGTAATTGCTCAGAGAAGCAGTATAAGGGTGCATCATGAATCAGAGATGGGGATATATATATGTGTAAAATTATATCAGATGTAAATTTTTTTTCCTGGGGGCTGGGGATGTAGTTCAGTTGGTAGCATAAACCTTGGGTTGGGTTCCCAGCATGGCATAAGTCAGACATGGTAGTCTTGCAAGTATTCATGAGGCGGAAGCAGGAGGATCAGAAGCAAGGTCATTCTTGACTGCATAATGAATTCCAAGCCAGCTTGAACTAGAGACTTTGCCTTTGAAACATATTTAATAATCTATTTTTTTAAGGTTTTTGTGGGCGGTCGTGATGGTTGGTTTGGTTTTGGTGGTGGTGAGTTTCGTTGTAGTTGTTTGTTTGTGGTATTGGGTCCGAGGATCACCCCACAAAGAACACTGAGACCCCCGTGTGCAAAAAGCAAGAGCATTTTTATTCTGCAGAGCAAACTTGTATGCAGGGGTCAGCCACTTTACAAAATGGCAACCACCAGATACAGGTGCGTGGGCCTTTTAAAGGAAACAGCAGTGTCTAGGGGATCTTTCTGATTGGTCAGGATCTGAATACTGGATTGGCTTGTCCTGTCTCCCTAGGATGCAAGGGGCTTCTAGGAAAGCCAGGATTTTACCAGGAAGCAGAGAGCCAAGGTCACTGTTGCCCACCAGTAGGGGGCGCTAGTTCTCACAGTGACTTATTAACCATATGGTTAGCTTTAAAAATTGAGAGTAGTCAGATGGCTCAGCAGGTAGAAGTGCCCCTGCCCAGCCTGATGACAGGGTAGAGAGAGAGAGAACCAATTCCTGCGGGTTGTCCTCTGATCCCTGACACACACCACACTGCAGAGGAACACTTGGAAGAAGTTTTTGTTACTTTGGTTTCTGTAAAAATGCAAAATGGTGTTTGGATTAGGTTTGTGTCCCCCCCCCCCCCCAGCTGTGGTATAGTTGTTTACAAGTTGGGTTTGGAATGCCTGATGCAGGTGGCTATAATTTGGTTAGGTGTAGTCGTTCTGGCACCTGTAGCTTGTTTTGGGGATAGTGTACCCCATGGGTTTATGGGAACTTTTGGCTTAGGGTATAAAAGGTTTCAAGCCCCGAGAGATGGGGTGGGTGCTGGTTGGTGGTTTGTTGATTGGGTTGGTGTCATTAGTTAGTGTGATAATTCCTAAGAGAACAAAGGTTGGAGAGATTGAGTTTACAGACTGTGAGCTGAGACTCTAGTCTGACTCACTCACTAGTGCTCTTCAAGCTTAGGACAGCCTAAAAGAAGTAGCGTCTTTGACCAGTAGTTAGGAATCACGGGAGGCTGAGTGGGGACTCCTCATCCCTGGAGGGCTGAGCCCCAGCCCCTTTCACCATAAAGATCTAGGCAACAGGAGAGAGGAATGTTTTTCCCCCTTTTCAGATAGATCACAGTGTTCTCTGTGACAGAGGTCTCCCTTTATCAGAGCCTTATCTACATGGTGGAAAGCCAGTTAGACAACTACAGCCTCCTTTAGCTTGAGAAGGGGAAAAGGTCAAAATACTATCTTGAAAGTTGCAGTCGAGGGACTCTGTTCAAATACACAGCTCACACAAAGAAGCTTAATTATAAGGTTATCAAAACTCTCGTCACCAGAACTTTACTAGAGCATCAACGCGACGTCAGTATATTTTTATTTTATTTTATTTATATTTAATATTTTTATTAAATTAATAATTTTATTTATTTATTTATATTTATTTATAAGGTTTCTGTTTCTCTGTGGTAACTCTGGCTGTCCTGGAACTCACTCTGTAGAGCAGGCTGACCTCAAACTCACAGAGATCCGCCAGCCTCTTCCTCCCAAGGGCTGGGATCAAAGGTGTGCGCCACCATATCTTCAGTGCAAACATGGGGAATTACCATGGGGAAAGCTTTGAGATACAAATTTTCATTCAGAGGAGTGTCTAGGGAAACTTAGGCAAGGAAGCCAAATTAAGGAGGAAATTGAAGCCTTTGACACAGTTGCAATAAGCAGTAAACACAGCTTAATTTGGGGCAGATAAACATAAAATCACCACAGGCCTGTTTATTTCAGTTTCTATTACCCAATACATCATGTCTGACTACTGAAAAATTATAAGGCATGCTTAAAGCAATAGAAAAAAAAACTGAAGAGACAAAGCGAGGACTGGGGTTATAGCTCAATGGTAGAATACTTGCCCGATATGTGAGAGACCCTGAGTTTTATACTTAGAACCACACAGTGTGTGTGTGTGTGTGTGTGTGTGTGTGTGTGTGTGTTTGTATTAAGTGTGTGTATGTGTACAGAGAATCATAACCAGACTCAGACATGATAAAGATGGCATTACAGAACCAGGAATTTAAATAGTATTCCAAGGGTTCTAATGGAAAGAGCAGGCAGCATGTAACCCCAATGCTGGGGGTGTCCAGATTATATGGTTGACCCCTGAGGCTCACTGGCCAGTGATCCTAGCCAAACAGTGAGCTCCAGATGCAGTAAGAGATCCTGTCTTAGAAAGTAAGATGAAGAGAGAGAGAGGAAATGCCTAACACTGACCCCTGGCCCCATACACACGCGTAAATACACATGCACATAGCTGCACGAGCCGGTACACAAACACATTCTTGCATCACACACATGCGTGCGCGCACACACACACACACACACATACACCTAGACAGAACCCTTGTATGTTTCACACATACACACACACACAAATACCCTTGCTGGGTGTCGCACTTTGGGGATGGGGGCAGGAGGTCCAGGAGCTCAAGGCTATCCTCTGCTACACAGCAAGCTTGAGACCAGACTGGGCTACATGCAACCTTGTCTTAACAAAAGCAACAACAGAAATGCAACCCCAGTGGGTCCCAATGAAAATTTAACCCTCAGTGGATCACAGATCAAAATGTAAAATACAAAATTATAGGAGTTCTGAGAGATAACAGAAAGAAAAAACTCTGAGTAACCTCGCATTTGAAATGAGTTTATAGATACCGAAAATATGATCCATGGAGGAAAAAGAAAAGGCAAGTTTTATTTCGTTAAACTAAAAAAAAAAAAAAAAAAAAAAAAAATCCTGCTCTGGAAAGTTACTGCTAAGAGAATGAAATCCAAGCCACAGACTAGAAGATAATCTATAAAATGTGCATCTGGTAAAGGGCAGAAATGCAGAATACACAAAGAAGTCCTAAAGTTTGACAACAAGAAAACAACTTGATTTAAAATGGGGGGTTGGGGGCAGAGAAAGAAACAAACAAAAAAGTAGAGGAGAGAGAAAGATGTCTCAGCAGTTAAGAGCATTGGTGGATAACCCACAACTCCAGTTCCAAGGGATCTGAGGTCCTTTTCTGGTCTCCATGGGCACCCAGCACACGTGGGATACATAAATACATGCAGACAAACACACAAAAAATAAAAATAAATCAATCTTTTTTCAAGGGAAGAAATGGAAACAGGTACTTCTTTAATAATTTGTACAGATGATAAATATAAGCCTATGAAAAGGCATCACTAAGGGAACTGTAAATTAAGACAATGGGATACCAATGCATAGCAATACCAACAGCTAAAGATTCTGTAAAATCAACAGAAACTAAAGTCTGACATACCAGATGCTGGCATGCCCAAGGAGCAGCGCTCTTCATTGCCAGTGTAATATAATTGTACAGTCACTTTGAAAGACACTTTGGTATTCCTTAAAAAGTCAGACATTGTTGGGGCCTAGGGAGATGGCTCTGTCTGCAAAGTGTTTGCAGTACAAGCATGATGATTGAGTTCAGATCCTGGCATCCATGTGATAACCCAGGCACAGCACACGGCACAGCGGTACACGCCTTTAATCCCAGGACTGTGAAGGTAGAAATAGGAGGACCCTGGAACTCACTGGTCAGTCAGCCTAGATGATCAGTGAGTGGCCAGTTCAGTGAGAGACTGTGTCTCAAAAAAAAGGGGGGGGAGGAAGGAAAAAAGGAAGGGGAGGGAGGAAGGATGGAAGGGAGGGAGGGAGGGAGAAAGGGAAGAGAGAAAAGAAAACAAACAAACAAAAGCAAAAACAAAACAACCAACCAAAGTGAAGGGCGCCTGAAGAAGACACGCAGGGGCTGGAGAGATGGCTTGGCAGTTGAGAGCACAGGCTGCCCTTCCAGAGGACCCTGGTTCAATTCCTAGCTGTCAACAAGGTGGCTTTGAAACACAGACATGTATCGTCTCACAACTCAGTGACTTTAGTTCAGAAGTCTGAAAGAAGGTATCTATAGGGCTGTATTCTCTCTCAGACTCTGGCAGACTTCCCAGGCCTCTTTTTAGTTTCTCCTTGCTGGTGTTCGTTGCTGCTCCTTGGCTTGTAGCCGCATCACTGTACTGCGTGTCTCTGTTGTCACAGAGTGTTTTTCTGTGTGCTCTGTCTCCATGTGGCACGTTCCTTTTCAAGGAGACCTGATGTTGAATTAGGACCCACTCTAATGACCTCATCTTAATTTGATTATATCTACAAAGTACTTTTTCCAAATCAGGGGATATTCACAGGTATCTAAGATCTCGACTTTGACATATTGTTTTGGAAGACACGTGTCTGTCTTTAAGACATGAGTTATGGGAACTGGGTGTGATGTTTCACACCTGCAATCCCAGCATTTGGAAGACAGAGGCAAGGGAACAGCTGTGAGTTCAAAGCCACCCCAGGCTATAGGGTGAGAGACCCTGTCTTTAAAATTTTTAAAAAAAGGTTAATTGATAAACAATTAATGGTATATCCCTACAATGGAATATTATTCCATGATAAAAAGAAATAAGCTAGCAAGCTGTAAAAAGACACGAAAGAATTTTAAACCACATCATTTCACAAAAGATACCAAATACTACCTACTACATGATCTAACTCTCCCTAGAAAAGGCAAAACTACAAAGAGTATAAAATGTCAGTAGCTACCAAAGATTGGGGGTATGGAAGTAAGGTTTGAATAGTGAAGCACAGGGATTCTTAGGGCAGTAAAACATTTGGAAGATAGTGGTGGATACTCATTACCTGTCATGCTTGTCAAGATCCAAGGGACTTTAAAATACAAAGAATATAGTCCGATGGGAAACTCTAGGTGTCATTTAAAGATAACGTACCAGTACTGGCTCATCAAATGTAACAAATGTTTCACAGGAATATAACATGTTATCAACAAGGGGATTGTGCATCAGCAATAGGGAGATACAGAATTGTATACTGTCCAGTCTGTCTCTCCATTCTCTCTGCACTCCCGAGATGATTCTCTGTCCTTCTCCCAAGTCCCCATGACCACTGGCCCATTTGGTTAGTCCTATACCACACTGTGCCGGTTAGTTTTTGTCAACTTGACACACACTAGAGTCACCTAGGAAGAGGGAACCCCAGTTGAGGGATTCACTGCATCAGATTATCCTGTGGGTGTGTCTGTGGGGCATTTTCTTGAATAATGATTGATGTGGATGGGCCCAGCTCACTGTGGGCAATGCCCACCCTGGACAGGTGGTCCTGGGTTGTATAAGAAAGCAAGCTGGCAGAACAAGTCATGGAAAGGAAGCCAGTAAGCAGTATTCCTCCATGGTATCTGCTTCAGTTCCTCCCTCGAGGTTCCTGCCTTGGATTCCTTCGATGATGGAAGGGTAAGCCAGCTTAATAGAATCTTTCCTCCCAGGCTGTTTTTGGTCATGGTGTTCCCTCTCAGAAGCAGAGAAGCAAACTGGAATACACATCATATTCTACCTTTGAATCTGTCAGTTGACAGTTGTGGCTTGCTGACCCCTGGCCTGGAATGCAGAGATGGTGAAAGGACTTACTCCATGCAACCCATTAGCAGGCACCAAGGGAGGTCTGACAAAGAGCATTTCTGTTCACTCAGTGTACTGATGATGTAACTTGTGGTGTAATCATTATAAGCCTCTAACCCATTAGGCCACTTTCTAGATGGGGGCATAAGACAGTCCTGCCACATTAAAGCTATCGCAATCCGAACAGACTCTGCATCAGTGACTCGTCTTTGGTCTACCAAAGACAAATCCCTGTGAGGTACTTGTGATATTAAGAAACCCCTCCAGTATTCTAGTTCAGTGGTTTTGATTAAAATTCATGGGTTTTTTTCTTCTACATTACACAGCATACTCATAATTTCGTTCAAGTTAAAAGTTGTTGTATTTGGTTCAGGACATCTGATGTAGTCTGAGATATAAGGACAAATGTTTGTACAACAGATGATGTAAGCGAAAAAAGTCCAAAGGCCCTGGAAATTTGTGTGTGTGTGTGTGTGTGTGTGTGTGTGTGTGTAGTGTGCATGTGAGTGTATGCATGTTTACGTGTGTCTTTGTGCATACATACCCAATCTAAAGTAAGCAGCCACTGTGTGGCCTCAGCCAATTTCTCCCATAAGGAAATGTGGACAGCATTGGCAGACAAGGCAGAGATGCAGCTCTCTGTCCATAGAAAGCTGATTTTTTTTTTTTAATGTTGGCAACTAGACTGGAGCTATAGCTCAGTTGGCAGGGCCCTTGCCTAGCATGCGCCATGTCTTGGGTTTGATCCCCAGAACCCTATAAACTAGTATTGTGGCACATACCTGTAATCCTAACACTTGGGATCTGGAGACGGGAAGATCAGAAGTTCAAGGTCATCTTTAAGATGGAGGCCAACCTGGGCTACGTAAAACAAAAAGGGCAACAGTGGGGCTGAAGAGACGGCTCAGTGGTTAAAGCACTTGCCCCACAACTGTGAAGACTGGATTCTGTATCCCCAGAAACACGTAGCTACCAGGTGGGACAAGGCCTCTCACCTCTAATTCCTGCCTTGGAATGCAGAGACAGGGGATTCCCAGAAACAACTGTTTCTGGGTTTAATAGAAAAACCTTGCCACAATGAAAAAGGAGGAAAATGATAGGTGATGATTCCTGACATCAAACTCAGGCCTATACACACACACACACACACACACACACACACGTAAACATGCATACACAAACATGCACACTACACATATACACACGAAAAAGAAAAAAAAACTTGTCTGCAACTGTGCTGAATAGTTTCATGTCAACTTGACACATGCTAGAGTCATCTGAGAGGAGGGAACCTCAGTGGTCAAAATGCCTTCATAAAATCTGTCTGTATGCAAGCCTGTAGGGCATTTCTTTAATTAGTGATTGATTGGGGTGGGGCAGCACATTGTGGGTGGTGCCATCCCTGGGGTGGTGGTCCTGGGTTCTATCAGAAAGCAGGGGAGCAAGCCATGGAGAGCAAGCCTGTAAGCAGCACCCCTCCCTGACCTCTGCATCAGCTCCTGCCTCCTGGTTCCTGCCTTTTGAGTTCCTGTCCTGACTTCTTTCAATGATGAACAGTGATTTGGAAGTGTAAGCCCAACCAACCTTTTCCTCCCCAAGGAGGAAAAGAGGAAAGCTTTGGTCATGGCATTTCATCACAAGAGAAACCCTACGATAGCAACTGTCTTAAACTGTTTATAAATACTGGGACAGTACATTGGGAAGATAAGGATTTACATAAATGAATTGGGGTATTGGGGAAGTTTATTTTTAGTCATGTTTGAAATTGTCTTATGCACAATTGGGTGATGGGCTGCCTAGGCTTTTGGCGTTTTTGTATTGTCTGCAGCTGTTGGATTTCTGTGGTGGACATTTAATTGCTAATGATCTGCACGTGCTATCAGTAGCATACTTGAGTTTCCGAATCAGTAAAAAACACCTGAGCTCAGACTGTCCATTGAGTATGGTACCGGCCATGAAGGTGGCCCCCTCTGCTGAGATCTGGCAGAGTTTCCACATATGAAAACACCTCCCTGTTGTCCTGTTTGCTGAGCTGCCATAACAGTGTATACACTGATGATACATAAGGGTGCTGATGGGTGCTGATAGGGGTGCTGATGATACATAAGGACAGCTTCTGGGGAGCTCTGATTAGCTCACTCAGGAACTATAAGTCTGAACCATAAGCAAAGGATTTAAACAAGAACCGAACACAATTAGAATGGCATCGAAAAAAGATCACTTGTCACTTGGTGGGAGAAAAGGGCTGGTGAGTTATCATTAAGCAAAGCAGGGTAAAGTAGAAACGGCAAAGGACTATTTGTTCTTTGTCCTAGAGCAACTGTAAGCTTCAAGACAGCAGGGTGACCCTAGTCTTGTGCCTTGCTGTATTCTCCAGCATTCAGAAAGCTGCCACACAGAAGTTGTGAAAAGCGAAGGAGGGGTGGTTGAGGTATTTTGAAGGGCTATAGGGCCATCAGGCTTTAGCAGAGTGTTAATAAAATGCAGGTAAGGGTGAAAACTGTCTGGGAAGTCTTGGAAGCTTTCCCTATGAATGATACTTGGGGACCAGCGAATCTCAACGAAGATCGTTTAAGATGTACTCAGGTTGTTTAAAACCTTGAGGATGTTCCGCTCCTGACACTCCATGTAGCTTCCTCGGTCTAGGAAAGGGAACAGTAAGTACCTTTCAGGACTGAGAGCTGAATTAACTGAAAATGTAATGTTCTCCTTTAGGTACAAGCATTCCCTTTGCGCACAGCTAGTAAGACTGCTAGGGCCTCCGACCACGTGAGAATTATTTCAGGGAGCAGTGCGAACATATGACCCCCAACCTGGACCAAGACCGCTCCAAGATTGCGAACCCTGCCCCCCATGGAGCCCGCCCGGTTCTCACACATCCCAGCCCTGGGCGGCCACTTCAGCTCCGCCCTCCCTCCTTCCTCCTCTTCCTGCTCCCCCACCCCACTTCCTTTCCCTGCGTCCGCCCCCTCCTCGCTCCCACACTGGCCCTTCGCCCTCCCACGACCGCTCCCTCTTGGCTCTCCGTGACTTCCCCTCCTCCTGGCTATCGCCGCCCTTTTCGGAAGGACGGGGCTGCAGCCCCGTGCCTCCCTCACCCAATGAGGAGCCGACTCTGGGTGGGGCGGGACTTGGGCTAGAACGGAAGTGGTGGCCGGAGCGGAAGTGCAGCTGCCGCCACCGCCGCCGCCGATTCCGGAGCCTGGTAGCCGTCGCGCCGCCACTGCACCTACGGTCGCCGCCACCGCCTCTGCCGCCACCGCCGCCTGAGGAGTGGGCCCGGGAAGGACGTGGTCGCCGCCCTCTGAGCATCCCGGAAACGCTTTGCCCCCTGCAGTCCTCCACGGTGAGTGCGGCGCGGCTCCCAGGGGCCCCAGCGCGAGCCCCTTCTCGGGCGGCGGCCGCGGCCGGTCTCGCCGCCGCCCCTCCCCGCTTCCGGCCGGGCCTGCGTCCCCGCGGGAAGCCCGGGCTTCTCTGTAGGCGCGTCGCGCGGGGTGCGGTCGGGCCTGCGCGGCTGGGGACGGCTGGGCCGCGGACTCTCCTCCGCACCGCCTCTGCTCGGCGCCGCCCCTGCCGGCTTCCCTAGGGCCTGGAGCCGTCCCTCCGGGCCTGTCAACCTGGCTCCGCCTTTGTGGCTTCTAAAAATCGAAATGTAGCCGAAGGCGGACGAGTTCCCCGGCCGCGACGACCCTGCCGCACTCCTCGGGATGAGTAAGGGTTTAACCTTGGCCACAGCTGGGGCGAATCCCTCTCCCTCTCCCTCTCCCACTTTGCAGTACTGCGGTCCTCATCATCGCTGGTATGGGAAACCCTGCTGGATCCGAGATGCCCTGACTGCAGGATCGAGGTTTGAATCAAGAAACGGATTTGTCCAACCGTTTCCTGACTCAAACCGGATTCCCAAGGGTGTGTAGTGTGTGTGCGCGGAGGGGTTCAGGCTGAGAATTGAATCTTTTCTCATGTTCGTCGCCATTCACCGCCAGAATCTCGTGTCTGCACCCCAAATTCCTCCATACACTCTTTTTTTTTTTTCTGTTTGAAATTTGTCTAGTAACCTCCCTGGTGGTGGGGAAGGAGCAGACGGGATGCAGACCCTTTTTCTTTACCGGATGAGCACATCTGGGTCTATTGCAAATGGAGAACTTGCGTGCAGCGAGGATTCCAAAGGTGGCAGTGGTGAGAATTTGCCAACCCTCTGTATAAAAATGCACGTCTCTTGTCCTTGCCTTCAGTACATTCTCTCTGGTTCAGACTAGATAGCGTTCGACCCTTGGTTTTACGTGCCTGATGTGGGAGATGGAATCTGGGAAGGTGTTAAGAATCTGTAAAATCACGGGAGCCAATGCAACACTTTAGGAGAATCTGAAAATTGCATTTTTTCACTGTATCTCAGGTGTTCCTGCGAAACCACACATACATATAGTTTATAGGACTGAACACGTGGTTACTCAACGTTTTATATTAGCTGCTGGGAATTTTTAGAAATTTTGCTTGGTTCCGGGTGAATTTCTTCTTGACTCCCTCCAGCACACCCCATTTCTTAGGGTTGCCGGAGTCTTTTTTTTTTTTTTTTTAAGACCCATGTCCTTAGCAGCATACAGCTGGAGAATATTTTTTTCCTTCCCGACCCAAATTAGAATTTTAAGCATGATCTTGGAAATGGAAGGCTGAAAATCCAGTACCAACTGCTAAATTATTTTCCTAGCCTCTGCCTTCAAACAAGATAAAAACCATCTGCCCATCTTACAGATGGAACTCTTTATGAGAAATGAGGTGATTTGGCCTAAACCACACACCTACTTTCAGATTGAATATCCTCTTTCATCTGTGGCAAGTATTTATGGACTGTCAGCCCCTGAAGTTGTGGCTCCTACCCTGTTCTGTACATTTCCCATCATGCAGTGCTTGTTAGGTTGAAGCCATTTTAGACTTGGAGCTGTATGGATCAGGGCAGCAGCCTGTGTGAAACCAGGCCGAGCACATTCCCGTGATGTTCGTTCCTTAGGCAGAGTCTCCAGAGATTTGGGCTGCTGCAAAAAATATGTTTTTCCCACTTGGCTGTGGATCCAAAAACAGAGCTCTGAAGTTGGAGTTAGGTAAATTTGATTTGGTTTTTCCCTGTACTGCTTTCCAGCTGTGATCCTTAGAAGTTAATCGACCTCTGGTTCTTAACTACCCTAGCTGCACAGTTAGTTGTCTTGAGACCTTTTGTAAACTATACGTGGTTAAGTACAAGCTTTTGTTTTTGTGTTTTAATCGTTGAGTTCACTTTCTTCTTTTGCCCTTTCTGATAAGACACAATCTTGTTTTGTCCACTTGCTATGAAAAATGATACATTGTATAACTTGTAGTAAATCCAGATTTTCTCATCTGGATAGTGCAAATGATAACAATATTCCCTCTTCCCCACCTGTGTAGCCTCCATGTTCTTCCCTCAGCCTCCTGAGTGCTGGGATTGCAGGTGTGTGCCTCCATGCTGGGCTAGTAATACAGCTTTTGATGTGTGGTGGCAGACTGAATTAAAATACACTTCTGGAATGTAGATTTGCTTAATATGAACAATAAAATTAATCAAAAACAAAAATTGAAAATGAATGGATATACCCTGCGGTGTTTAAATATATATATAATAAATTGTGTGATGTTTAAGTAGCCTATCTCCTCAGACATGATTTCTTTGTGGTTAAAATAAAGCCTTTTCTTTAGCCCATTGAGAAATACAGCCTATCGGTGTCATGTGTAGTCACAGTATAGTGCATAGAACAACTTAATTTGCAACCCCTATGTAACTATAACTTAGTATCCCTTGTTCAGCCTTTATCTTGTAGATTTATAATCAATGATTTTGACTGTACATGTACATGAGTCCACATTAAGATTAGGTATAGCATATGTGCCTATACATAGACACATAGAGTCTACCCACTGTGACTTAATCATCAGCTAAATAGTCTGTGATCACACTCGTCACCACTTGTAGCACTTCGTGCCAAGCTTTCTTATTAGCACTTCAGGCATTAATTCAGTCTTCAGCCAATGAAAGGTTAAATACAGTGCCTCATTGTAAGATAAGGAAACGTGGTGCAGAGAATAAGAATTTTTCTAAGGATACACATTTATGTAGCACGGCAGTCACACCCAGGAGTCACACCCAGGTCATTTGACTGTGAGTAATGATAGATTTGACTTGTGGTAGAATTATGTATTCAAATCATGACCACCTTGTTTTTTGTACGAGTATCCTATCAATGTGCTTAAGCTGGAATTTCAGCTGTTCTTAAAAGATGTATACAATGCTTGTTCATTTGTGGGTGATATTAATATGTATCAGCAGATACATATCAGATGAAAGCTGCTGAAAACTCCAGTTTTTCTAGTACTTGCTTTATACTAGGGAGAAATATCCATCGGATATTCTGCAGAAAACTATCCTAGGTTCTTATTTACTAGACTTTAGCCATAACCATCATTTATTGTTACTTATCTTACTATTTGTAGTATTTTAGGTTTTTCCTTTTGTCTGAGAGAAGGAAAAGAGGGAAGATCTCTCTATATCAGTAGAGAGGAAGCTTCCAAGTTACTGCATCCTGCAAGAATTGTGCTCCCTGCTCTGTCAGTGGCATTAGAAAAAAAAGTTGTATAAATGAGGAACCTTAGGGAGTGGCTGCATGGGACTTTGCCTTTAATCCCAGCACTTGGGAGGCGAGAGGTAGGCTGATCTTTGAGTTTGAGGCCAACATGACCTACATAGTGAGTTCCAGGACAGCCAGAGCTACACAGTGAGACTCTGACTCAAGAAAAAAAAATCCTTGGTTTATTCATTTACCTAAGGAGGTGAGACTTCCTACTAGCTAGGGGCCAGGAGAAGGTAGTTGCGTAATAACTTCTTAACTTTAGATCTGTCTTCACTACGTGAATAGGATCCTAGTAGATTTGCATTCATAATGAAAAGCAGTTGGAGCTGGACTCTGAGGGGTTTTCTAAGGAGAATGAGTATGAGAAGAGTATGAATTTGAAGTGCTTTTCTATTCAGTGATATTTCTGCTAAAAGAACTTAAAAGGCTGCTTTCTGAGAAGTAGTTACATGTTTCTAATACTTGAAATGCTTTTCTAGCAGATAGTAGGTAAACCTTTTCCCCTGCAAGTTCTGGCCAGTTCTTAATTTTGTAAGTTTTCCCGTTCTGGTTGGTTGTCTCATTGTTTTCCTTAAAGAGACTCAACTAGAAGAGTTCTTTCTGAATGGCCTTGACAGATGAAAAGCCGCATTAAAGTGGGGAGAGCCTTACATTAAAGCTTGTTTGATAGTTTGATGCATTTTTAGAATATACTAAAGTATACTTTAAGTATGCTTTACGTATTGGGTATCATGGCTGATCTTAAAAGGATTACAACGTTGAGAAGAGAACATTAACTTTAGAATCAATGTCTACGGGCTGCTGAAATGGTAACATTGCTCACCGCCAAACCTGATATCCTAGGTTTGATCCCTGGTACCCACATGGTGAAAGAGAGAACCAACTCCTTCAGTGTCTGCTGACTGCCATGTACACACAAAAGAAATATATGTCAACAACTTTTTAAGTTAATATCGTGGGCTTGGGGGTTTGCTTTGTTGGTAAAATGCTTACTAAGGACCTGTGTTTGATCCCCAGCACCCACAAGAAAAAGCCAAGTATGTGTACATATCCCAATTCTGGGGGTGTGGACATAGGAGCATGCCTGGGGCTCTGTGGCTGATCCCTTTGAGAGACCTGTCTCAAATACTGAAAAAAACAAACAACCAAGGACAGCTCTAGGAATAATACTCAAAAGTTGAGTGTGGCCTACACACATACACACAATATTGAGAGATCCAGCTCTGCCATGGACACATGCTGTGTGACCTAAGTAAGGTTTTTTTGTTTGTTTTTAAGACAGGGTTTCTCTGTTGTAACTCTGGCTGTCCTCGAACTCACAGAAATCCACCTTCCTCTGCCTCCTGAGTGCTGGCCGCCGCCACCACCTGGCAAGTTACTTATTCTTTATATATGTAAAAGGAGATAGTACCACCTTTCTCATAGGTATCTAGTATTATATGGATTGTTAACAAATTCCTAAGTGCTTTGTCCATTTCAGCAGACCATAAAAGACAATAGTGTTGTTAATTAGCCTTTTAGTTCTGGGTTTTGTATGGGTAGCTGTTTTTCGTATGGAGACTATGGTTTGAAAATACCGGACTTGTTGGAATCCAGTTTGATTTGTTAAATATGATTGGTAGTGTGGTGGTCACACCTTAAGATTCAGGTCCCTAGTATAGAAAAAGACCAAAGCAGCCAACTTTAGTCAGGCTTCTAAGAGCACCAAAATTGTGTAGGCCCAAGCCAGGAGCACCATGACCCAAAACAGTTCCCAGAGTTAAAGAAAAACAGTTTCTAAGACAAACAAGACGGCCTTGAGCTAAAAGAGTTTCCCCACGTAGACAGCCCATGGCCTCGGGCTAAGAGTCTTCCCCCCACCCACATTGACTAAGACCCTAAAGTTTACATTTTCTAGGAGCCCACAACCTTGCTATATGCCAGCACCAATCAGTTTAAAGGTTAACTGGCCCCTACCTATCAAAATGGGAAAACAATTTGGGGACCAATCAACTTGTCCCAACTCGGTTTGTGCCTAGCAACCGTTTCAGCTTCACCATTTGCTCCTCGTGGTCGCTTCTATCCTGTGTGTTAGAACGGCCCCAGTATACTGGAATAAATCCTCTTGCTGTTTGCATCGATATCCCGTCTGTGAGTCTCTGTAGGGGTGCAGCGTTCCGGTTTGGGCCCTGGGGGTCCCAGTTTGGATCTCTGAGGTCCAACAGTAGCTGAAAAAATAATACTCAGAAAGTCTAGTGCTCTATTCTGGTTTGAGCTGAGGTAGTGCTTGGAACAGTCCGACTGGATGTGGATGTGGTGGCCAAGAGTTTGAGGCCAGGCTAGGCTGATGAGTTCCCAGCCTGGGAGTAGGACTCTGACAACAACCCAAAAAAGTAGACTAAGATAGACTATATTTATTTCTACATATTATATATAGTATACACATATACCAGATACATATACATGGTCTGTATTTTATGGGTCAAATGTGACCTACTTGCTTCTGTCCACATAGGAAATAACATCTTGTTTTCAAAAAATGCATCAGTGATCAAGTGACTCAAACTCAATGTGGTGGGCATGTAGACTTTGGGTGTCCAGAGGATAATACTCTAAATTCCTAACTTAAGCTTTATAGCTCCATATAGGCGCCAATAAAGGTGTTTGTAGTAAACCCTGAAAGTCATATTCTAGAAATGAGCATAAATAATTAACACATGGGGCTGGAGAGAGTCGCTCAGCAGTTAAGAGCACTGACTGCTTTTCCAGAGGTCCTGAGTTCAATACCCAGCAACCACATGGTGGCTCACAACCATCTATAATGGAATCTAAAGCCCCGGATAGAGCACTCATAAATAAAACAAATCTTAAAATAACAATAATAGTAATAATAATTAACACATGCTATTCTTTTTAAACTCTTTAAAGAAAACAAGATAGATTTAAAAAGAAATGAGGTGAATATTAAGTATTCCTTACTCATTGACCCTTGTTAACTTTTGGGTGAAATATGTTTCAGTACAGTTTGAGTGCTTTCAGAGACTCCTAAACGTTTGACATCATGAATTAGATGTACTCCTTTTAAATGATTGGGTATATTTGGGGTAGTATGGCCATAGATGATTTATCCCTTTAAGATTATTTTGGCAATGGGAAATACTGTTTGTTGTCACTGATTTTCACAGATAACCTTAGAAACATCAGTACTGGAGTATAAAATAGGCCTCCAGTACCTGAAGAAGTAATTTACTTTAAATTATCACCATGTTTGCCTCTGTGTGCTTTCAAATCTAGTTGAAAGGGAAGGGGATTTATTTTTAAACAGTTAAAATGTATAAATGTCTACCATAGGCTAAAGAGTTTGTGAATTCTCCTTATGTGTAAGTCAACTGCTTGAGCAGCACAACGCAGAACTCTACTGGTCCAGTACAGTCTCCTAATAAGGCGATCCCCTCCCCATGGGTGTGTTATTTTCTGGATCATAGATGACTTAACACTAATGGCTACACCCCTGAAGTACAACACGTTCTCCCTACCCGAACAGCTATTCACTGCCAAGAGCTCCTCAGCTAGGGATGGGGCCTCATTTGCCCTTCCCCCACCTGTGCTAGAATGTTAGCAGGCTCCATCTTGTACAGGTAACCACAGCTGATGTGAGGTCACGAGTGCACCAACCACATCGTGTCCAGAAGACAGCACTTCACAGCCCTTCTTCCTAGCCTCTGGCTCTTCGTGTTCTTAGGTCCCTCCTCAACGTTCCCTGAGCTCTGGGTGATGTCTCAGTCAGGCAGCGGTCACCTGTTTTCAGCACTTTGACCAGTTGCGCTTCTTTGCGTTACCGCCCACTGCAAAAAGAAGCATCTCTGACCAAGGTTGAGATGAGTACTTATCTATTAGCAAAATAAAATAAATTTAGACATGGTTTGACAACAGTCTGTTTAATAAACCAACAATAGTAGCTTCCCCCAGTAGACCAAGAATCTAGAACCCTGAGCAGTAAGCCTTTGACCAGGTTAACAGTTCCTAGGCATGAATTCCTTCCTGTAGAGTGGACCTCTAATCAGAACGTGCTTAGTTACTCCTGTTCTAGTTCTGTTGTGATAAAATACACTGACAAAAGCAGCTTAGAGGAGGAAAGCTTTGTTCAGTGTGAAGTTCTCTTCCCATTTCTCTTAGGCCTCTTTACCCCAGTATTCCTCTAGTTTCATATTAACCTTTTCCTCCTTTAGGGTCTTCCTCTCCCACTCTCATGGGCCCTTTCTTGCTTTCTGACCTCAAAAGACACTTAAACACAAATCCAAAACTTCAAAGATGGATTACCCCTCTTAGTGTAATATTTTCCAGTTCCATCCATTTTCCTGTGAATTTTTTTATTTTATTTATAGCAGAGTAGAATTCATTTCGTGCACATGTGCTCAGATTGACACCTAGGCTGACTGTTTCCTAGGTATTGTAGATACAGCAGCAGTGAATATGGATGTGCAGGTGTCTGCACAATGACTGGATTGCATGGCTTCAGTCTGATGGTGGGACAAACCTTTGAAATCTGTTCATGGGTCGGTCTGTTGGGCTGCCTTTGTGAGTCAGAATTAGCATATGTCTTGGATTGGTCACTTATAGCCAGCAGATCAGTTTAACAGCACTGGTGTTTTTAAGTTAAGTGTTGGTTCATTGGACATTATTAGTAATGAAACTCAAAAACTGACGTGAAAGATGGAGGGAGGCAGGAAGGGCGTGCTTGTAATCCCAGCCCCTGGGAATAGGAGGCAGGAGGATCATCCTCAGCTTCACAGTGAGTTTGAGGCCAGCCTGGGCTACATGAGACCTTCCCAAAACAACAAAATTCCACAACTGCTGTGGGAGAAGGAAGGGATTTTGGGTTCTCTTCACAATTCAGTGTTTGCTAGACATAGAGCTATTGTATTTCAGATATGCTGTTTCTAGCAAAGAATCTGCACATTTGAATGAAATTAAGTTTTACAAGATTACATTTTGTGTGTGGAATGGCACACAGATATTTTAGAGTGGGTGTTTTTCAGTGAGTAGTTTTCTTTGAGAGCCAGGAGTGCTTCACTTGTTCAGATAACACCCACCAACCAACTGGTCCCACTGACTTCACAGTCCCTCCCAAGGTACTTTCTTTCCTTCAGCTGTGAGCTGCTTTATGGAGTCGGGATGTTGTAGCAGTGTATCTGCGAATGTGGTCAGTCCCCCACCATTCACACTTCTGAGCCTAGATTTATTCTGCCACCTTAGCTCCCTACTCCTCCTGTTATCTCATAAAAGGAGCTAGAACACCTACTTTAAAAAACAAAAAAAAAGATTTGTTGTTATTTGTGTGTGTATGTGTGTGTGCGTGTGTGCGCCCACAAGCATGCACTGGGCCTCACATCCCCAGAGGCCAGAGGCATCAAGTCCCCAGAGCTGGAGTAACAGACAGTTGTGAGCTCCAGAAATAGGTTCTGGAAATCAGACTTTGATTCCTTGTAAGAGCAGTATGTACTTTAATTGCTGAGCCCTCACTCCAGACCCTGAATACCCTTACTTCTCGTTAACCCAGTGGTTGACACCCTTCCTAATGCTGCGGCCCTTTTATACTGTTGCTCATGTAGTGGCAACCCCCAACCATAAAATTGTTTTTGTTGCTACTTCATAACTGTTAATTTTGCTACTGTTATGAATTACAATGAAGTTATCTAGTATGCAGATGGTCTTAGGCAACCCCTGTGAAAGGGTCATTTGGCCCACAAAGGGGTTGCAACCCACAGATTGAGAACTGCTGCTCTTAAGTGTAGTTGTTTGCTTTTTCAAGGAGATGTGGTATAGCTTTAAATATGTCCTGCTGTCTTGTGCTTCTATCATAGTTTTAGCTTGAGTGTAGGGCACACTGCTGATAGTTCTTTTCAGTTCCTCTGAGTGAATAATCTGAAGAATCCTTGGACACACTGGTCATTTCTGCAGTTGTTTCAACATGGAATTGTAGGCATTACATTTTTGTGAAGTGCCTTAAGAGTCAGAATTGCTTGCCTGTGAACGTTTACTCTGAGCATTGTCTAAGCATTTGGTGTGTGCTATCTTATTCAACTGCTGTTAATACCTACTTTTAACACAGAAACAGGTTATTATAATGCAAGGGAATTGCTTAATTACTTTATATGGTCTCCTGTTGGCTCTATGTAGGGCTTTCCTGAAAAGAGTGCCATAAAGTCGGTGATTCTTGACATGTTGTAGATAATTGAATCCTTGTTTTAAATTTTTAACAAGCTATTACACTCAAGTTTGTTTTATTACAATCAAAAGTTCTTTTCTTTGAAAATAGTTAATGCTTCTAAAAGCCAAAGTTATCATTTTGAACTTTTCTTTCTTTGGAATAACTTAATTAAAGACTATATAGATGAGTGATCGTGATCTGTTTGCTTGGCCACTCTAAAATGACTTCTCCAAATTTTGACATCTAACTAGAAAATGTCCCTTAGGCAAAGTATCAACTAGAGAGAGTGAGGTTGGCTCACAGGTAGTTAGTGCATTGGTTGGCTGAGTGAGCTCTTCACTTGTCACTTTTAGAATTATATTTTGGAATATGCTTGTGATCCTAGCACAAGGAGATGGGCAAGAGGATGTAGTATCCAGGGTACCCTGGGATACATGGTAAGAGCCTGTTCTAAAACACCAACAAGGGCTGCAAATGTAGCCTAGTGGTAAAGTACTTACCCAGTGTGCCAAGTCTCTGGTGGATTCCCTAGCACTGCTTCTTTCTCAGAGGGAAAACCATGGGGAGGGGCTTGCCTGCACCCTGCGCTTTGTCCAGTCTGGTCTGTAAGGTGACCCAGGCATGTTGGTGCATATCTGTAATTGGAGTACCTAGGAGGCTGAGACACATTAGTGAGAACCCGTCTCCAAAAGAAGAAAAGTCAATTTTAAAAATAAGGATTACAAAAAATACCACCCAAAAATAACACTGAAATTACTACCCTTAGCCATTTTGTGTTGACTTTTCTAATCATGTTTATATGCTCTTGAGGAACGTTTTAGGAACATACGGTGTACCCCTTCACACACAGCCCTCCACATCCTAAGTGTGTGTCTCCTATGCAGCCTCCTTTTGAGGGCCTGCAATCTGTTCTGTCCTGACTCTATGAACCAGCCCTCTACTGTTGGATGTTTGCATTGTTTCCAGTATTTCACTAAGCATTTGTTACAGTTTTAGCAAATACTTCTCAGTTCTGTGACTTGCTGCTTCCAGTGACTTAGAACAAGCAGATTGACACTCATCGTTACCATGTGGGTGCACACGAGATCTCTTGTTCTCAAGCATGTCAGTATCTTCCTACTAGCTCACTGCCAGGCTAGATTATGGCCCTGGTAGAAAGCAAATAAAGACTATTTGGCCAATATTTTCTTGGTGGGACCCTCATTCAAAGTCTAGGAAGAAATGCATGCCCTTTTGGTAAATTTCCACTGCCTACTAGCTCCAGAAAAATCTGATTGGCAATTGCTGAACTGTCACAGTTAACATATATGTCCTTGAGTTCACATATATTTTGAGATTTTTTGAGATTGGGTCTCATGTTAACATATAACTACTTTCCTGTACAAAGATCAATCCAGACTAATTTCCTCCCTGTTTTTTTGTTTTTGATGCTGGAGATTGAACCCAAGGCCTTGCACATACAAAATAGATGTTCCTCCACTGAGCTAACTAATGCCCCTAACATTTTTTTAAAATTGTATATTTCTTTTAAAGTTTATCCCAGTTCACCCTGGGATAAACAGTTATATATAAGCACTTGGGGAGAACTAATGATCTTGAGATTTATTTGTACAGTATATATTTTTAAGAAAGAGTTTTATATGTGTTGCTCTTTAATGTCCTGTTCCTGGTGTTCACAGCAACTCTGCTAAGGGAGGTGCTGCTGTTTGTGTTTGTAAACCGAAAGATTTGAGTTTGACAGCATTTTTTTCTGTAGTGGCAGATTGTACTTTGACACATGGTGCTGTTGCTGTTCTGTGTGTTCTTTGTTCTCCCTGTCATACATGTTCAAAAACTTAACAGATGCTTATTTAAGCAGTTTAGGCATTACATGTAATGTGTGGAAAACTAAGTGGTACAGCTTTCCCCATCCACTATATACCATCGTGAAGAAGCCCTTGACTGTGTAGCAGGCCCATGTGTATTGAGAGTCCTGTGTCACAGATCAGTATGGGGTGTGTAGCCCAAGACAGGTGGATAGAGTTTGCATAGGTAGAAGTAGAACATCCAAGAGAGCATTCTAGATGAAAGAGACCTGCATGTTCAAGCATGGTGCTTATAGGATATATGGGAATGTGTACCTGAGAAAAGGTACCCATTAAAGATCGGGGGATCAGAAAATCTCACAGGCCACATGCTGAAGGATTTTGCAAGCAAGCCAGATAGGGTTTAGACTTAAGTGATGGACTAGCCCAAAGGGGAGTCCTTGAGATACTGAGTAAAGGCAAAGGTGTGGCTAAAGTGATAGTTTAGAAATCTGTGGAGTAAGGGAGTGTGCTTTTGAGGAACAGGAGCTTGGATTACTGTATTTGAGGAAAGAGAGAATACCTGCCAAATTTGCAGGGGGGTGAGGTTCATTTCAGGATCTCCTCATGTAGTAGCTGTTTGCTCATACAAGTTACGTGCAAGATACTGGGAAATGTTCTCCAAAGGAGCTCATAATGTGGGAAGGAATTCGGGGGCATATATGGATGATTTCAGTACTAAAGACACACAGTAAGCTGGCAGGGATAGACAGATCTTTCCAGAAATATTTTCTTATTAGAAATGAAATATAAGCCAAATGTAATTTTTTTTTCTGGTAGGTTCATTACAAACTTTTTTTTTAAAAGACAAAGTCTGGGAGTACTGCGCAATGTTAGAGTGTAACATGCATGAGGTCTTGAGTTCAAGGCCCAGCCCACTTTAAATAGAAGGATACCATTACCAAAAGACAAAGTGATATTCACATTTTCTAAAATATTCAAAATACTGTGGTTTCAAAAGGTGACAGTAGTCACATTTTCTAGTGACGAGCTGCATGTGGCCAATTACTGCTGTACTGTCATGGAAAGGTCTCTGTGGGGCCATGCTTAGAAGACCTTTGTATCCAGAATAGGTGTAAAAGGCCACATGAAGGAGAGCTATTGCCTGTGAATCAAGACAGAAAAGTGGACTTGTATGAAGACAGCTATTTTGGTAGAAGCAAATGTTGTGCAAAGTGAGGTTTGCTGTCAGTTGCTACTCTTCACAATCTTTACTGTCCATGGCAAGGGGCTGTGAAAACCTTTAATCAGGAAGTGTCGTTATTGGCGATTTCAGAGGGATGGGTGTGATAGCAGAGATGTGAAGTAGTTCCAGGTGTTGACCTGTTGCGTAGATGGAGAAAGAGGAACTGTTTTATTTTTCCCTTGTCTGTGCTTCCTCCAAACTACTAGATGTTGTGTAATCCATTTCCTGTTAAAATTGGCCTAGCTCCTCCAAAATCCGTGTTATATAAGTCCTAGAGTTACGTAAGCAGTAGGCATGGGACTTTTAGTTAATGTGTTTTCCTGTTTCTTTGTATATGTATAATTGAAAGTTTTAGAAACTAGTAGATAAATGAATGTCAATTTTCTTTTTAAAGATATACATTTAGTCTAAGGTAACATGAATCTTGAAATAGCCCCAAACCAGAAAGGCTTCATCTTATTTTAGATTTATATATTTTGATGTCTATAGGTATGTATGTATATATGTCTGCATATATGTCTGTGTAGTACATATGTGTGCCTGTTGCCCACAGAAGCCAAAGAGTGTATTGGATCCCTTGGAACTGGAGTTAGAGATGGTTGTGAGCCACCATGTGATGCTGAGAGTTGAACCCAAGGCCTCTGGAAGAGTAGCCAGTGCTCTTAACTGAAGAGCCATCCCAGCCCACAAAGTTTTTTTAAACTGCATGTCCGGTGTAGCATAGGAACTCAGCTAGTCGAAGGTCACCATTTGAGGACTGCACATACAGAATACATGGACTTTTAGATGACTGCTTTAAAAGAAGAGGACCGTCTTCTTCAACTATGGTTTTCACAGTTTTGGCCTGGAGAGCTGTCATCTCTGCTGGCATTTCATCTACAGTGCTCACTGGGATGCTGAGAAATAGGTAGTGAGGCGGAGCTTCTGTATAGGTAGGGTTTTGAGCTAAGGTCGCTTTCTTTAAAATATGTTTTTATTTTATGTGTGTGAGTGTTGTGCCTACATGATTGATTGTGCACCACATGCATGCTTAGTGCCCTCAGAGGCCAGAAGCGGGCGGGGGGCCAGATCCCCTAGAACTGGAATTACAGGTAGTTACGAACTGCCATGTAGGTGTTGGAAATCAAACTCACGTCCTTTGGAATAACAAGCAGTGCGTCCTCTGAACTTCTGAGCCACTTCTCCAACCCCAAACTAAGGTCATTTTTTTTTTTTTTCAAAGTAAAAGCTAAAGAACACACATGTAGCGTAAACTTCAAGTCATAATAGTCATTGGGGGCTGTCAAGATGGTTTAGCAAGAAAGGGAGATTGTTGTCAAACTTCATGGTCTGAGTTCAATCCCTGGGACCCACAGGGTGCAGAGAGAACAGTTCCCACAGTCATCCTCCCTCCCGTGTGCACATACACATAACGGTTTCTGTGTATTAGGGATGAGGATAGGATGGTGGAACCAACAAGCTCTAGGAGAGACCGGCAAGCTTAAGGACTTGACTCTTACTGTGTTCTTCTTGCTGTGATGCTGAGTACATCATTTTCTTTCTCTTAATCATGTTTTCTAAGAAGGTGGAAGGGTTATTGGAAATAATACCTACCATGTAGGATTGTTGGGAACAACTGACCAAAATGATTTAAAAGCCTTGGTGGCCAAGTCCTGACTGTAGATTCTCAGTACTTGATCCACATTCTTAATGGCATTGAGGTCTGTGCTTCTGAGAATGTTGGAAACCTGACATTTTCTTTCTCTGTGCTCTTGCTGTTGTTCTAGGGAATGACCATGGACAAAAGTGAGCTGGTACAGAAAGCCAAACTTGCTGAGCAGGCTGAGCGCTATGATGACATGGCTGCAGCTATGAAGGCTGTAACAGAGCAAGGACATGAACTCTCCAATGAAGAGAGAAATCTACTCTCTGTTGCCTATAAGAATGTGGTAGGTGCCCGCCGCTCTTCCTGGCGTGTCATCTCCAGCATCGAACAGAAAACAGAGAGGAATGAGAAGAAGCAGCAGATGGGCAAAGAGTACCGCGAGAAGATAGAGGCTGAGCTGCAGGACATCTGCAATGACGTACTGGTGAGGCAGCGCTTCTGCTTTAAACAGCCATCTCGGCATAGCTAGCGGTCCAGATGCAAACTCTCACGCTGCTTATGAGAGAGTGGAGGTGTTCACTGTACTCACAGGCTGAAGACCGTTTGGAACTTGTTCTAAAGCATGTGGTGTAGTTTTGGTCACCCTTTCTTGATCAGTTGTTGATCTTTTCTGGGGTATTTTCCTTCTCTCAAAAAGACCTGCAACAAACAGAATCATTTCATAAGCATTCCACTGTTTTTCTTTAGAAATTGAGGCCAGATGGAGAGGATACTTACAAAGATGCACTCACTAATTGGCTATGTATTAGTCTCCATAGTGATTCATCTCTGGAAAGGAAGAGCTATAAAGGCCTTTCAGCCTCTCCTTGGTCGTGCCTTCACTATGTAGAGATCTGATGTTGAAGATTAGGCACATCTGTCAAGTGCAGTCAGTCCAAAGCCAAATCAGATGGGATGGGGCTTCTCCTGTTTGTTACATACACTATGTCAGGTGTTAGATCGTTCTGGCTTCATTTGGGGTTTCATGGGAGGGGTGCCTATTCTAGAACACCTCATATCTGGGGCCCACTAGGAACATTTATTTTCCAGGTGAAACCAGGGAAAATTAACTGAGTGCTGCTTTAAAGGAAAAAGGAAGTTATATTTGTTATTTTTTTTCCCTCCTACTCTACTGTCTGTCTCTCCAAATCACTTCCCTTGATGGTTTTTGAAAATTAATATGAAGTTTGTTAGCTCTCAGGCCGCACTCCTCACCCCTAACCCGCAGGAGTCACATACACTGACGTTGATTAATGAAATCCTTCATAGCTGAGCTTTGCTTTGAGCCTCTCTTTTTACTAGATTCTTGGTATAAGATAATAGTTTCATGGCTAAACTTGTTGCCTATTGGTTGCTTGGGGGTTTGTTAATGGTGCACTAATTCCTGAATGTTAGGTACATCTGGTATTCAGATGAAGTATGGCATGCATTCCAAAGGCAAGAGAGTTGCACAATTCCTGAAATGTAGACCAGCTTTTAAGAGCATCTGAAGGAATGTGAAGAAGAGCATGGTACTTACTGCCTCTTAACCAGTTTTTCAGGATGCCACATTCTAAAACAACTCTTCGAAAATATTGCTCTGTATACGAAGCTTGGACTCCTTCAGAACTACTTTTGTTGTAAGCATAAATGTTTAAAGGAATTTGTTATTAATAATAGTACTAGACTCTCTGAGTGCTTACTACGTGCCAAGCAGCGTGTTAAGCACTAGATGTACGTTACCTTGCTTGTCCTTGTAACTGCCTTAGAAGGTGGCCATTTTAGTCCCCTTCCCCTCATTGTACAGCCAAGGAATCTAAGACTTGGGTCCTAAGGCAGTCTCCAGGGTCATGTGGAAACAGACAGTAAGCATCAGAAGAAGTTTTCTTCCCAGAATGGAAAGACACACACACATTGACAATTACAGAAGTAATACAAGTTTAAGTGGGGGTTTTGTTTTAAGAGATGGACAGACTCGGAGAATCATTGTTAGTATCCTCCGAGGCGTCCCCCCATGTTTTTGTGTGCATGCACCCACACTCATGTTAGCACTAAAGTGAGATTCTTCTGTCGATAATCCTTCCCACGTAGATTTGTGTCAGCAGTACAGTTCTGTGCCATCTTTCTATACCGCACTCCACTGTAGTGACAGCAGTGTAGCTAACCCTTACAGTGGTCAGAGTGACTGTAGCAGAAGAGTGCAGGCATCTGCTTTAGGACTTGGCTAAACAGTATTTAGCAGCTTGGATTAAAATTGGTTATTTTTTTTTATTTTTTTAATTTGGGATTTTTTGTTTTTGTTTTTAGTCTTCAGAAAAATCAGTAATAGTAGTGCATATCTTGAATCTCAAATGTAATTTTAACCTCTCAAAAGCGATTCAAAATTCTTAATGTAAATCACTTTTTAGGAGCTGTTGGACAAATATCTCATTCCCAATGCTACACAGCCAGAAAGCAAGGTGTTCTACTTGAAAATGAAAGGAGACTATTTTAGGTATCTTTCTGAGGTTGCATCTGGAGATAATAAACAAAGTAAGTAATGTTTTAAAAATACAACCAGTGGGAGGGCTAATATGTCATTATAATTTTCTTGTTTACCATAGACACTAAGATCACAATAATGAGAATTTCAGAGATCACAGCATTGTCATGCCTGGGGTCACGGAGTTAACAAAGCTCTTTATCTAGTGGACAGACATGAAGGGTCTTAGAAGTTTGGTATGTACTATATTTGACAAACTCTTACCTGGGAATTGGTAGTTCTCTTTTTATAGGTAAAGCTGTAAAATACAGTAGTTCACCTTGTCCGTGACTTTGCTTTACTCAGTTTTAGTTACTGCAACTGTTGTCCGAAAATTTAAATAGAAGACAAAGACAAACAAGTCTGCCCCAAGTAACCCTGTATGTGCTAGCCGCCTGTTACTCACCTAGCTGCCATATTGGTTACGGCAGTGCTTATGTACAAGTAACTTACTGATTTCCAAAGTATAAACTTAGATTACAGTATATTGTTAGAACTCTTCTGTTAATCTCCTGTGTGAGTTACCTTGAGCAGATACGGTAGATTTCGGTACTGTCTTGTTTCAGGCGTCCACACATGAGGGAAACCACTGTGTTGAGACCACCATAGGCATGCATTCCTTTCAACACATGGCTAATGGTGATGTGATTGTAGTTGCTTTTTTCAGTGCTCACTGTGTGCCAGGTGATTGGGGTTGTGTTATCCTCCAATCACTTTGAATTTAGGTGCGAGTCTCCCATTTTTCCCTAAAAGGAACCCGGTTTGTGTCTGGACATTTTACTTGCTATAGGCCACATACTGAGTGAGTTGAGAATCGGAGTCTACGCTGACCTTCAACTCCATTAATCTCTAGAATATGTTTTCCACATTCAGTCTTATGAAAGGCTTTGGCCTCTATTTCTTGGCTGCTTTAAAAGACTTTGTTGTGATTTTGTCTATTTTCTTCCAGAGCATTTAATACGGTACTTAGCATAAACATTTAGGAAATGTTTAAGTTGAATGGTGAAGACATTGACCTTTGTTTTGATGGCTCTTTTGCTTTAGCCTCCTTTACTAACTTGATAGTGGGTCCCACGTGCGATGCAGCCTGTGTGAGAAGCTAACATTTTCATCTTCCTTCTAGCCACTGTGTCAAACTCCCAGCAGGCTTACCAAGAAGCATTTGAAATTAGCAAGAAAGAAATGCAGCCTACACACCCAATTCGACTTGGTCTGGCGCTGAATTTCTCAGTCTTTTACTATGAGATTCTAAACTCTCCTGAAAAGGCCTGCAGCCTGGCAAAGACGGTGAGGAAAGCCCTTTCTGTTTCCAGAAACCTCCTCTTTCTGAGCAGCTCTCACGGTCCTGGACTTTTAAATGTTTTTCTAGAGGGTGGGGTTTTCAGAAATAAATACAGACCTATTCCTTGGCGATTTCATCTAAATATGTGCTGACTTTTGTTTTGCTCAGTCTGATTACTGTTGGGGTCATTGGTAGAACCTTCCAGGTAAAAGTGTTCTCATCAAGCTTTGGGCATTGTCATCTTTGTGCCAAGATAGGACACCAAGAAAGAAATGAGACCACATTTTGTCTGTGCTGTTATTACTTCCTTCTTTGGGGGCATTTCTTTCCTATGCATGCTGTTATTTGAAACTTTAATTTGGAAAAGGTATCTGAAGAGTTAAAAGCTTGAGTGAATTTATAGACTAAAAGTGCCAAGGATAACAGTAACACTCTTTCTTAGTAGGAGAAATTAAGTTTGAACTTAGAGGTTGATTTCTGGTTGGTGCTTCATATGTATACATTTGAAACAGTTGGCAGACGGTGAAAGCAGTCAGTTCCTACCCTCTTAGAACAGGAAAGGTAGAGCTAACGGAGAGAACGTCCAGATTTGCTAAAAGCTCTTTGTTTTAGGCATTTGATGAAGCAATTGCTGAATTGGATACGCTGAATGAAGAGTCTTACAAAGACAGCACCCTGATCATGCAGCTGCTCCGGGACAATCTCACTGTAAGTACCTCTGGGGTGTTTACCTACTTAATCCACTATTAATTATCCAGGGTTTCAGAGGGATTTGTACCGTGAAGTTACCTCTATCTCACTGCTGGACTTTGTGCCTTTGTAGTCATCCTTGTCTGTGGTAATAAGGGATTTTGAAAGTTGAGTGAGGGGCCTGGAAACATGGCTTAGTGCTTCTCAGCTTGTTCTTCCAGAGGACCCAGGGTCCCAGCACTCCCATGGCAGCTCACAACCGTCTGTAACTCCCAATTCTAGAGGATGTGGTGCCCTCTTTGGCCTCCTAGGGCAGTAGGCATGTAAATGGCACAGATGTAGGTACAGACAAAAGACCCATACATGTAAAATAAAATGAAAGAACATGTAAAAGTTAAGTAAGGTAAAATATCCTGGGCCACCTCTTGAAAGTTTTTAATGATCTTACATTTATAGCTTTTTGTTTCTTTTTTCTCTTGCAGCTGTGGACGTCGGAAAACCAGGGAGATGAAGGAGATGCTGGGGAGGGAGAAAACTAATGTCTGTCTTGCATTGTGATCTGTTTGGTGTCACTCTGTATCCTCCACATTATATCCCTTTGTGCGATAAACAAAAACAAAAACAAAAGCAAATCGAATGTTGACCTTCGATTTCACAGCCTAAGCCTAGCAGGTCTCTGGGATAAACTGCTGGTATTTGTATCTAAAACTCAGACTGGTCCCTTAAATGCCACGGCATTCTGAAGTCTTGATTTTGATCGACATTATAAGGATTACTGTGTGTTAAATTTTTACAAACTGAACACTGTGATTACTGGGTTTTGTAACTTAGCAAAACTCTTACTGGTAGGAAAAATAGACCTGAATTATGTGTAACTTTTTGGAAAGTTTAATCTGATATCAAAACAGGCAATGAAAATACAATTCTGTTGTAAATTGTACAGAAAGCTGTAGAGATTCTGTTGTGATCCTGGGACTTAGGGTGAGATGCTTACCACTGGCACCCTGAGTTTGGTAACTCATAGTAATCCCGCCTGTGGGTGAGGGTTTATTGACACCTGATTATTTGGGGCTGTTGCCACTCAAAAGTTCATGACCACAAAAGTCTGCAGTGTCTTCTGAGGAAACTCAAAACCCGAGAGTGAAATTCTTTGGCTGATAACTGGACTGTGACACCACAAAAAGGTCCTGTGTTCATACCACATGTGTGACTAAACCCCTTTACTACAGCATTGTGTTCCTGGATCTAGTTCTCTTACCTAATAGCTAAAGGAGAGGGAAAAAAACCAGTGTATCTTTTGAATTGGCCATACCAGTTTTCTGGATAATTTGTTTTTTAAGGATAGTGTCTGTGGAGATGGCCTCTTGCCTAAGGAGCACTCATAGTCTTGGGGTTCTTCGTAGCTTGGAGGGTGGGAACTTTAAATTTAACATTCTTTCTGCCCTGTCCTTCTGACTGTTGACTTTGGTTTCTCCTCTTAAAATTTACAGCCTTCTACTTCCTGGAGTTGTCTTTTGGAAGCCTTTACTGTTGTTGCTGTATGGCCAGGGGTGAGGCGTTGAGCAAGAGAGCCTTGCTTTAAGATGTTGAGGAAGAAGGCCTTCTAGCACCATCCCCTGTCCCCTCCAGTTCTCAGCACAGTTGTTCTCATCCCATGACCCGAATCAAGAAGCATTTTTAAGTACCCATGATTTCTCCCTATTGCAACCACTCCTGGTAATGCTTATTAGTGCCTGTCACCAGATCCCCCCAGTGTACTCATCCAGCTTAGTTCTCAGACATGTCTAAACAAGACTATAACACAGGGAAGTTGCATGGACACTACAATAGAGAGAACCAAGAACAGCCAGGCCGGTCAGCCTCACAGTATCACCCCTTTACCTTGACATTCCATGTAGCTGTAGAGTCCATCTGTTTGTCCATCTGCTGAAATGAGAAAAGAATTCATGCACTGATTTAAAAACCAAAAATTAAAAAAATTTAAAAAAATTAAAAAACTACAAAAAAAGTCATTTCTTTCTAGCTGAACAAAAATGTGCAGTTAATACTTGGAGCTTGACAATGCAGTAGTGAGTGTGGACCCAAGCCTGTCTGTATATCTGGTAGCTCTTTGCTTTGTTTTTCCTTACCAGTATTCTGCCTAACGTTTGCTTCTGTGGTGGTTATATTTGCCTAGCAAGCACACCTGTGGTTGTGAAAATAGTATAGCAAAAAGAAAAAGAAAAACCCCAGTTACTGATGTACTAGATTCGTGTATGTCTTTTAAACATTCTAGTTTCACCTTACACGGAGTAATCAGGAAAATGTAAAAACTCAAAAGTGAAATAAAACATTTTATCAGTTAGTTGCCTGTGGATTGATGTGTCACCACCATCTCTGTCACTCAAGACTATTCTAATCATACCTGTTTGGGGCTTTTTCTTTAAAAAGTAGTTTTACTTCACTCTTTAGAGCCAGCAGTAAAGATGTGTTGTATGGCTGCTTCTGTCAGGTTTTGCATGATCATTATCTTGATCCAGAGTGGCTGTGCGAGACCCTCACCAGAACGGACCGATTTTTTCTTTGGGGAGGGGCATATTTCACAAGTTTACATAAGCACTTTGGCTGGTGTCAGGCACAGATGGCAACACTGCTGGTGGCATAGCTGCTTTTCAGTGATGTAGCCGCTTTTGAACCACCCTTGCTCCTTCCTGTCAGGACCCCAGTAAAACTTCACTGGTTTGCCAAACTGGACTTGGATGGAATCCTTTCTTTAGTTTCTTAGTATGTTCCCCATCTGGAGTGAATAGATGTATCTATATTCCCCTATCAAAAAAAAAAACAAAAAAACCCTGTGATCCATGCAACAAAACCAATGATGAGTCTGGAAGGAGCAGTTAGTTGCTCCAGCTATCGCTGGATGATGAGCCAGTGTCAGGGAGATCCCCAAGTTGCTGTCTTCCTCTGTAATAGGGTCTGCCAGGTAAATGATATCTCTCCCCGTCCCCCCCTCCCGGCAGCTGATGGACAAGAAAGTGTGTTAATCCCTGAAGCATTTGTGGGTCAGGATGGTAGGCAGGCAGTAGCAGCAGTTTCGTGGCCCATGCAGTAAGACATACACAGTAGCCAAAAAAAAAAAAAAACCCTTTGTAAAGGAGGGATACAGTGGGAAGAATGGATGTTACCTACTTTTGCTTCTGTGTTTTAAATGGGAGAAAGGTGTAGATGGCAGGGAGAGTTGGGGTGGTGGGGGAAGATGTTTCAGTGGTTCCCATTGCACCCCCTGCTTTGGAAAGATCTGGAGTGGGACCACCTTGCCCTCCCCCCAAGTGACCAAGATTAAAGTGAGGAACAAAGAAACCATAGGCCCCATGGATTACAGGTTTATCTGCCCACTATTAATGTGCAAAACGCTGTAGTAGCCACCGGAGCTAAATAACACCTTGGCAACCCTCAAAGGTGCTAAGAAGGTGAGCAGCATTGGGTAGATTGCGGTGAGTGGACGGGTGCTGACTGCGTCCTGTAGGTGGCTAGTTATTTGCCCCGGAGCACTGTACATTTCTTCCCGGTTGGTAGGTGCACTGCTAGGGACACATTCTGCATGCTACACTGGAAAGCTTCCACTGGGTTGAATTTAAGGCGAGGATGCCTGGTTAGGTGGGATGACAGCTATAAAATTGTTTAACTCCCCTGCTATGGGGCAGTAAATACCAAACAATACAGGCTTCCCAGGATTGTGTAACAAATCACAGAAACCGTGAGTTTTTAAAAGATTATCCACCCATCCCCAAACCCTTTCAACAGCCGGTGCGGTGAGTGAGAAGCCAGATGGAGGCTGGCATAGTGGCACACAACCTTAGCGCTTGGGAAGCAGAGGAAGGCATATCTCTAAATTTGAGACAATCCTTGTTCTCCGTGGTGAGCTCCAAGACAGCAAGGACTACGTAGATCCTGTCTAAAAAAAGGACCTACAGATGGCTCAACTGGGGTGGGGTGGGGTGGCGCTCTCTTTCTGCCAGGCCTGAAGACCTGAGTCTGATCTACAAGAACAAGTCAACATCTACAATGAAAAGCCAACAGCTCGTGAAGAATATCTGAATTACAGAGAGTTAAATGGAGTGATGTCACCCGCCTTCATGCTGCCATACCTGGCTGGGATTGGTCTTTTGAAAACTCAGTGCAAATATTGTAATCTCCCCTTGTAAATTCGTATGTCACTATTGCCCTAGCTGCTGGATTCCCAGACCAACTCTTACTCAGCAGGAACAGCCCTTGGAGTGCCTTCTCAAGGTTTCCTTCACAGCCCCCGGTGTTGGGATTGTTAGCCAATAAACAAGGCAGGCAGCATTAGGGACATAATCCTGGATTAACGCACCTTTAAAATATGTTGAGTTAAAATTTTACAGTACAACCTGAGCATGCCCTGAGGGATTCCTGTCTATCACTTTAATCATAAATATGTGTTTCAGCATCTTAAACTGAGTGTTCTAAGGAGCATACTTTATCTGAGCATACTTGAGTGAGGGCCACCGCCAAAACCCCCATGTTGGGGGGGGGGGGCGGCACACGCCTTTAATCCCAGCACTCAGGAGGCAGAGGCAAGAGGATCTCTGTGAGTTCAAGGCCAGCCTAGTCTATAGAGTGAGTTCTAGGACTGCCAGAGTTGCAACAGAGAGAGACTCTTATCTCGAAAAACTAAAACCAAACAAACAAAAAATGCTTCCTTCATCTGAGGAAGACATTGCTTTAGAAACATCATTCTTTCCCTGCTGCAGGCAGTAAAATTTTCCCTTCCATTTTTGGCTTCACCAGGATATAAACCCAGTGTTTGGTCACGTGATGGTAGTTCAGGATGTTGCCATACTGTCTGCCCTCTGTAAGACAGTTTCATTATACAGATGATATGGTGCTCTTCTCAGAGTGTTTTAGAGATTTAGAAACATACCTGGGAGATGTGCAAACTGAACTTAAAGGAAAGAATGGGAGTTAATCTACACAGATTGAGGGTCAGCTGAGAAATTAAGAATTTTATGGTTGGGTAAAACACATGATCCCTGACAAGGTTATTGTTCAAATTCTACAGTATTTTCTAGATATGACCATAGCACTCATGAACTCAAAGCATCTGTGGTTGCCTGCACAAGATGTGCACAAGATCAAGCCAATCAACATCCTAACATACATGGGGGAGGGGCATGAGTGCCTTCACTGCTAGTTGAGAAGCTGTTGACAGTTGATGGCTGCTGGGAGAGGAGAATCAGTTTTCTTTGAGGGTGTGGCTCCAGGTAAGTTGACCGTGTTCCAGTAGATGGCTCCACACCCAGGCACATATGAGTAGCACTCTTGAACTCAGTGGGTTATTTAAAAAAAAAAAAAAGACGAAGTCAGGAGGGGAACATGGAGGTGAGATTTGGGGGAAGCTGGAGAAGGGAGTGAGGGTGGTTATGATTAAAATACATTGGATACATGTCTGAAATCCTCAATGAATATCTAAAAATAGATGCTGGAGAAACTGCTCAGAGGTTAAGAGTACATACTGCTCTTGCAGAAGGCTTGAGTTTGGTCCCCAGAACCCATATTTGGTGGCTCATAATCTCCTGTAACCCCAGCTCTGAACTAAATGGGCATATGACCTCATATGCAGTTAGCTTCACACAAACTCATATACACATAATTTTAAAAATAATCTTTAAAAAAGGAAACAATAAAAATAGTTTTAAATTTTCTATAATAGCCTATGCCAAAGAATATAGGATAGATGTGTTTAGAGATCTCCTAGGGTACTGGTACATTTTTACTTGTTTTTATTCATTAAGACTTGTTTGTTAGGACTTGAGAAATGGTTCAATGGTTATTTCAATTCCCAGCAACCATATGATGGCTCACAACCATTTATAATGGGATCGGGTGCCCTCTTCTGGCATACAGGTGTACATGCAGATAAATACACGTAAATAAATACACATAAATAAATACATATTTATATAAATACATAAATCTTTAAAAAGAGACGTGTTTTTATTTCAAGTGTATGAATGCTTTAACTGCATGCGTGCATATATACCATGAGCATGCAGTGCCCCTGGAAATGGAGGTGCAGGTAGTTTTGAGCTATCATGTGGGTGCTGGGAACTGAACCTGGGTCCTCTGCAACTGATATTTTTAAACCCTAGCTTCTTACCCTTATAACTTGATTTTCAAACAAGAAGAAAAAAGGGGGATATTCCATGTGGAATTTTTACAAAAAGACCTGAGGCTTCTGAGCAAATTACAGAAGGCTGGGGGCTGGGCAGAGCCAACCTGAGCAAACTATCCCAGAAGAGTCCTGACCCTAATCATGGGAAGGAGCAGACAGTAAAAGCAACTTATCCAGTTAAGGGTAGAGTTGAAAGCCTTTTGGCTTAATCTCCTGTAAAGGTGACCCAGCTCCCTGTGCTGCAAAGGTGGCACAAACATTTACAACAGCACATGGTGTCTGTCTGCACATCCTGTCACCAATGCCATTCAGGCTGTGCTGAGATCCTTTTGAGCCACTGAACCTTTCCTAATAACTGGATGAGGTGCTAGAAAGGGATGTTATTCATACCTGTGGATGCCTGGTGCGACAGGAAGAGTAGCCAAGGGGCTGAGTTCAGAGTGAATGAAATTCGTCCTTCAGCTGTCCTCAGAGGTTTGGCTCTAGATGGCCCAAAGGGGCAAGAGGAACTGAAGGGAGAAAAGAGCAGATTTGGAAATAAATAATACAATTAAGTTAAATATAAGTATATGTGTGTGTTATATAAATATATAATTGTATATATTTAAAACTATATAAATATGCACGACTAATATATAATATAGAAACAGAGCCCTTTGTGGCGTCCTAGGTAAACAGCCCACAAGCCTCAGTTTGCAATCTTAAGTTCCCTGTCACAAAGCTGTTTGGTTTGTACCCTCGGTGCGGATGGGATACTGGACGGAGAGGTTCTGAGAGAAGGCTTTTCTGGAGGCAAGATAGGATTGTTTGTGTGTACCTGCCTGTGTGCGCAGGTGTGGAGCTGTTTTTGAGACAGTCTTACACTGAGCCGGAAACAGGCTGTTTTGAATAGACTGACTGACTAGCAAGCCCAGGGATCCATCTTCTCGTGGCTGGGGCCACAGGTGCCTATCACCATCATACTTAGCTTTTACATGGGCCCTGGAGATCCGACCCCTGGTCCTCATGCTTGCATGGAGGCGCTTTACCCACGGAGCCATCTCCCCAGTCTCAAAACTCTTTACAAAACCTTGAAACTGGGTATTTCGGTAAGAAGTCTCTCGTCTGTACTGAAACCGCAAAAAAAGTCTCCCTTAAATCGTTCCTAAGAGGAAGTCATCCCCATTTTATATAGAAAGAAAACGAATGACCTGAGGCTCGAACCTGTACTCCGCTTCCTCCAAAAGCCTCCACTCAACTCCACTCACTTCTCATTTTGGCAGCCGTGCCCCAGGCCTCGCTGACTGGCCTTCTCCCTAGGTTCGCAGGGCTGGAGATGCCGGCCACCTGCTCCTTTCCCAGCCTGAGGGCTCCCAGGTGGGTGGGGCTGGGCGCCGGGATTGGCTTGCAGGCCTGGTAAAGGCAAGGGGCTGGCACGGGCAGGCGGGACAACTGACTGGCAGAACCCTACTGCAGCCACCACCACGATCGCCAGGCCCAGTGCCCTGCGAGCTGCGGCTGCTTGGCGACCTGCTCCTGGGTGCCCTGCACACCATGAACACCGGCGTCCAGAGCTGCTCGCTCTCTTCACTCTATGTGGGTGATCTGCACCCCGACGTGACCGAAGCTATGCTCTATGAGATATTCTCCCCCATTGGTCCTATTCTGTCCATCCGTGTGTGTCGGGACGTGGCCACCCGGCGATCTTTGGGTTATGCCTACATCAACTTCCAGCAGCCTGCTGACGGTGAGCCCCAGAGAGGAGTAAAAGTTTGCATTTAACATCCTTGCGCAAAATAACTCCCTTTTGATAACTACCATCCTGAACAGGAAAGTTTTATTTCAGACGAACGTCTATTAGCTCAGTAACAGTGATTTTCTCTCTTTTAGGTGGAAATGGGCCTGTAACTAATTGTGAGTATTTTGTTTTACAGATCATAGTCAGGGATGATCGGGCGGCCTGCGTTTCCAACTTCCGTATCACGTTAAGGAAACTGAGACCCAGAGATAGGGAGTTGGGAGACAGGCATTTGATCACTGAAGGGAGAATTGGCAACTTCTGCTGGGTGTGCTGGTATTGTTGGGTGGCTTTGGGGGTTAAGCAGACCTGGATTAGGAACCCCGGATCTGTGCGCCATTGGGCAAGTTGCTCAACCTTCCTGATCTCAGTTGCCTGTGTGGAAGGAAAACTGGGGTCCTGCCTCTCCTCGACAGTGGTATAGAAGAGATTGAAAGCACCTGGGAGGAAGCCGCCCAAAGCCTTGCAGGTGGAGAGTGGGGAAGCCTTGGGCTCCCGCCCTCCAGTGCAGCCTGGCGTGGGGTCTGCACCAGGTGCCTCACCTTCCTGATTCTGGAAAAGCTGCTTCCTCTAGGCTCTGTCGGCCACTGTCAGGGAGAAAGGATTGCTTAGTAACTGTCAGCTGAGCATGTCTGTGCTTCTGCTGCGAATGGAGGACAAGAATGGAGGTTATGAGCCGTGGGTTTTACTGGAGCCCTGCCACTAGGCAGGACCACCCTTGAAGGGGCCAAGGCTTGTTTCTCAGTAGCATGAGGAATGAGGAACCAGAGTATGAAGTACCATTTGGGACACTGGACGCACTTTTAAATGACAGCCTATGGCTCACTCCAGAAATGTAACCAAGAATTGGCCTATGGCTACTGAGGAAGCCATGGCAGGAACATGAATTTGAGGCCAGTCCGGGCTACATATTGAGACCCTGTCTCAAAATAAAGAAATACCCTGTAGTTCAGGCCTCCTGGGTGAGTTTGGTGGGAGGGGGGGTTCCCTGAGTCCAGGATGCTCCCCCCCTCTACTGCACCCCTCTTCTGCCTCTTCTATGCCTCTCTGCAAGGCTCATGAGTGACACAGGACCTGACCATCTTGCCCCAGTCCATAGATAGGAGATCTGGACCATAGAGAGTTTTGCTCCCGACTGGAGTGTTAGCACTGGATGAGAAATACAGGCTTCTGTGGCATACTGCTCTCTCGACCGCCTCCATGCCTCTGAAAGCTGGAAGGGTCTCTGAAGCAGACAGCGTGTCATCTGCAAGTAAAGACTGTCAAAGTAGAAGGTTGGTGGGCAGAGGCCACTGGTTCTGGACACTCTGCCATTTACCTATTTCCTGTGTAATACAAAATGCAAGTACCGTTCATTGAATGCTTTGCTTCCCAACCTGCCTGACAGCCCGGCAGTAGGTGCGTTTCCTCAGCTAGGTGTGGGACGGAAGGTACCATAATCCCCTCAGCTTAGTCCACCTGCGTCTTCAGGCTCACTTCTCAAGCGAGATCTAGACTGTGGCTTTCCTTTCCTTGTTCCTAGCAAGCACCATGGAGATTCAGGGTCACAGATGTCACCTAACTTGTCCCTTTCTCGCCTTGCCTTCTCCCCAGCGGAAAGGGCGCTGGACACAATGAACTTTGAGATGATCAAAGGCCAGCCCATCCGTATCATGTGGTCCCACCGAGACCCCGGGCTTCGAAAGTCTGGTATGGGCAACATCTTTATCAAAAACTTGGAGAATTCCATTGACAACAAGGCTCTCTATGACACCTTCTCCACCTTCGGGAGCATCCTCTCTTCCAAGGTGGGTGTGCCCCTCCGGGGAGAGTCAGTCAGTTGGTGTCAGAATCCTCTGTGGTAGAGGGATGCCAATCAGCACCTCACTTCAAGGCCTTGGGTAGAGCAGTAGTAATTCATGGTTTTATCTTCTTAGAACCAGTAGAGGGCGCCCCTGCACCCACTAGCCAGCTGGCGGTGTAATCACCCTAGCTCATGGCTGTGGACACCCCTGTTTATTTAGTTTATAATTCTGAATTGGTGATGTGGTTTGAGCTCAGTTGGACAGCATTTCTGACATTGGCTGGGCTCCCTCACGTGCTATCCGAGCCTGGTGGGAACTCTCAGGACATCTGGGATTTCCTCCCTCCGTGTGCTCTTCCATGCTCCTGCAGGCTAGCCCAGGTCTCTCTCACAGCTGTGGCAGGCCTCCGAGAGTAGAAGTTCACCAGGGCTACCTGCAACTTCACCTCAGAATCGGGTCCCATTTACTCTTACCGTTTTCTATAGGCCAAAGCCAGTCACAGACCGATCCACAATTCAGGCGAGGGGGTAGCTAACAATGACAGCAGCAAAACAGACTTAAGTGTACGGTTACAATGAAACTATTATCTGGGGACATTGTAGCAATAAGCAGACACATCTTGCTTCAGGTTTCCTTTGGAGCTGGAGATAGCACCCAATCTACCCCTGAGCGTCACGCCTAGCCCCGACTACATCACACCTAGCTTGTTTTTAAGATTTTTCTTATACTAGAACATAAACTCCGTCAGAGTGGTGATACTGTTCTTAGTCACTGCTGTGTCTCTGAGTCTTTCTTCATGTTCGTTCAGCTTTCTGCAGCCGTGGGCACACTGAATTTCCCCCATCATGAACTGCAATGAGTACCAGATAGGTTATTATGGTTTGTGAAGGGTTCTAATTGGTTCTCTGACCTTATGGAGGAGGGTGTGCAGGACTGGAGGCCATACAGCAGGTCAGTGTGTGCTGAGGAGGGGGCTACATCCTGGGAGTTATTGACCATCAGGTCCCCCTGCTGTGATCCTTGATTTTGAGCCTTTCCTGAGCCTGATATGAGCCAGCTACAGTCCCTAAGCTCTCAGCTGGGCCCTCCCTCCTCCCCTGTGCATAGGGCCTGCCTCTGCCACTCAGAGGAGTAGATTGGCACCTGAGGTACACTGTATTAAGCGAGAGACAGGGCAGCTTCTTGCTTTGTAGACCAGTGTGGGGGAGGGGAGGGGGGGAAACTTAATATTGTCAACAGCTGTCTTCCTGAGCGCTCGGCTGTCTGCCTCAGTAGCCACTCTGGATTCTTCCCTACCACCCTCTAAGGTGTCCTCAGGAGGGTTCCCGAGTTTCGCTTGAGGCCACAGAGGTTTGGAGTGGTAGGGTTGCTTGTCTGCAGTTCAGTGTAGTAAATAGATAGAGGGTTAACATTAAAAGTTCTGGGTTTGATTTTGTAGGCTTTTTGTTTTGTTTTGGTTTTTGGGTTTTGTTGTTGTTTTGTTTTTTGAGACAAGGTCTTACATGGTCGTGGCTAGCTTTCAGTTACTAGGACTGTGTAGTTCAGCTACCCCAAACTCAAAGCAATCCTCCTGCCTCAGTCTCCTGGAGCACTGAGATTACTGCTGTGTGCCACTGTGCCTGGCTTCAGAGTCCATTTGAACCAGTGGGTTTTCCAGGTTAACTGAGGCAAATAGAGCAGGGAGCAGTATGTCTTTCCCCCTTCTTCAGGCCCTGAGTCCTCTGGACCACTAAAGACTGGACGGCAAGCTCTCTGTGACACAGACAAGTCCTTGTAGGCGTGAGGAAACTCTGTTGTGGGCTTTGTTAGAAACAAGGCTTACAACATGGTTCCTAACCCCACTCCAGGGATCTTGGCTAGAGTTGGTAGGACTCAGAGGAATATCTGGAAATTGGGCTCAGAGGGAGAGCTAATGTTCTCATGGAGTCAGGGGGCCCAGAAAGTCAGTCAGGAAAACTGACCGGCACTATGGCACTGTGGGAAGAGTACACAATCTGAGTCAGGCCACCTAAGTGCAAAGCCAGCTGCTTAGCAGGAAGGCGGCATAATATGCTAACCGGAAAGAGGACTCTTGAGGCTGAATGTCCTGAGTTCAAATGCTTCCATTTCCTGACTGTGTACCATTAGGAGAGTTCATTACCCTGCGCCTACTTTGGTTTCCTCTAAAAGGGGCAGTGGTAAAACTCCCTTCATAAGGTTGTGGGCAGATGGACTGAGTCACATGCACAGCCTATGAAAAGGTACCCGAGGCATGAAGCATCTCAATAAACATACATTAATTTTGAAATTGCTACTTAATGGTCGACTTTGGATCAGTCGTTTATTCTAACTTTCCCCACTGGGTCTCAGAAATTCAGAATTTCCTAGAAAGGTTCTCCTGGAACATGTAACAAGATAAGTATATATTATTAGCTGGTAATGGATCCAGAGTTGGGGGACCCCAGTCAACATGGCTGAGTCTAAAAGGGCTGACCTTTTAGAAAAGACCCTGCTAGGCGGTGGAGAGGTAGAGGAGTGTGCGATGGGTAAGAGATTGAGGATTGTATTTATTCGCGTATGTGCGTTTGTGCCTGCTTGTCTCTATGTGCACTGGGTGCAGGCAGTACTCCTGGGGGCCAGAAGAGGGCGCAGGATCCCCTGACACTCCAGTTACATGCATCTGTGAGCTCTCCAATATGGAATAAAATCCAGGTCCTCTGCAAGAACAGCAAATGCTCTTAGCCACTGAGCCATCTCCCCAGCTGCATGAGCAAGGGTTTGGATGCAGGATTTGTTGTGTAGGGCCCATCACAGGACCCTCAACAAGCCAAGCTGACATACTTCTGTGCATAGTTGAAGCCACTGGAGGTTGAAGGGGCCTGGTCACAATTATAGTTTTAGAAAGAGCACCCCAGCAATTGACATGAGGTTGGAGTGGCAGACAGTGCCCCTGATCTGAGCCAAGTGGTGGCTCTGTGATAACTGGAGTCTTGGGCACGTTAGAAATGGGGTCAAAGGCCTTAATTCAAGTTCACCAAGAGCTAAGAACCATGTGACGTCCGGGTTGTTTTTTTTTTTTTTTTCTCCATTTCTGTCCTTTCAACCTGAGTCAGAAGCATTATGAAACAGGTGCAAAATATCTGTTATAGAACTGAAGTGAGTTTGTTGTTGGAATAATATATGAATTGGTAAAATTCAAACAATATAGAAGAGAAGAAAGTAAAAAGCAGGACTCTGTCCTTTGCAATCCTGGCCCCCAGATACAATCGCTGTCGGCAGGGTTGTGAGGCGGGCACAGCTGTTGCAACGCTTGTGAAACTGAAGCAGGAGGATTTCAAGTTTGAAGCCAGTCCAGGCTACAGAGCAAGAGCCTGCCTCAAAAATCCCCCCAAACAAACAAAAACCAGTTAAAACATGTGCACGTCTGTTTCAAAAGTTCCTATTTGTAGATCCCACTTTAATTCAACCGGGCTTGATTTCTGCCTAGCCATTGGTTACCTTTCAAATAACTGTGGCTAATAGCCTAGCACGTTCTCTTGAGCCTCGCACACACACTAGGCCAGGGCACCATACCACATAACCAGCTTCCCCTGGCGTGCTCATGGTCTCTAGTTTGCTGTCAGAACCAGTGGGCAACTATGGGGGTTGAAGTCCACTCCTCCTTATGCTGACAATTCTCACTTCCCGATTCTAAATCGGGGCTGTTGTGAGATTAAGTCTCAGTAGGAGGAAGGGGGTGTAAGGTGAAACTCAGGGTCTGGTACCTCCTTGGCGGACACCAGGAGCTTCGTCTCCAACCTCCACATGATTGCCTTTTATACTCACCAACGAACGTTCACATATTGGTCGCTACCCCTTTGTCCTCCTTTTCTCCCTGAAGCACCTGTTGGGTGGTCTCTGTCCCTCCTCCCTGTGACCCAGGTAGTATATAACGAACATGGATCACGGGGCTTCGGCTTTGTGCATTTTGAGACCCATGAAGCTGCACAGAAGGCCATCAACACCATGAATGGGATGTTGCTGAATGACCAAAAAGTGTGAGTGCCTGGGCCTGGGCCTGGGAGGCGGGGAGTGGGCAGTAGAAGCCAAAGGCCAGAACTGTGGAATAGGGAATGTTGCTTTGGGGACCGTCTAACGGGTACCAGGTGCTGGGCAGAGATCTTCCTTGGAATGTGACCTCAGGTGAGTTGTTCAAACTGTTAGGGACTCTTTCCTTGTGTAAAAAAATAGAGTTGACAGGTATCAGAGGACTATTCTGAGCAAGGATGAGAATTCTAGAGGGGATAGCTGATGGCCAAATCATCGATGGGCTTGATGATCCCATCAGGTTTTCAGTCTCCAGTATGGCTGCCGAGTTTCTTCCCTCACTCCTGTGTGCCAATCCACAGGATCTGGGGGCAGGTGGGAAAGCAGGCACATGTTTCGTCTGCCCAAGTTTGGTATCATCCCACTTCACAGATGGGAAAATTTGCTGCAGATCTGGAAAGAACCTGTTCTCTGGCTGTTCCTTTCCATGTTTGGAATCCGCCCGTCTGATGACACATGGTCACTGCTGAGGAGGGAGGGCATTTTTTGTTTTGTTTTTGTTTTTGTTTTTTTTAGACAGAGAACCATACTATGTAGCTGGGAGTGATCCTGAACTCCCCATCCTCCTGCCTCTACCTCCCAAGCACTAGAATTACATGTGTGAGCTACTAGCCTTGACTGGAGAAGGACTTTTGAGTTGCTGGAGGCACTGAGTTATTTGTTCTGGAGTTTCTCTGTGGAGGATCTTGCTGCCTTGTTCTGGCATTGCCTGGATTCTCAGATCGTATTAGCAACCACTTCTCTGAACTGACCTCTGAAGCTTGGTGCTCAGCTCTTGGTGCCTGCTACAACTTACTTCTGACACATGTGTTCCATGTCCCACCTGCCTTTCATGCACCCCGTATTTGTAAATCAAGGATTCTTTTCAGCCAAGTGCAGCAGTGTGTGTCTATAGCCCCAGCTACTCGGGAGGCTGAGGCATTAAGGATTACTCGAGTTCAGGAGTTTCAGAGAATCCTGGGAAGCATAGCAAGATTCTCATATTCTCTCATTCTCTCAAGATTTTTCCTTTCCTTTACCTTGATAGGCGAGGTAAGCACTCTTCTACCAATCTACTACCAGGCTATGTCCCCAGCCCAGAAAGTGCATGTGCACTCACACACATTTATTGAGACAGGGTTTGTCCATTGTAACTCTGGCTGTCCTGGAACTCGCTCTGTACACCAGGCTGGCCTCAAACTCACAGAAATCCACCTGCCTCGGCCTCTGAGTGCTGGGATTAAAGGTGTGTGCCACCACTGCCCAGCGAAAGCCCAGACTTAAAAATTAATATCGTGTTTACATGATGTCAGTCTATCTTCCTTCCACCAGCAATGATGGCACTGACCATGTCTGATTAGCTCGCCCTTGCTTCTCTGGTATTCTCCTTGTTAAATGAACAAGCAAAGTCCCATGGTGTAAATTGGACCCCAGATTTATAGGAACGAATCCTGGGGCTCAGAGAGGTTCAGGAACTCACTTAGGATCGCACAACTAGGCAGTTGCAATGAGGTTGCCAGGCTCGTGTCCGTTTCCAAACCCATGCTCTTCTTTCCTGTGCTCTCGGCCACCTAGTTTAGAGAATTTATTCTGTGTGCATTTTTTTCACTAGGATAAAGTCCTTGTAACCTCATGAAAGGGTTGAGCTCTAGGATGTAGCTTCTTGCCAACTGAAAACAGGGCTTGGAACACATCCAGGACATGGAGTGTGGCCTGCCAGGGTTCCCAACAGCCATTAGGAAGCTGAAGGCTAACAATTGGTCCAAGTGACCAAAGGGTCATCAGGTGAGCCCAGACTGGGATGGAGGGAGATGAACCTGGTGGCTTTTACTCTGTTGATGTGTCCAGCTTCGTAGGCCACTTCAAGTCTCGACAGAAGCGGGAAGCAGAGCTGGGGGCTCGGGCCCTGGGGTTCACCAACATCTATGTGAAGAACCTGCACGTGGACATGGATGAGCAGAGCCTCCGGGACCTCTTCTCTAAGTTTGGTGGGCATGTTCCCCAGAGGAGTGGGGGAGGGCACTCTTGTTCTTCTTCCATGCCCAGGTTTGGTGGGAGGAGGGCGTCCCTGGGATTTCCTGGGGTCTTATGAGAAAGAAGGGAACATGCTGGCCCTTCGCCAACTCCTTGTTAAGCCAGGGTGGTCCTTTCTAGGGAAGATGCAGAGTGTGAAGGTGATGAGAGACAACAACGGTCAATCCCGGGGCTTTGGCTTTGTCAACTTTGAGAAGCACGAGGAAGCCCAGAAGGTAGGTGCTTCCACGGCCCTGCTCAAGTAAAGAGCACAGAGCCAGGGCTGGGAAGCCAGAAGATCAAGAGTGGGCCTCCAGTGAGGGCAGGAAAGCACCCCACGGCACACACACGCAGGATGCGAGGACCAGAGGCTTCATCGTTACCTTCCCTTGCTAAGCCTAGAAGTTCAAAGCATTGCACATTCAGGCAGGGAAGCGAAAGTCCTCACTGTGTACGTATCTACTAATAACTGGCCTCTTAAGCCCGATCCCCTCAAATATTTCTCCCAACAGCAGTATAAAATCCTAAACACTGAGCCGGTGTGCACTTGGGTCTGACTGCTGCTTTCTGTGGATAAACCAATGGAAGTTCAGTTCTCTGAGTGGATCACAGAGAGAACTTGCTTTGTTCTTCAGTGTTCTGGCAGAAGATGCAGGATTTAATGCTGTCTGACAGGTTTGGGCCAGTGAAGAAGAAAAAAAAATCTTGGGGCCGGAGAGATGGCTCAGCAGTTAAGAACACTTTCTGCTCTTCAGAGGACACTGGGTTCAGACCCCAGCATCCCCATGAGGTGGCTCCCAACTAAGTATAACTCCAGCTCCAGGGATCTGATCCCCTTGAACACCTACCCACAGGCGGCCTACGTACGCGTAGATACACACCATATACTTACATTAGGTTTTTTTTTTTTTTGGTTTTTTTTTTAGTGTTTGAAAAAAAGATTGATGTTCTGGGTGGTGGTCACACATGCCTTTAATTCCAGCACTCAGGCGTCGGAGGCCGGCAGTTCAAAGCCAACCTGGTCTACTGAGTTCCAGGACAACCAAGGCTACACAGAGAAACCCTGTCACAAAGAAAGAAAGAAAGAAAGAAAGAAAGAAAGAAAGAAAGAAAGAAAGAAGAAAGAAAGAAAGAAAAGAAAGAAAGAAAGAAAGAAAGAAAGAAAGAAAGAAAGAAAGAAAGAAAGAAAGAAAGAAAGAAAGAAAGAAAGGAAGAAGGAAGGAAGGAAGGAAGGAAGGAAAAAAGGAAGGAAAAAAGGAAGGAGAAAGAGAGAAAAGGAAGGAAGGAGGGAGGGAGGGAGGGAAAGGTTGAGGAGGCTGAGATGTCACAGTGGTTAAGAGCACTGGCTGCTCTTATGGAGGACACAGGTTCAATTCCCAGCCCTCACATTACTATGAGCTTAGCATTTCAGAGCTCACAACCATCTGTAACTTTGGTTCCAGAGGATCTGACACCTTCTTCTGGCCTCCATGGACACCAGGCACACACATGGTACACAGACACACAGAAATGCAGACACTTATACACATAAAATAATAAAATAACTTTAAAGAAATTTTAAAGATTTTTTTTTTAAAAAAAAGAAAAGAAAAATCAGAATTGAAGTGCAAATGTTTCTAAGATTCTTTATGAATGCCCTCATGGTAAGCAAAAAGAACTGTTCTGTGTTGTAAACTGTAACTTAAAGGGTGGTGATTAGATGTCCATGTCATTTTATAAGAATAGCGTTTGTGGCCCTGTTCACATCAGCCCCGTGTGGTGGTGATAGAATACAAGTCTAAGCTTATTTTGTAATAGACCTTCTAAAGCTCTCTAGAGTTCACGGCAAAGCTGGATGACAGCCGCCCCCATTATCGGTACCCTCCACCAGAGGGGCACATTTGTCATACCAATGAATCTGCTGGCACTGAGGGTTCCTAGTTTACACTAGGGCTCATTCTCCGTGCTGTTCACTCTCTGGGTTTGGGCACACAGAGGGTGTGCACCCACCATTACCATATGACAGAGTACCTTCACCCCTCTCAAACCTGTGCCTGCCCATCCTTCCCCGTACTCTAGCCCCCTGCCGCCCACCCCACTGAGCAAACTGGCCTCATTTTTCTGCTTTTCCAGAATGTTATTTGGATAGAGTTAGAATATATATATATATATATATATATATATATATATATATATATATATATATATATCTGATTGGCTTCTTTTAATGTGATTGAAATTAATTTAAATATTTAAATATTTTACTTAACTGTGGGGCTAGAGAGGTGGCTCAGCAGTTAAGAGCACAAACTGTGCATGCAGAGGATTCCAGTTCAGTTCCCAACACTCACATTAGGAAGCTCACAACCACCTGTAACTCCAGTGCTGGGGCCTCTCGTGTCCTTTCTGGCCTCTGTGAGCACTTACATACAAGTATCCACGAGTACTTGCACACTCACAGCCCCCACGGATATACACAGCTACACAAACTTTAAACATCCTTAAAATTTAAGTACGGAAAACTTAGCATAAATTTTGAGTTTTGTGTCTGGGTCTTATTTTTCTTTTATTTGTGTTTGAGACGGAGTCTCAGCCGGTACCCTAGCTGGCCTTGTCGCAGAGTACACTGGGCTAGCCTAGACCAAGCTAGCCTTGTACTCGCTGCATTCCACTGGCTCCCGTCTCCTGAACGCCAGGGTTTGCAGCCATGTCCTCACCACGCAGGCTTCTATTCTGTACTTAAACATAAAACCTCAATCGAAAATTTAAAATCCGCAATTGAGAGTCTTGTGCCATATCTTTAAAAAGTGATTGTCTGTTAGAGACCTTTCCCTGGTATTAGTTATCCCCAAGGTAGAAAAGCCAGCCTAGCTGTGGGTTGCCTTCACTGGCCCAGAAGGCAGGATTGGAGACATGACCGTAGCCAGATGGTTCACCGTCTCCTCCTCCTCTCCAGGCTGTGGACCACATGAATGGGAAGGAGGTGAGCGGGCAGCTGCTGTACGTGGGTCGGGCCCAGAAGCGGGCGGAGCGGCAGAGCGAGCTGAAGCGTAGGTTTGAGCAGATGAAGCAGGAGAAGCAGAACCGCTACCAGGTGAGGCCAGCCTGGCCCATTGAGGCTGCGGCTTCTGTCTGAAGGCGGGGTGGCTGCGCTTGAGGGGACTCTGAATGTGACTCCTTCCTATAGACAGAAGGTTCTATATAGAAGGTTCTACTTCTAGAACCATGGCTCAGGACAGGAATCAGATGAAGACTGGGGTAGGTTTCACTGCCTGGCTTATGACAGAAGAAGCATCACATAATGGGACCACAAAGGGCCAGTTGGAAAGATGTCAACTGAATAATCCTTTGTGTGTCTAGCACTCAACAGCCTCCAGCAACAAATAACAAGCAAGCCCTGCATATTCCCAAACACCTCTGGAGGACTCCTGCTCGAGGTTGAGAATAATTAGGCCAAATATGTTACAGCCTCTGGGTAGAGGTGGGACTGTTGTTCAGTCATTAAAATTGCATGAAGCTGTGGTTCAGTCAGCAAAGTGGCTGCTGTGCGGACATGAGTTTGACACCCAGCTCCCACAGAAAGCTGGGTAAGTCGGCACACAGCTTAATACAAACACTGGAAGAGATGGGTGTACCCCTGGGGCTTGCTGACTCCCCAGCCTGGCATAACTGGTGGTCCCCAGCTCCCAGTGAAAAGACCTAGTCTCAAAAAAACAGACAAGGGGTGATTGAGGAAGACACCCAAGGTCAACTTCTGACCTCTGCGTGTATGCACACACAAATTACAGTAAGTCAACTCTCATTGGTTTTAATATATAAATATAAGTATATAAATATACTAAATAAATAAAACTTATTTATTTAGTGTATATGAGTATTTGCCTGAATACATGCATGTAGGTTACTGTGTACATGTCTACCACCTGTGTAAGTTAGGGCAGGGCATCAGATCCTCTGGAACCCAAGTTATAGGTAGTTATTAACCATCATGTGGGTGCTGGGAACTGAACCTAGGTCCTTCTGAAGAGCAACAAATGCTCTTAACTGCTGAACCATCTGTCTAGTCCCTTGTCATTTTTGAGACAGAATATCACTATGTAGTTTTGGTTGGCCTGGAACTTACTATGTAGACCAAGCTGGCCATAATCTTCCTGTCTCTCTCCCCGAAGTGCTGGAATTACAGTCATGAGCCACCACACTCTACAAGTTAACTAATTAAAATTAGTAGTGTACACCAGTATAATATAACCTTTTGGAGGTGAACCCCTCTTAATTTTTAAGTAAAAGTTTTAGATTTTATGGAAAGTGTACGTGGTATGTATGCATATATAGCATATGTATACATACATTCACATATATGCATCCATATGTAACAGTTATCAATGAGAGACAGCTTTCTCTCCATGGCAGGGACACTTGAGAATGTCCTGAACTTTCAGCTGTCACATTTGGCAGGGGCGGTAGGAAGTGCTGGCAAATATCCTCCGGTGGGTAGAGCAGTCCGCACAGCAAACTGACACAGAAGTTTGTGCTCACATCTCTAAGATGGAGGTTAAAGTTTCCTTATCTCAGGGTTGACGTACAAAAGGGCTTAGAGCAAGCAGTGTCTTGCATAAGATAATATGTCAAGCCTGCAAGTGGTGGATGGTCAGCTATCCTAGACTCTGAGCCTGGAGCAGAATTGGCCTGTCAGGAGCTCTGTCTGCAGCTGTTCCACCCAGCCTTCTGGAGAGCTGTGGGGTTGAGCTCTGAGCCTCAGCCTGCTGTGGGTCTGAGACCTCCTTCCATGGTCCCCTGTGTGGGATGAGATGCTAGGATCTGAGCAGATGTGTGGGGGCGGTCGTGGGCCTTAGAAGTGATGTGGGCTGCAGCATCTGGACACAGGCAGGCTGAGAGGCTGCATGAGGCTGGGCTCTGCATGTCACTTGTGGCCAGGCCAGCCGCTGCCCTCCCCCACCCCAGACAATCTGGGGCTCCAGGGGAGGGGGCATTGAGCCGTGTCACATCCTTCTTTCAGGGCGTGAACCTTTACGTGAAGAACCTGGACGACTCCATTAACGATGACAGGCTGAGGGAAGTATTCTCTACCTATGGCGTGATCACCAGTGCTAAGGTGAGGGTTGCAGTACTCCTAGACGGCACAGCCCTTCCCTCTGTGCTCTCGCCCCCCGCGCCCTTGCTTCTCACCCCTGCACAAACCCCAGCCTCTTGCTTGGCATCCAGGAACTCTGGAGATCCATCAGCAGCCTTATCTGGGTTGAATGGGAAGGAAATGGATATATAATCTAGCTGTTTGACACTTGAACCTCGTTTTATTGGACAAGCATCCAGGGATACCTACTATACACCGGATTTCATAAATGCGTTCTATTTCTTGACTCCGGTTTCCTCATCTGGAAAATGAGACAGTTGGGCTGGCGCTGGTCACTTCACCCATTCATTTGTTGAGTACTAGCTGTGTGCCCAGTCCCATGAGGTACCTGAACTGTGACAAATGGTCTTTCCACTCAGTAGTTCTACAACTGTGAAGGAAGATTGGAGTCTGTGCCCCATACAAGATGGAGGGCAGGGTAGACAGTGTGGTTCTCAGCTCTGGCTTCTCACTGGGTCAGACAGGCTGCATGTAGAATTCTGAGGGCGTGATCTGAACATTTGACTTTTAATTAACATTTTTATTATATTTTCGTGTGTGTATGCGCGTGTGCCGTGTGTGTGTGTGTGTGTGTGTGTGTGTGTGTGTGTGTGTGTGTGTGTTGTGTGTACATGCCCAGAGTTCAGAGGACAACCTGTGGGAATCAGTTCTCTCCTGTTATGTGGGCCCGAGGGCTCTAACTCAGGTCATCGGGCTTGGCAGCAAGTTCCTTTACCTGCGGAGCCATCTCTTCAGCCCCAGAGACATTTGACTTTATAAAAGCAGCCCCGGCAACTGTAAGACGACCCAGCATTTATTCATTTTGTGCCAGGCACTGTGGGAAGCATATTCAAATGAGTCTGACGTGGTCCATGCCTTTGAGGACTTTGTGATCTAGTGATAAGGTCAGATACATCACTATTGTGGGATGGGAGGCAGGGAAGGACTGGGGAGAGACTGTGGTTGGTGAAGCGCTTGCCTTGCAAGCAGGAGGACCCGCGTTGTGTCCTAAGAACACAGGTAAAATAAAAGGCCCGATGCAGTGGTGCAGATCTGTGTGCAGAGATGCGGTTTGTGATGTGTGTGTGTGGTGGTGTGATGGTGTGTGCAGAGGTGAGGTTGATGTATGCTGTGATGTGTGCAGAGGTGTGGTGGTGTGTGCAGTGGTGCGGTACTGTGTGCAGTGGTGTGGTGGTGTGTGCAATGGTGTGGTTGATGTATGCGGTGGTATGTGCAGTGCTGTATTCAGTGGTGGTGCAGTACTGTGTGCAGTGGTGTGTGCAGTGGTGCAGTTGATGTATGCAGTGCTGTGTGCAGTGGTGCAGTGTTGTGTTCAGTGATGCGGTGGTGTGTGCAGTGGTGCGGTACTGTGTGCAGTGGTGTGGTGGTGTGTGCAGTGGTGTGGTTGATGTATGTGGTGGTATGTGCAGTGCTATGTTCAGTGGTGGTGCAGTGGTGTGTGCAGTGCTGTGTGCAGTGGTGCAGTGGTGCAGTGTTGTGTTCAGTGATGCGGTGGTGTGTGCAGTGGCGGGGTGCCGTGCAAGACAGTGCAGTGCTGTGTGCAGTGGCACAGTGCTGTGTGCAGTGGTGTGGCAGTGTGTGTAGTAGTGCGGGTGATGCCGTGCGAGACACTGCAGTGCTGTGTACTGTAATCCCAGGCAGGCAGATGCTTGGAGCTTGCTGTCCAGTCTCTCAACTACTTGAGACCCTGACATAAAACAAAGATGAATACCACTTGAGGAATGATACACGTGGTTGTCCTCTGGCCTCCATAGACACATGCCTGCTAACCTGCCTGAACATGTGTGTCTGCACACGTGTACACATGCATGTGTGCACATGTACATCACACACACAGACGATGGGAGGCAGTGCTGGAGACAGAGATGCAGGGATTCAGTGGGACAGGGGGGCACTTCCTGGAGGAAGTGGAAATGACATTTGCCTTGACTATGAAGACATAGGGAAGAGGGGCAGGGGTGGGAGAGCTGTCTTCTAAAGAGATCAGACTGGGTGATGAGGCTGGAGACTAGCCCTTATGGATCATAGTTGGGATGTGGTCTGCAAGTCCTCTTTTGTCTATTGAATGTACTCTTGTATGTATGTGCTATGGTATGTGATGTGTATGGTGTGTGTGGTGTGGTGTGTGGTGTGTGTGTGTGTGTGTGTGTGTGTGTGTGTGTGTGTGTGTGTGTGTGTTTCTAGCACAATTTTTGGATTAAGAACCTTTTGGGACCTTTTAGAAAACATTCCATAAAATGGAACAGTCAGAGCTACATAGTGACACCCAGTCTCAAAAGAAGAAAAAAAGCTGTGACCTTAGAGCTAACTTGGTTCAGATCTGAACCCCAGACCTACCATATTTTTCCTCCCCTCCTTGGGACAGGGTTTCTCTGTTGTAGCCCTGGCTGTCCTGGAACTCACTCTGTAGACCAGGCTGGCCTCAAACTCACAGAGATCCCACCTACCTCTGTCTCCCGAGTGCTGAGATTAAAGGCATGTGTCACCATTGCCCAGCTTATGGACCTATAATCTCTTTGTTTTAACACTTGAGGCAATTATCTGAGTGCCTTCTGGACTCAGTTTACCCACCTGTGAAACAGATATATCCTATCTCTATTGGCAGCCTAAGTCCCACTTAAGGGATTCCCAGTAGATCACCTGTCATGAGCAGAGGAGCAGAAATGAACATCCACCCACACTGCCAATCATTTCAGGAGATTTCCTGACTTTGAGGACTTCTTGGACAAAAGGAATATATCAGTCTAAATTGCTCAGAGTTAAGGCTTACTTAAAGTAGGAGAGAGGTAGAGCAGGAGGCCCAACATCCTTCTGCTGCCTCTGTATGCACAGAACACACACACGCATGCACACACATGTGCAATGACTTCTGGTTCTGATGAGCTTGTGGACCCCTTCTAAGAGTATTTTGAAATGCATAAAATAAAATTAATAGGATTATCAGAAATCCAGTTGTCTTGAAATCTAAATATCAGAATACAAAAGCAAGAGCAGTATGTGCTGCCATTAGCGTGGCTAAGATCCATCGCAGTCGCAGCGAGGATAAATCGCATATTGAGATCAGCACTAGTAGGACATGAAAATATTTGGTTTCATGAGCAAGTCACAGGCATGGCAGATACCGTGTTTACCTTCTGTTGCCCCATCTGTAACTGAAGGAAATAAAGACAGTGAGGTGTGGCAGTTTGAGAGTCACTGTGTCACAACATGCATTCTGCTGGAGCCGTTGTTTAAAAGGTGCCTCAAGCCTAAAAAGGGTTAAGAATGCATTGTGTAATCTGATCTGGAAAGAGGAAAATCATTAGTTTAAAAACTGCAATCTAAGCAAAGCCTGGAGTTGGGACAGTGACACTAAAGTTGACAGGAGCTAGTCAACCTCAGGGGCTAGCCATCTACAGGAGCTAGTCAACCTCAGGGGCTAGCCATCTACAGGAACTAGTCAACCTCAGGGGCTAGTCAACTACAGGAACTAGTCAACTATAGAAGCTAGTCATGTACAGGAACTAGTCAACTATAGAAGCTAGTCATCTACAGGAACTAGTCAACTATAGAAGCTAGTCATCTACAGGAACTAGTCAACTATAGAAGCTAGTCATCTACAGGAACTAGTCAACCTCAGGGGCTAGTCATCTACAGGAACTAGTCAACTATAGAAGCTAGTCATCTACAGGAACTAGTCAACTACAGGAACTAGTCAACTTCAGGGGCTAGTCAACTACAGGAACTAGTCATCTACAGGAGCTAGTCAACTACAGGAACTAGTCATCTACAGCAGCTAGTCATCTACAGGAGCTAGTCATCTACAGGAGCTAGTCATCTACAGGAGCTAGTCAACTACAGGAACTAGTCATCTACAGCAGCTAGTCAACTACAGGAACTAGTCATCTACAGCAGCTAGTCATCTACAGGAGCTAGTCAATTATAGGAACTAGTCATCTACAGCAGCTAGTCATCTACAGGAGCTAGTCAACAACAGTAGCATAGTTAATAGCAGTGGGTGAAGGCTGGGTCTAACACACATAGCAACATGTTTCTTTTTCTTTTTTCTCTTTCTTTTTCTTTACAGGGAGTGTTGGATATAGAATGTAGGACAAGGTCTCTCTTTGTAACCAGAATGACTTTGAACTCACTATGTAGCATAGGATGGCTTTGAACTTACTATGGAGCTCAGGCTGGCTTTGAACTCACTATGTTACACACACTAGCTTTGAACTCACAGTGCTCCTCTTGCCTCAGACTCCTGAGTGCTGGAGTTACAGGTGAGCATAATCACACCTTGCTCTCTGTACTACTCTTCAAGCTTTCCTGGAAGTCTAGAATGACCCAAAATAATATGGTTATTTGAAGAGGGCAGCTGAGAACATCTTTTGCAAACTTCTGAAGAACCTGGCCTCACACCTTGGGGAAGAATAGAAATTACCAGATTCTCTTGAGTCCTGGTTATACATGAGCCACCAGCTAGATGGCCTTGGACATGTCACTCTTCTATTTTCTCCTGTGAAGGAGAAGTCATGGGGCCTCCCGCATCAGGAGGCTGGGCGTGAGCCATAAAGGCTCATGAAGTGTGTGGCACACAGTAGGCCTCAGTAAATGAGGGGTTCATGGTTCGTCCCTTTATCAGAGTATGTCACTGGGTCTGCCCAATGATGGGCGTGGCCCAGGAGGAGAAGAGGATAACCCAGGAGTCTTATTTCCTGGTGCCCAGCAACCTGTGTCTTGTCTTATCTTGCTTTTAGGTGATGACAGAAAATAGCCACAGCAAGGGGTTTGGCTTTGTGTGCTTTTCTTCTCCAGAAGAGGCAACAAAGGCTGTGACTGAGATGAATGGGCGCATCGTGGGTACTAAGCCTCTCTATGTGGCCCTGGCACAGCGCAAAGAGGAGCGGAGAGCCATCTTGACCAACCAGTACAGGAGACGTCTCTCTCACTCTGTCTTGAGCTCCTTCCAGCAGCCTACCAGCTACTTGCTGCCTGCTGTACCCCAGGTGACAGTGTGCCTATAGCTCCGCCAAGGGACTAGAACTTCACAGACAAATACGGGTTCTGTTGGCAACATCGTGGACAAACTGCGGTTAAATTAGGAGATCTTGCATTAAGTATTGAAGCTGAAATTTCCTTATTGTGTACTTTATCATCCCGGGTATGTCAGAATCCATTGACTCCTAAACAGCTATAATGCCGGTAGCATTTTCACAACTCTGAAGGTCACAACACCTTAGCACCCCCTCCCCCATGGTGTTCTGAGGAGCGTGGCTGGGGGATGACATCATAGAACTTAGAGCAGTACAAAGATGTGTGCGATTGGAGACCACTGACTTGGTAACATACTTTAGCCATTGCTTGAGCTGCTGCATATCGTAGTAACGCGTGGCACACTTTATCTAGGTCACTGGGATACAACTGGTAAGAACAATGGTTGACATAAATCTGAGATCTTGCTCTTAGAGGGAGTTTAGGGATAAAGGACATCTGTTGTGGGAGGCTGGAGCCTTGATGTTAGGTCGTAGGCCTGGCCTACTTCCTGCAGGGGATAGTGTGGTTCTTGCAGCTATGTCCCCGGGGAAGTTGCAAAGCCCCTCATCTTGGGTCCTTTTCTCCTACAGTCTACAGCACAGGCTATGTACTATGGCTCTGGCTCCATGGCTCCAATGCAGCCTGACCCCAGGTGGACAGCCCAGCCACATGGACATGCATGTAAGTGACCCAGCCTTTCCACTGTCAGTTAGTCTTGTGGGTGTGGGTCTCTAGAGAAGAGGCCAAGCATGACTTTGCATTTCCCAGAGTTGCTTACCTCGCTCCCCTGAGCCTCAGTTTCCTCTTTCCAACTTGGGACCAAATGAAATGTTCATGAATCTGCAAGCACTTTAGAAGTCCTGATAAAGACACACAGAATAGCCATTGTCAGTTATCTTCAATGGCTACTCTGATTTTGGGCTGAAAATTCTTGTAGAGCAGAGGAAAAAAATGAAACTCTTTTGGCTAAATTGTTGATAAATACCCTTTTTCATTTGTTTGTTTTTCAAGACAGGGTTTTGTAGAGGAACACTTGGAATTTTTATGTTAAGAAAAGCCTTTTGGTTTAACTGACTAGTCACTAGAGGTCCGTGTTCCCACCCCAGCTGTAATATAGTTGTTTACGAGTTGGAATTAGAATGCTTGATGCAGGTGGCTATAATTTGGTTGGGTGCAGTTGTTCTGGCACCTGTAGCTTGTCATCATTGGGATTGTGTGCCGCATGGGTTTATGAGAACTTTTGGCTTACAGCATAAAAGATCTGAAGCCCTGAGAGTTGGTGTGAGTGTTGGTTGGTGGTTAGTTGGTTGGGTTCCTGTCATTAGCGTGAGAACAAAGGTTGGAGAGATTTGAGCTTAGGACAGGCTAAAAAGAGGCTATGAAGATTTCTACCTTTCTCTCTTTCTGTAATAAGGCTACTTGTAAAAGTGGTGAAAATTTCTATCCTTCTTTTCTCCTTCCCTAAATTGAGGGTAAAATATTGCAGCATACTGCTACAAGTGGCACCCAACGTGGGGGCATGACATCACACTAGATAATCCAAAGAAGAAAGAAACTGGAGACCTGACAGAGTCTGGTAAAGTACTCTCAAGGAAGCTATCAGAGGATAGAGATTAAGGTATTAATGTAAGGCTACTGAAGAGGAGAGAAAGGAAATAAGCCTCTATGAAGAGAGAAGTCTGTGAAATTAATAAATAAATGAGGAAAAAAGCTCTGAGGTGAGAGCCACAGAATGGAGGCCCTTAGAGATAAAGAATTCAGCTGGAAGCAGGAAAAAGCAAGGTTCTCACTGCTTTTCCTGATCATGGAGCCTATGCTCCCTCCTGCTTCTGGTGGTAGCATACTGTTTCAAAAACTGAGTTTTCTGATAGCTGAGTTGTATGTGCGTGAAGCTCAAGATGTTGGGTTTGAGGTCTATGGAAAGGGTTGTATGTTTCCCCTTAGCAGTGGTGAAGAAGAATATCAAACTGCCAAGACTTTGCCAGGTACTCTTCCCACTGGCCTAGGACCCCTTGTTTTTGGTAGAAGCTGTGGCTTAGAGCCAAAAGCCACTTAGTTAAACTGACCAGTTGTTTTTTCTGCAAACCTAAGAGAAGACAAGCAGTCCAGAAACTGGTGATGGTGATGAGAACTCCACCCATGAGAGAACCTTTCCTGAAGACAAAGACTTGCTATTTTTCCAGCAAACCAGACTCTATTTTAAAATCTGGGAAGTGTTTCCTCAGGGTCAGCATACAGAAGCTGTCTTCCAGAACTGGCTGAGGTTGTATCTCATGCTGGTAGCCAAACTTGGTACTGTAAGAGTCACCCAGGTATTGCTGGTTTTGAAGGCATAAAAGGAGTCATGGCTTGGCACTGAGGCTTGGCACTATGAGAGGCCAGAGGAACCATTGGTAAAAGTGCAGCCTCAGTAGTAGTTGAAGGCCCAGATGAAAGAGTCATGCAGAGAAACTGAGGTGTGATTCCATGAAAAGAACCCAGGAGAGTCTACTGGTGAAAGTGCAGCCCAGTTGCAGCAAAGGACCCCAGCAGTGTTCTAAAGATGCCAGTACCATGGGATGACCACCAAGAACAGCAGCAGCAGTAGAAGGGAGCCAGTCAGAACCTGGAGGACAAAAATTGTGTGTACTGCAGAGGTCAGAGCCAGATCCAAGCCCTTTGGAGGAACCCAGAAGATCATCAGTGAATTCCAGATTACTGGACATTAATAATGTTTTTCAGCTGTCCAAAGACATTGTGAAAAGCTTGATAGATGTTTGGTTACCATTTGGTTATGTACCTTAGAAGCCTCATAATTGTTCCTCTTGTAAATGGTTTTGCTAGTGTAGTGTTAAATTGTGTTGTAGAGGTAAAGCAACTTTTATATATATATATATATATATATATAGAAAAGGGGAAATGTTGTGGAAGTTTATTTTTAGTTATGTTTGAAATTGTTTTATCCACTGTTGGAAAAGGGAATGCATAGGCATTGGCCTTTTGTATTGTCTGCAGGTGTTGGATTTCTGTGGGGGATGTTTGATTGCTTATGATCTGCACTTGAGGAGTGCTGAATCAATAAAACACCTGAGCTCAGTCTCTTGGGGTTCCACTTTGAGTATGGCATTGGCCAGAATGGTGGTTCCCTCTGCTGAGGTCTGGCAAGGTTTGGGCCTATGAATATGCCTCCATGTCTCTCTTGGTGAGTCGCCACATCAGTGTATTACAACAGGGTTTTTCTGTATAGTTCTGGCTGTCCCAGAACTCACTCTGTAGTCCTGGTTGGTCTCAAACTCAGAGATCTGCCTGCTTTTGGCCCTGAGTACTGATAAGTGACCTTTCAAAGAGCCAAACTTTCACTCAATTCTCTTGTGACTAAAGTGAATGATCAGGGTACTTAAGAATCTTTCGGTGCCTGGGGAGATATGAGCTAGTTTTGCTACTGCAGATCTCTATACACTCTCCTTAGAGTTCTTGGCCTAGGTAAATTGACTCATTTCTCTGCTGTGAATTTCTAATTTCTCCCAGCCCTGGGAACTTCAGGGCACAGTGTGCTACTTTGATTATCACCAAAACCTCTCTTTTTTTTTTCCCTCCGTGCTATAAGCTACCTGCCCTCCAGCTGCCTCAATGGTCCAGCCTTCAAGCACAACACAACACCCTTGCATTCTCCTCAGCAGTGCCAGCCAGGCCTCCAGCCAGGTGCCTCACACACAGAGAGTAGGTGAGTGTGAGCAGGGCCAGAATTCACAGTAGAAGGCTGTCTAAGGCTGAGGCAAAGCCTTAGCACTGGGCTTGGCACTGGAGCAGAATTTAGACCAGTCCCCAGAGTCACCTTGCTTTCTAGGTGAGCCAGGCCAGCTTTGGAGGCTGTCCATAGCATAAATGTTAGCTGGGCATCCTGATTCCTTAGGAATCAGGGCTTTGTAGCCCTTGCTGACCACAATCACAAGATTCAGTGATGTCCTAGCATGTTGCAATTTCCTGTATATGTAGATTCGTGTGTATTTTGGTTATACATTCACCTGTTGATGAACACACGGGTTGTTTCCACCTGTAGGCTATTTTATATGAATGATCATGGGTTTGCAGAGATTTCCTTGAGACCCTGTTCTCAATCCTTTTGAGTATATATACAGAACCTCGATTGCTGGGTGTGTTAACTCTGTTTAATTTTTTGAGGAGCCCTCATGTTGTATTTCTATAGTTGCTGTATATCCAACATTCCTGTCAATAGTACACACATATCCTTACCAGTTTCCATACTGCTTCACCAAAATTTGCCAAATATTTTTCTAACTGGCCATTTGAAACCTACTTATTTTTTTAGTCAACATTGGTACACAGACTACAGGACCAGGTGGGGACGGATGCTCTGTTCCAAGTCAGCCTCTCCTGCAACATAGAGGATCCTCAGCTGTACACAGTGCCCGTGGGGTAAGGCTGACTGCTCCCTGTGGGCTCTGGGTATCCTGACTCATAACCTTGGCTAATGTGTTTTTTCTCTGGCCCTTGCTTTTCTTGGCTTATAAAATTACATTTAATAATGTGTGCGATCAGCCAAACACCATTCCTACTAACAGAAGGGAAAGAGGACCATGGTCACGTTTTGTTTATTGGTTACAAATTTTTAATCTAGGTTATTATCAAAATGAATTTTCATTTCCTGTTGAGTATCAGGAGAAGGGATTCTAAGAACATGCTGAGTATTGAAGAAATGAGATTAAGTTTCAAAACAGGAATAGAAATGTTTATTATAATTAAACAAAAGGCTATGTATCTCCTTACTACCCCCCCCCCCGCCAAAAAAAAAAGGTTTCAAATTCAGCATTATTGTTGTCTAGAATTTCAATATGTCTTACTTGAATGGTTTCTTGCAAAATGAGTAATAATTTCAAAATACCAACAGTACATTTAAAATTAGCCAGATAAAAGAGGGCTAAGAGGTACAACTATGTCATGCCGGCGTTCGGGGGACTGAGGGAGGATCAAGAATTCAAGGTCAGCCTAGTTACCTAGTGAGTTCTAGGCTATCCTGGGCTATGTAGATCCTGTCTCAACATACATGCACACATATCCCATCAAGATGTATGTTTGCTGCAGATATTTCCTGGAAGCTTGCTGAGAAAAGAGCTTCACTGGGTGCAGAGTGATCAGTAAAGCCTGACTTTCACGTGACAGTGTTTGGGCAGGGCCTTCACCGATTCATACCATCTCTGTAGCATAACTTTGCCTTCTAGCCCGTGCCCTTGTTAGGGACTCTGCCCCACCTGATTGTGCAGACCTTGCTTCCCTCTTCCAGAGCCTTCCCTGGAGGGAAGGGAACCCTGGAGGTTCACCCAATGGGGTAAGTGTGTGGGGCCTTTCCCATCCATGTGGTTAAGGAACGTGTTGTTGGCACCATGTGCAGGTCCAGGAGTCGGCTGTGTATATCCCCGGCCATCAGCCTCTGACTGTGTCCATGATGGCCGCAGCCCCCCTGCATGAGCAAAGACAGATGATTGGTGAGTGGCCGGGTCTCCCACGCTGGGCAGGTAGGAGAACTGAGAGCTGGCTAGACCGCCAGCAACACCTTGGGTGAGGACAGACTTGGGAACAAGGTCTAGTTTCATCACTGAAATACTAGGTAGTTTCACCCAAGCTGCCTCTTTCTAAGTCAGTAGTTCTCAACTTTCCTAACGCTGTGACTTTTTAATACCATTCCTCACGTTGTGGTGATCCCCAACCATAAAATTATTTTTGTTGCTCCTTCATAACTACAGTTTTGCTACTGTCAGGAATCCTAATATAAATATCTGATATGCAGATGGTCTTAGGTGACCCCTGTGAAAGGGTCATTACACTCCCAAGGGGGTTGCCACCCACAGGTTGAGAACCGCTGTAAGCCTTTGCCCTCTTGCCTTAAAATACCAGTGGGCTAATGCTCCCAAAGGTGTTTTCCAGCTTGCTGTCTGACTCTGACGTTAGGTGGGAGATATCTGGATTTGGGATCGGGGCCAAGAAGCAGAGTATGAGATTGCCTTCAGGTTCCTACTGGGAAATGGTCCTGCGTAGTGATTACCCATCTTCACACCTCTTCTAACATGGGGAAGCTCTGGTCGAATTTCATGTCTCCTGGTACCCACTGTGAGAGGTGGAAAACACCTGTGTGCTGGTTCTCTCTGGACTCCGAGCTCCTAGTGCAGCTCTTCTCCAGCCCCAGAGCTAATGACAGGCTCCAATAAAAGATGACACTGGTGGGGACCCCCATCCTGGTGTGTTCCTCCACACATTGTCAAGATGGGCAGGAACCGAAGCTAGGTTGTACTGCTTGACGTATCTGCTGGTAAAAGGTAAACTTCTGCTGTGTGTTTGCTTCCCACACCCCAAAGTCTTAAGTTGAGCATTACATCCTGTCTGGAATCTCAATGTGTCCAGTCAGAACCACTTTCTCTACCAGATGAACAACTAACTTACTTCTTGAAAGTCGACTGACTTTACTGCAGGTCTCTTCACACATAATATTCAGCCTGACCTTTCGGATTGTCCTCTAAGGAGGTGGGTTTGTTGTGCCCACTTTACAGAGTTGGGAAGAGAAGTTTCCAGTAAGGTTAAATGACATAGCTTGGGGCGACAGGTTGTAGGACGAGATCCCAGATGCTCCACTCCATGACGCCACTCCTGGGATGCTGGGCTTTGAGGCAGGTGTGTGCTATCAGGTTGTTCTACACAGGGGAGCGTCTCTACTCCCTCATCCACGATGCCTGTGCCCCACTGACTGGCAAGATCACAGGCATGCTTCTGGAGATGGACAACCTGGAGCTTCTGTTATTGCTGGAGTCCCCAGAGTCCCTCCATGCCAAGGCAGGTGGAGTCTGGGTGGCAGCTCAGCCAAGGACAAGAGCCGTCCTTGATAAGTTAGGACAGCTGACATCTATCTGCTGGCTCTCAGTTGAGGGTTCATGACTTCAGTCCCTCCACAGACGAGCTCCGTGTAGCTCCCTAACAAAGCTTCAGTACAAGTAGCTGCGTTCTGACGGTACAGAGTCATGCCCGGCAGTGTTACGTCTAGTTTGGGAAGGTGGAGTGTGGCTGGGATTTTGTGAGCAGCAGGGGATGAGGGCTCCGTGAATCCATTATCATGCCGAGGAAAGTGAAGTCATCATGGCTCTTCTGGGGCCCTTCTGGGGCAGCTGCACTAAGCCACTCTCTCTTGTGCCCGTAGATAGGAGAGGCGGTGGCGGTATTGCAAGAGTATCAGGCAACGGAGTCAGCGGAAGGCTACAGGAATTGAACACTGTGGGTGGCTGGGGTTGGGAGGACCCACGACAGAGCAGCTGAGCTGCTCTCTGGAGATTCGGTAGAGAACCCAGCAGAGGCTGACACTCACAAACTCACAGTTGATGCGTTGCTGGCTTTGTCTGAGCACCAAGGATTTCAGCGAAGCTGAGAGAGTCATAGGAGACGTCCACAGCAGCTGGAGCGTTCCCATGTCGGCTGCGCGTCCTGGCTCCGTTTTGCCCATCTGAAGGCCTGGTCTGCTGTGGGTCAGTTCACCTTCTTCCACACTTTGGGAACATTTTTTTTCCTTCCTCCACTGAAAACGGAATCCGCACTCCCTGACTCCCTGTACACCATTTCTGCTCTTGGTTCTAAGGCCCTGTGAACTCTAACTTATTTCCTGATTGGTCTCTCTGTTCTTGAACTTTTGGTATGTAATGAAGGCTGGACACAGTCTACTGCTGAACTCTTTGCTTTGTATATTAAAAAAATGCTGCAAAATCTGTCTTGTCTCCCAGGGAGCCTTCTTGTGCCTGAGGGAGGGTGGGGCAGGGAAAAAGATCTTACTGGATTGGGACTTTGGCTCTAAGTAACAGAACCAGAACCTCAAACAAGTGCTGAAGTACACAGAACGTGCATATTAGAACAGGAAACCTACTGGGAGCTGAGCTTAGGTATGTAACAGTTCCAACTACAAACTGGCCATCAGTAGCAGATGGTTAAATGGGTACCGTCATGCAATGGACTGAAGCTCCAGGCAGCCACATCTGAACTGTGTGGCATCTCTGCAGGTCAGGTAAACACCACAGAAGCCAGCCCTTGCATGTAGGTCCCAGGTGATCAAATGCTGTGTAATGCAATTAAGAACACTAGAAATATGCTAGAGTACCTTCCCTGGTAAGGATTTCCATCCCTAAATACAGGAGCTCCCAAGCTTCTGCAGGGCAGTTAGTGTTCACCTCCTAAAGGGGTACAGTTCCTAAAGGCCCTAGTTCCTTGCCTTGCCCATACCCATGCGACCGAAGATACACCTGTGCACTGGTACTGTCACGAGTTCACTACAACAAACACAATGGGGTCCTGCCACTCTGCCTCATTTCCCAATGAATGCTATTTCCCCCACCTCCAACCTCCTGTCCACTGCTCCCCAAGTAGCTTCACACCCCCCCCCCCCCAGGATGCTCAGTGCTGGCATTTTTCCAGGCCTGATCTTCATTCCTCTTCTCACATTCTCCTCTATGTCTACAACCCAGTTTTCAATTGCACCTAAGGATTCTGGTTTCCTTTTTCTTCAGCCCCACCCACTTTTTGAAACTCCTGGACCACAGATCTGAAACCCTACTTATACCCTTAGTTCTTGGACTGCCAGCAGCAAATGCAATTCACAACTAAACCAAGCTATTGCCTAGAGCTCCCTGTCCTGGTTTTGTCTTCAAGTGTTCTCAGGAAAGTCTCCACCCTCATTCTATTCCAAAACCAAGGTCTCCCTACTGTCATTTCCCTTCCCTTCTCTCATCTTCCATATGCAGTCGATCTCACCCCCTACTCTTGTTTCTATTGTGAAAATCCTCCATTGCCATCCTGGTCTGAGCTCAGCTGGACTCTGGCAACAGCCCCTCTGTGGCTTCACTGTACTTGTGCTCAGTTTTTGAAATCCCCCTCTTCCCCAAGTACCAGCAGGAGACCACCAGTTCTGATGCAAAGGAGCCTTTATTCTGCAGAGCAAATCAGTGCACTGGGGTCTGGCACCTCCACACAAGATGGCCAACCCAGAGCAGCTTCCTGCAAGGGTTTTTAAAGGGAGCAGGGGATCTCTCTGATTGATCAGAACTCAGGCACTGGATTGGCTCGTTAAATGTTACTCGGCAACAAGGATTTCTGGGAAAGCGAGTACTTGACATTAAACTGAGGAAAGGTTAGTGCCTTTACCACTAGGGGTGCTGGGCTTCTCATACTGGTGCTTTTTTCCTCCAAGGCTGCCTTCAGAACAGAAATTCACTGTCTCACTCTTATGTAAGTCTACGGCTTCACTGATTCATTACGGTGAAGACAATGTAACTTGCAGCCTCACCCATGCTGAGAATTCTGCAAATGAGAGTGGTACTTCATCAGTCCTCCCTTAGTGAGTGCTCCCAGCTAGGGAGTATAGTGAGATGCTTTCAAGTTTTGTGGTCTTAGCTTCTCTAAAAACACAGAATGTCTTTTGGAATGTTTTTGTCCCCATCCCAGGTGTAGTGCATGAGAGTTTGATGTAGATGACTCGTTACCAGTGGCTATGATTTGTTTTTGTGCCACTGTGAAAAACATAATTTTGCCACGTGCAGCTTGTCTTTATGATTGTGTGCCACTTGGACTTCTGGGAACTTTGCTCAGAGTATGTATTGGTTGAGACCCAGAGAGCTGAGGGTTGGTTGGTTGGTTGGTTGGTGTTTGGAGGGACTTTGGTTGGAGGAATTAGGTTCGGGTGTATTGCATTGAGACTGCTCTCCAAGATTCGGACAGCCAATAAGTGCTGTGAATATATTTTCTTCCTTACTCCTCAGCCCTTCTTCCCTCCCTTCTCTTTCCAGGCCACCAACAAGGGCAGTGAAGATTTCTTTTTTTTTTCCTTTCTTTTTTTTACCTGAGCTAGAGGATAAGAAAGGATGGTAGCAACCTGCTACAAGGGAGCTCATGTCTGCTGGTCCAACCTTTTGCCTATTAATATTAATAATATTAATACTTTCCCCTTTGTCAGGATACCATCCAGAATGTTTCATCATCACATTACGTACAGCCCGCATTTTGCTCTGATCTACCACCCCCATTATGCTCTCCTGTCCCAGCTTTTCCTCCTCCCAGATGTTCCCTTCATCTCACACACACATTTATTTATAGATAAATATAGATTCCCTGTTTAAGAAAACATGCAGTATTAGTCTTTGTGAGTCTGGCTTATTTTAATTGCTTACCATGATCTCCAGCTCTATCCATTTTCCTGCAAATAATTTCATTATTTATGGCTGAGTAAAACTCTACTGTATGGGCCAAAGAGATGACCCACCAGGTGATGCCCAGAGACCTGAGTTTGATACCTGGACCTCAACTCCACAAAGTTGCCCTCTGGTGTCCACATGCGCACTGCGGCACACACAGTCACACATGCTAATAAGACACCCTTCCACTCACTGTATGTGTACATTGTATCCACTCATCTGTTGAGGGTTGCTCATGTGGACTCCTTATTCATCTTTTGTGGTGATGTGCAGGTGTCTCTGGCGCATGCCTCCTTAAGTGTGGTTATATAACTAAGGAGTAACTGCTGGGTATGTTTTCTTTGAGACAGGTCCTATGTAGCCCCAGAACTATGGGTACTTTTTGAGGAACCTTTATACTGATTTCCAAAGTGGGCAGTGTTTCCTTTTACCAGGGCCTTGTGTATGTTAGGCAAATGCTCTTCCCCAGCTCTAATCTTTCTCTTCTGAACTTAGCTCATTCATTGCTGAGAGCCCCAATACCCTGGCAACGTGGTTGAAGTCTGTCGACAAGGTTCCAGACTCCCCGGCTGGAAATTTCAGCTTACCAGCCCTTTCTCCCCTTTGCTGTAAGGATGACAAAAGCCTTTCATTATGTCTACATGGCCTAGTATACTTTAGCTGGCTGGTGTTAGCAAAGAAGGAGAAGGGGCCATTTTTTACTCAAAAGTAATTGTCATTGTAAAATATCTTGCGGGCTTCTAAGTCCTGGCATGTGTAAAGCTACCTATTCATATTGATAGTAGATATTATTCAGCTAACAGTAACATTCAACCAATTATGGGTTATTGAGTCAAATGTTCTTTCATAGCAAACAAGATAACCTCCAAGTTTGTAAGTCCACAGGAGGAAGGACACCCGGCTCCTTCCCCTGGGCGTGACTACATCTACATATGAAACCAGTTCTTCTGAAGGCCTGAGCAACATCTACATACCAAAAAACTGTATTTGGCTTTTTAAACCTCTTGCCAGAGCAAGTCTCTCTCTTTCTGGCATGGGCCCCTTTCCTGGTAATGTATATTGTCAGTCTCTCCCTCCTCTTCTTGGTGTGGTTTTTCCACTGACAAGGCGCATTGTTGGTCTCTCTCTTGCCCCTCACTTTTCTTAAAATGTATACTGTAAAACGCTTCTGCGTTTTACTTCTAAAGTGTGTTCCACGCGCATTTTAAAGAGCAATCATGTGTGTCATTTCCTTGGGTCCCATAGAACAAACTACACTGTTTGTTTGTCATTTCCTCATTTTTCCTGCACTCGTACTCCCTTCTGCATAGAGGTTTTGTGAACCCATTTGTGGAAAAGGCTGGTTCCCTCCACAATTCATCATCAGAAGCTTTTTTTAGTTATGTTTTTTAAATGGTTTTGTGCGCTGTTGAGAAAAGGGTTGCTTAGGCCTTGGCATTTGTATTGTCTGCAAGTATTAGCTTTATGTAAAAGATGTTTGATTCTCCATGATCTGCACGTGCTGTCAATAGGACACCTGAGAAGCTTAGGTATCAATAAAAATCCCTGAGATGAGATGCTCAGGGTTCCACTGTACAGTTTGGTGCTTCCAATGACAGGTTGTTCTCTCTGCTGAGGTCTGACAGGGTTTGCACCTATGAAAATGCCTCCATGTCTTTTTTGCTGAGCTACACAGTAGCCACCCACTTACAACTTCATCTTCTCACAGTGCCACTCCTCCGAGAGGAGGGACCATCTACTTATCCTGTTTTCCTTCAACAACACACAATCCCTGGGCTGTTCAAAAAATTTGTTCAATGAACGGATCAACTGCTGGGCAGTGGTGGCATATGCCTGGAATCCTAGCACTCAGAAGGTAGAGGCAGGCACTCAGATCTCTTGAGTTCAAGACCAGCCTGGTCTACAGAGTGAGTTCTGGGACAGCCAGGGCTATAGAGAAAAACAAAACAAAACAAAAACAACAAAGGATGATATCTAAGAATCAGTAGCTGTTCTTCTCACATATCATTCTGTATCTGATTCAGGAAATTGTTGGGGAAGCTTATTTTTAGTTATGTCTGAAACTGTTTTATGCACTGTCTAGGGCCTTTTGTATTGTCTGTAGGTATTAGATTTCTGTGGGGGATGTTTAATTGCTAATGATCTGCATGTGCTATCAGAAGAACACCTGAGGAGTTTTGAAAGAACAAATATGTAGGCCTCTGGGCTAAAGAGTAAGTAGAAGCGGCGAGAGAGGTCCTCGCCCTCTCCAGGGCTGGCAGGATTCTCTGCAGACGCCTTCTCTTGAGCCCTGGAAGCCGGCTACTCACAGTAAACAGAATGGCAAACTTTCTGCCTGCCCTGTGGCGAATTATACGCCTTTGTCTCTGAAGACCACAGGCCAAGTGCGCCCCTCCCTGCCATGCTATTTAAGGCTTGGAAGGGATAAATTGCCCTAATTGAGTTTTGGAATAAACGAGTTTGTGTCCATCAGATTTCGGACTCCCGAATTTCTTCTTGCATCCCATTCATTCTCGGCAAGCGGGGATCATAGTCCACCCCGCTTGCGGGAAGACCGAAACAACACAAATACACGTGAGCTCAGACACTTGGGGTTCCACTGCTGACTGGGTATGGTACTGGCCACAATGGTGGTTCTCTCTGCCTAGATCTGGCAGCACTTCCTCGTATGAAAAGGCCTCGTCTTCCCTGGTGAGCGCACACAGCAGTGTACTACTACAGGAAATACTCAGGGGGAGATTTTTTTTAAATTAACGTTTCTTTTACAGGGTTGAAATTCAGTAGTGGGAAAAATATGTTTAAGATTCAGCTTGCTTTTGTTTTCTGTTTTGTGCTATAATCAATTGTTACCACTCAAGCTTCAGGTGCAAGGCTGAGAAGGCATAAACAAACATGCAAGAGCTGGCTGTACAGAAGAAAATCTTTTAATGCAACAGCAACACACAGCTCAATAAAATCAGTTCAATTAACTTCAACATATTAACAACAAAGAAAAAAACAAAACAAAGAAGCCTGCAGGGCTGCTGTTGAGGGAAAGGTTAAGAGGGACACTAATCTCAAGGAGGCCTCTCTCCCCATCCCAGGAGGAACGTGGGCTCTTTGAACAACTTAGGTAGCTCCATACAGAAGGCAACAGCACAGAGCCTCCAGGGGTCAGGCTCTGCCTTCCCACAAAGGGCCTGGACTAAAGGCACTGGGGCTCAACACAGAACACTGTGCCAAGGACAGGGTGCAGACAGCAGCTGTACCCTTGGGGAGATGGCAGCCCTGGAGAACCAGCTCAACAGGCTGCTTTGAGTGTAGCAGGCCAGCACTTTCAGCCTGTCAACACTACCCTCCCAGCTCAGATTAACTGCAGAGGCATGGGGTCTGGGGAAGCCACAAGGGCAGCGCTCAGTCTGCAGCACACCAGGGTTAGGGACAATTGCCAAGTACTCTGTTGACAAGGGCCAGGCTGAAGCAAGGGAATGAGGTCAAGGCTGTAGCTTCATACTTCAGCTCCAGTGGGGGACCTTTCTGGAAAAAGAAAAAAAAAAAAAAAAAAAAAACAAAAACACAAACAAACAAAAAAAAAAAACCCATCCTGTGCTTGTCTGTAATAGGCTTAATCTGAACAAGCAAAGCTTCTCAGGTGGAAGGCTGCTACCTCTCCAAGGGGCCAAAGTGGGGCTGCTTTTGCATTCCCTTGGGGGCATGCTGGGTAGTGGGGGCAGATGCAGGGGAGGCCCCTAACTTCTCTGGGAAGGTCAGGTCAGGTAGAGGGTTCCGGTTGCCCTCTTGGGATTTTATTTCATGTTCTGGTTAACTTCCTGCCGTAACTTCTGTGCAGGGCCATTCCTGGGTTCAATTTGTAGGAGGCTGCTAATATCCGCAAGGCTGGATTTATAGTCCTATGAAAGAGAAAAGAAAAGTTGGGGAAGGAACCTAGAGGAGGTGATAACCAGCTGAGTGGGGACAGCTGCTGAGGCAGGAGGACTCGCTCAGCTATCCCAGGACCTGGGAGAAGGAGCACAGCCAACGCCATCTCACTTGATACACCAAGAGCCAACACTGGCATAAATCTTTGTAGCTATGGCTGGGCCTCTGGGAGGGAGTCCTTTACCTTGAGTGCCTTGTAGGCCTGAGCCCGTCTGTAAAATGCCTTCACATTCTTCCCATCCAGCTTGAGGGCTTCTGTGCAGTCCTTCACTGCCTCCTTGTATTGCTTCAGGACCAGATGGCAGAGCGCTCTGAAGGGGAAAGACCATTGTAGAAGTTCAGTCACTTTTGGATCCCCTCAAGCAAGCTGGAGACACCCAAAGAATGACCTGATTTGCTAAGCACCTATTCTGTCTCTGTTGCTTTCTACCTTCAATCTTCTCAATTCTAGCCCCACCCCCAGGATTTAGATTTGTGTATGTGACTGCCATTATGTGCTGGTGCCCAGAGAGGCCAGAGGTGTTGGATACCTGAAGCTGGAGTTACAGGTGGCTATGAGCCACCATGTGGTGCTGAGAACTGAAACTGGGTCCCCTGGAAGAGCAGCCAATGATCTTAGTGGAGGAGCCATTTCTCTAGCCCCCTAGTTCTTTCTGTAGATGTAAACGCTAGGAGAAGCTTTCTATAGCAGCTCAGAAGCCAAGGGACTTGCCCAGGGCACTACTACCACTAGAGAGGGGCAGAGTTGGGGTCTGTCTAGTGGGTCTGCAGGAACCCAGAGCCTGACCTTGCACAGTCCTGTCATTTACCACACTGCAGACTCTTCACTTTTTGTTTTTGGCCTTTTTCGAGACAGGGTTTCTTTGTTGTAACTCTAATTATAGCTGTCCTGGAACTCACTCTGTAGACCAGCCTGGCCTCAAACTCAGAGATCCACCTGCCTCTGCCTCCCAAGTGCTGGGATTAAAGGTGTGCCACTACTATCCAGCTAGGCTCTTTGCTCTTTAAGAAAGAAAAGCTTCACAATACCTTTCCTCAACAGATGAAAAACATGCCTATCTTAAGAAAAAAGCAAAAACAAATGCATGAATACTGAATCCTAATTAACATTAGGCATGCTGACATTTCAGAGGTGGAATGCAAAGATGTAAGTGATTACTCTGGAACACATCAACAGTAAGCTGGACTGGGCTGGGATGGAGCTGAGCGCTCGACAGGGTTCCAAGCATCATGTAACTACCAGAGAATTTAGGTGGAGGGTAGTTAGGTGTTCACGGTACTATTTTTCCAATCCCATTCTTTGAAATTTCTCATAACAAACTGTGGAAATTACCCATTTTGGATTCTCATCATTCAAGTATGGTCCTCTTCTGCAAAGAAAGTCATTAAAAGCAAGCCTGTCAACTCTGCCCACTCACTCTCCTGTGTTTTTAGTGGATGCAGGGCACTCACTAGTTGGAAATGGCATCATTTGATTTACCAATTCCCTCTCTGTAAATATGTCCACTGTTTCCAGCGCATTAAGTACAGAATGCTGCAGGGAAAGCCCTTGGGGAAAAGACCTCTGGATCAGGAGGTACCAACAGCTCAGATTCTCACTGTTACTGCCAGGCACTCTGAAAGTTACCAAGAGCTTCAGATTATAATTTCTGTGAAGATGGAAAAAAAAAAAGGTAGCTAATGTACTGTACTTTTTCTTTTTCTGGTCCTGCTGGGTATCACTCCCAGGGCTTTCTGTTAGTAGTTATAAACATGAAAGGCACAGGGGTTGGAGAGATGGCTCAGCGGTTAAGAGCACTGACTGCCCTTCCAGATGACCTGAGTTCAATTCCCAGCAACCATATGGTGGCTCACAACCATCTATAAAGGGATCAGATGCCCTCTGCTGGCATGCAGGTGTACATGCAGATAGAGCACTCAAAAATAAAAATCTTATTAAAAAAAAAAAAAAAAAAAGCACTGAACATCTTTACATAAGGTGTTTTAATATTATAAAATTAAAGTTATCCAATTTATCCATAGCTTATGTGGGGTTTTCCCACCACACTGTAAGGAAATCAGTTCATATGTTCTCCTTCAATTGTTTTGGTTTTTCCATTTGAAATTGTGCTCTTCTAAAACTTTATTTTAAAATACAGAGAGGAAGAATTTGTATTTAACTCTTACCCTACCAACCCAGTATTATTTATTGAATGGGATCTCTTCTCCCCACACTTTATTATAAACTAAATGCTCATGTTGTTTTTATTTTTTCATGACAAACTCTGGAATCACTGAGGCTTAAAAACACACACAAAAGTCCAACTCAGGCTGGGAGTCCGAGTCAGTGGCCGAGCACCTGCCCAGCATGCTCAAGGCCCGCAGTGTGATGCCTGGCACCGCACCCTCCACTGAGGGGAAAGGTCAGGTTTTAAATGAGAAAATTATAAATGAAGGCAAGTGAAACTTGTGGCCCAGATACATTTGCTTAAAGAACAGTACTTTAAATTGTTTAACAAAGAGTTAAACAAAACTCTTCCAAAGTTCTTTCAACTCTTAAGAAACGAAACCAAACCTGAAACCAAACCCGAGTGAGCTAAGTCTACTCAATTTCTTATTCCTATGAACATGGCTCCCATGATTCACTGAAGGAATACTAGCTGATTTCAGAAAGTTGCCTCAGACCCTGAACGCGTTTCAGTATGTGGACCAAACCTCACTACAATCTGAAACATGCTTCACTTAAAATAGTATGTCTTTGCGTGTAGTACATGTGCCACAGCAAACGTGTGAAGGTCGGTGGAGAACTGTGGAGTCTGTTTTCTCTTTCCCCTTTATTAAATGTGGGTTCTTGGGACCAGAACCCAGGTTGCCAGGCTTGTACAGCAAGCACCTTTACCCGCTGGGTCATCTCACTGCCCTGAAATACATTTTACCTTAAAAGTTTTTACTAAGGAACAATGATCTTCTATCAGATCAAAGATTTTTCGAAAAGATTTATTGTTGCTGATGTATGCCTGCATGTGTTTATGTGGACCACATGTAGACAGTTGCCCAGAGAGGCCAGAAGAAGGCACTGATTCCCCAGGAATGAAAGTTACAGGTAGCTGTGAACTGCTCAATATGGCGCTGGGAACCAAACCTGGATCCTCGGCATAAGTAGCAGATGTTCCTGACATCTTAGCCATTTCTCCAGCTCCTAGATTAAAGAAGTTCTAACTAGATTATTGAGTGCATGTGGGTAGGGACAGTAAATATATGATTAGACATGGCCTCTCCTTGACTGTGTCAAGCTTCTGACAATAAAACTCACACAGGAGCCAAATCCCAGTTCTACTATCACTATTTAATGGCTGGTCAGAGCTTAAACGACACCTTGATTTTCTCAACTTTAAAAGCCAGTTGTACCCTTTTGTCACCTATGCTTCTGGGCATCAGCATAGAACAGCGAGTCCCATGCAACAGGGATGGTGCCCTGGCCTGTGGGAGGCAAGCAAACATCCCCTGAGCTATATGGCGCCTTTACTCTCAGCCTTTGTCAGCACAGTTCCTGCTGCAGAGCCTGCTACAGGCCCACAGGTCTGCACTCAGCCAGACTGCACTCTTTCCTCCAGGTCTAGTCTGACAACAATTAGTTCACTTGCTGGGTTCTAGGCCAGCACCGTCAGAAACAGATGGGTTAGAGCATCAGGGAGGTTGTGTTGACCCCGCAAGCTTAAAATTCTGGGATGAGGGCAGGACAATGAAGACTACTGTTCAGCATCTCTGTAAGTCTCTACCCCTCTAAGAGCGGCTGGTATCGACAGCTTGTTCACAGTTCTGAGGTAGGTGGGAATGAACATGACTACCTGAGAAGGACCCAAAACCCTTTACAGTCAGAGGTCGTGTAGACAAGCGTCCTCCCGCTGAGCTACATCCCAGCCTATGAAAAGCCTTTCAAGAATCAAATGTTCTGAAATCCCCGAGGCCAGCAGCTGCGCAGAAGATACCTGTTGCTGTATGTGGCAGATTCCAGGCTACTAAACAAGAGGCTTTCACTGTACTTCTCAATAGCTTTCTTATGGTTGCCCTTCTTTACAAGCTCATTGCCTTCTTCTTTCAGAACTTTGGCTCTCTCCATATCCCCAGCAGAAGGCACTAGACACAAATTCAGAAGAGGAAAAAACCATGGATCAGGTGCTTAAATGAGATCAGTGAGATCTCTTCAGCATCATCCCTTCTAAGTCAGGGACTGCCTGGGCAGTTGCAGACCATCCTTCCTGACATGAGTCCCATAATGGCTTCTAGTCAAAGCTTTTCTTTAAAGAGGGTGGAGACTTATAAAATACATTTACACATGCATATTTACACACATGATAAAAACCAAGCCAGGTTTACTCATGGTACTGCCACGGGGTAGCTGGAATGTTCTGCACGACCTACTTAACTTCAGTGCAAAGGGCTGTCAGGATCAGATCTGAGGATACACGATTAAAGAAAGGCTGCAGCTTCCAGGTTTCAGAAAAGGGCCAAAGAGCTCCCGTTCTGCTTTGCTCTGAGCCTATGAGTATCCACTTTCACCTGTCACAAGCAGTTCTGCTCCAGCCCTTAAGGGGAGAGAGCAGAGAACAGGGTGAAACCTAAGCTTGCTCACACTGTAGATCCTTCACTGTGTGGCTCCAATTAACTCTCCCAGTCTTAGACCTACAGCACCACTTTTTAATCTTAAAAAGTATCATGATAAAATACTCAGTATTTACAACTAGGGTACGGGAATAAAATCAATGACGACTCATCCTCTGCTTAGGAATTATTACTAGGACCTCAGCCCTGTGGATCCTCCCCAACCCACTCACTCTTATTTCTAATTCTGTGCTTCCCCCTCCCTTAAGCTAACCATCTATCTCTATATAAACTGCATCTATGGATAAGTGTACATCTATGGACAGGCTTTAGATATACATCTAAAGGCCAATTGTCATGAGCTTCCTATAACGAAACAAGTATTTCTGTTTAGTCTTCTATGGCTTGGTTGGCTTCCTCTCAACCTTCTAATCATGAGATTTGTCTGTGCTAATACACGGATCTGAAGTTGATACATTTTCACTTCCTAAATCCCAGGAAGGCTTTGTCTCCCCTCTTGTTTGTGGAGACCTGGGTTATTTCTAGCTTTGTTTTGCTCTTAAAAAACACTCTGTAGAGAACACTCCAGTGCACAGGGCATGAATCTCTAGAAGTGACCCAGCAGGCTGGGTATGTGCAGACTTGGCTTTACATGGCCCTGCAATATGTCCCTCCATGCAGTCATGTTTATCCACACATTTTCCTCCTGCAACTCCTCCCACTGCCCCTGCCTCCGAAGTTCCTCTTTTCCTACCTGATGACCTCCTCCTTTACGGTCCAGATCAAGATATCACTTTTATCACCTGCCCGTATGAACCATGGCTCCTCAATTTAAGCTTCCTGAACACTAGTGATTCCATTCATTGCATCTGCCTTTCCTCCATATATTTTAAAACACTTGTCTTTGTGATTCTGTTTCTCACTAGACCAGGAACTCCCTGAGGATCAAGTTCTGTCCTCTGTGTTCCACTACTTAGCACAGGGCCTGTAACACAAGGCTCAGTGACTTCAAAGGAACAAAATGAAATCCAGGTATCTTGAGGCCGTCTAGCTCATAAGCACTCCTCAATTTCCTTCTAAGAGTGGAAAACAATGGCCAGGCCCCCACATGGCTAGACAGGTATCTTTCTGCAAAAATGAGTAGTGAATGCCCTTTTCACTATCTAAGGTTGAATACGTCTCTGAATAAGTATTACTCAGAAAAGAGCTCTACCCCTAAATCCCTTCTGTACTTCCCCATTTTGACCTGTGCTTGCTAGCCTGGGACGTGACAGTTCTGGAAGGATAGCGAGAACTTCCCAACAATCTCCTACTATGACTGCCCAGCTCTGTCTATTTGCTCTTGCTCATCTTTCTCCAGGGAAAGGGGGCTGAGACAGCTACAAAACCTCACTCCTGGTTACAGGAGCCCATGACCAATTACACCAGGACACTTGGAAAATATAAACCAAATATTGAGGGGGGAAGTATCTTTTTCATTTAACTAGCAAGTTGAGGGGTGAGTAAAAGTGGGGGTGAGATTTCTGGCATGACATATAATTACCAGTCAATACATTTCCTTTATCATCTTGCCATGTTGGAAGTTTCTGTTCTTGCAATCAAAAACATCCTAAGCAACACACTCCAAGTACCGCTGGAGAATAAGAGCTAGTACATGCACCTATGTGACAGGCCAGGAGGTCTGCACGTCTTGTATCACTTAATTCACTTATGTCACTGTACAGTCAAGGAGATAATCTCTAGGAAGTTGAGGCCTTTTTATGATGCTTTTCACTCCATGTATTTCTAACAGCTAAATGCGGCCAGTTTTTACAAGGGTACTCTAACCCTCTAGCCTGAGTCGCAACTCACCTCTGTTCTTCCCAGGTGTGGTTTCTTTGGATTTGTTTTTAGCGGTCTCTTTGTGGTTCTCCGAAGGCAAGGAATTCCATCTCTTCTGGGCTGAAACAGGCACCACAGGGATAGGGGGCAGCTTCAGGCGCCACTCAGGCCCAAATGAGTCCATGAGAGCTCTGGTTATTCTGGAAGGAAAGAGTGAATTACAGTGTCTGGCCAGGTTAAGCTGTTCTTCTTTCAAACCCAAGGAATGGAGGCTCCTTCACAAGGCAGGCCACGTCCCCATTTGTATTTCCTACATGCCTAACAGGAATGGGAGTCTGCTACCTATCAACTCTTTCTCAGATCTGACACCATGGGACACTTTCCTTTAGCTTGGTTGCCATACGTGCATTTTAAGGTAATCTGCTGCTTGTTAAGAATAAACTTTGCATACACACCCCAAAAAAAAATCCCATTTAAAAAAATGTATTTTCTCAATGAAACTAATTCAAAGCATACAAGCACTTGTCATTTGCTACTGCTCAGATTTTATTTTCTTTTAGTGTCAACCTTGGCCCATTCTGCAGGCTAATATGGCCTGTTGGCTCTGGTACTCTCCCTCCTCTCCATTTTCATTGTGTGTCACATCCACTCCTGACCCTTGGGCTGGCTGTGGCTCAGTGGTCCAGTGTTTGCTAAGCATGTATGAGGCACCAGGTTTGACCCCCAGCACTGCAGAAACAAATTAGCAAACGAACTCCTTCCCTCCTGACCTTCATGCTCACATCTTTTCATTCCTACTCTACACTATAGATCCAGCTAACTCCTGCTTATTTAATTTTCAATTATGTCCATGGGGTTAACGGATTTCCAGCACCTAGCGTATCACCTGACTCCCACCAAGACACAGTAATATATGCTACATGTGAAAAGATTTAAGAAATATAAAATGACCTCTAGGAATTCAGTGCCTCATCACCTGAGTGCTAGCAGTCACATATGGGGGGGAGATGCCTTCCCAAGAACAGCCATTAACAGTCTCCTCAGTCTCCTCCCCACTCACAGGGGAATGACCATTAAGCTTAACACCTATCAGCAGGAATTTCTCCTTCCCGGGCTTCCCAGGCGCCACCCTGTCTCCGGGACAAGTAATCCAAGGACACTGATTGACCACACACACACCCCCATTCCTGCACACGCGAATTCCCAATTAGTCTGAAAGATACAGGACATAGAGAGCTCTGAGCCAATCAGAGCTGCACAAGCCCCATCCCCAGACCCCTTCCCCCTGCACCCCATAAAATGCCAAGGGAGGGAGAAATCGGGGTCCGCCATGCTTGTCCCGTGCATGGGAACATGCGGAACCTGGCGCGTTGGATAATAAAAACCTCTTGCATTTGCATCGGTTTGAAGGTCTCTTGGTTCCTTGGGAGTCCGGCCGGTCGGTCTTTTCACATGAGCGACTAAGCTTCTACAGCTATGTCCCTATGTTATAATAATAAAAACCACAGACTGAAACTATATCATATTCACAGCCTCCACCAGGCTTTGGAGTTTTTCTGCTTGGCCAGCTATTCCAATTCTCCTCAACCCTATTTCTAGTATTTTTTTCAAAGCATTCTTCCTAGTACCCTAAATAAAAACCCACCTGCCTGGGTGCTTATGATGGTTAATCTAAATTGTTGGGACCAGAAAGATGGCTCAGCTTTTAAAAACATCCGTTGTTCTTGAAGAGGACTTGGGTTTGGTTGCTAGCACCCACGTGGTGGTTCACACTATCTGTAATTCCATTCCAGGGCATCCAACATCCTCCTTTGACCTCTGAGGGCACAGGCTTGCACATGGTGCATATAAACACAGGCAGGCAAAAACACTCATATTCATAAAAACTAACTACCCATCCACCCACCCACCCAACAACCAACCCTCAGTTGTCAACTTGATGACATCGAGTACCACCAAAGAAGTTAAGAGTCTGGGTAAGCCTGGGAGGGAGGTGGGAAGACTCACTCACTCCCTGAGCCTGGGTTCTGGACTACATGCAAAGGAGAAGCCAGATGAGCATCAGCACTGACCACCCTGATTCCTACTGCAGATGCAATGTGACCAGCTGCCCCAAGCTCCTGCTCCTAGAACTTCCCCTGCCATGACGACTATATCCTTTAACTAAGGGCCAAAATAAACCTTTGGCCCTTAAACTGCTCTTGTCAGGGTACTCTATCACAGCAACCGAAGGGTAATTAAGACAGTGTTCAGTTGTCCCTACTTCTCTCCAGTAGCATGGAGTACACAGTCTTCCCAGGTAAGCTCTGGGTCCCATCCCTGCCCCTGCCCTTCAGGGATCTCACCTGGGCAACATCTTTCTCTCCCACCTGCATCATTTCTCCCAAGTGACTCTACACTAAAGTTCCTTCAACTCTGCTCACTTATAAAACTCTCCTGGACATCCCTTACCACCCCAGGCACACTCTCCTATCTCCCTTCATAACTACATAACTACCTTTTGAACTGGCATCTACTTCTGACCTCACTGAACTGCTTCTCCCAGCTTTCTCTATGATTCCTGAAAAGCACTTTCTGGCTCCTTCTTCCAAGCTGGATGAGTGCCTCTCTTCTGTCTTAAAGCAACCTGTGCTGACCTCTCCCATAATACTTAATGCTGCACTGACTACACTGAACCTGTACAATACTGACTAGTAAGTACCCTTTCTGAGCTCAAGAGCTGTGTAAGGACAAAAAAAGTTACACCTCAATCAGCAGCCCAGGTCCTTGTGCAAAGTTTGGTAAATTGACAAAAAGACTCAAAGAGAAAACAAGATGTTAACAAAAGTCAGCCAAGAAACCAAACATAGACCATATTACGCTAAGAGCCTGCTGCTTAGCTTTCTAACAGTCCACATGAAGGGGAATCATGATCAGTTATACGAACAAGGGTATCTATGAGGTAAAAACCCGCCATGGCTCAGGAGACCAGAAAGATGTGTTCACATGTAAAATATCCCACCCCGCAGCACACTCGCTCCTCTTGTTTCGTACTCTCCAGGTAAGTTAGTACTCTGAACACAAGTGAGGTCTGAATCTCTATTCAATTTTGCTATCTTTAATGAACCTTCTATACTTTAAAGAGAGCTCAGTAACGATTAGCATTCAAATGAAGTGCACGTTGACAAAAACTCATCATCCATCTCAGTAACCAACTTTTTACTATTTTAATCATGTGTATGTGTTTGAGTCTGCTCACTGGAGTGCGGATGCTCATAGATGCATCAGCTCACTCTGGAGCTAGAATTACAGGTGGCTGCGACTGCCCAATGGAGGTGCTGGGAATTGGACTCAGGTGCCCTGAAAAAGCAGCAAGCACTCTTAACTGCTGAGTCAGCTCTCCAGCTCCAGTAACATATTACATAATCTGCTAAATACAGCAGCAGATTCTCCTTATATACTTTATCAGACATATTCATTAATAATTGTTTTCCAGTCTCCCTGGCAAACCTGATCTTCATAGTGAGTTCCAAGACAGCCAGCTACATAGTAAGACCCTCTCTCAAAAACAAACACAAAAACAAGAGTTTCTCAAGTCAATAGGGCTAAAGAGATGCTTGTCATGTAAGCATTAGGGCCTGATTCTGAATACCAAGCACTTGAATAAAAAGCTGAGCATGACAATGTAACCTGTAATAACCCCGCAGAGGCAGACAGGAGGGTCTAGTGTTCACTGGACAGTTTCTATGGAGAAGTTCTGCAGTACACTAGCCTTACCTGTTGATACCTTCCAGGGCTGATGCCACGCTGTTATCAATCTGCAGTACTGTCTTATAGTCGACATAGGCCAGGGAGTACTTCTCTAGGGCTTCATATGCAGATGCTCTTCGAAGCAAGGGCTTGATGCTGAAGGGAACCAAGGCCAGTGCTCTAGAACAGGAGGCAAAAACATCACAGTCTGCTAGGTCAACAGGCCTCCCCAGTGCAGTGATTCAGGCAGGGTCACCTGCAGCAGTCAGTATTAACAGAGTTAATTTCTGGCAGAAAGATACCATCTCTAGAATAGGTAGGGAATTCTCAACTTAGACTGAATTGGGAAGGGAAAGAAGGCAGAGAACCACTAATGAAATGTATGCACATGTGTTGATTTTTATTACCCTCTACCCCCACCCAAATGAAGACTAGGAGCCCAATGGAGATGTTTCCACACCATGGTCCAGCAGAAGTAATTAATAGGTCTTGGGTTGAGTTTGCAGTCTACCCATGCTACCCTAGCCATGGGGCCCCAAGTAAATCACTTTATCATCCCAGTCTTTGGCAAACTCAGTCCTGCCCATGGAAGGAGGGTAAATTTACTATAGGAGTGAGCACTCTGTGAAAGGAAGAAAAAAAAACAAACCAAAAAGTAGCATGGGCTTCATGAGCATGCCTCTCTCCTACTCCTCTCATGCACGTAAAACAGCATCTTATCTTAGGATAAGCCAGAAGAACCCAGTTAGCAGATATGTGCTAGTTTAGCAATGAACAAAGGACAGATTGTTCAATGTCCTGTACAACTGGTTACTGACAGACTGTTGTTTCTTCCTTTCTCCTTGCCATGCCCGCATTCCCCAAGTGTCTCACCATGTAGCCCTGACTAGCCTGGAACTCACTATTCAGAACAGCTAGCTTTGATCTCACCAAGATCTCCCTGCCTCTGCCTACTGACCCTGGGAATAAAGTGTACCCTACCATCTCTTTGCTTTTTCAGACAATCTATTAACACCTATCCTCTTTCTTACATCTCACATCACCACCCCAGGAAAACATCCAAGCAAGTCAGTCACTGTAACTGCACCTCACCCCATGTGCCAAGTGTCAGAGGCTTTAAAGTCCATTTCTAACTTCCTATCCTACGCCACTCTCAGAAGCAGTGAGCTAAAATCCCTAAAAACAAAGACCCAATAAAGCCTGTCATTCTAAGTGGCCTGATGATACTTCGTGACACTTCCTAGTATCTGTCACAGAGAGAAATGGTGAGATTCTTCCAAAGAAGAAATCTGGCTATCTCTTCTGAAACCCTCAGGCATTCCAGAGCCTCCCTGGGCCACTTACGAAGTACAATCTTTGATGCAGTCTGTACAGTTTCCATCCTTCAAGTAGCACGCTGCACGGTTGGAGTACAGAACGCTTTCTTCTTCGGGGTCTGCAGAACCTGCTCAGATGGAGCAAGAGATCAAGAAGATAATGAGCTGGGATAAGGATGGCAGTGGACAGAGGGATGCAGCCCATACCTGGAGCTCTCTAGGCGTTGGGGAAAGACAGCAGGAGTACTGAAATCTAACCAGGCTTATAGATCAAGTAGGATAGTACATGTGCCATTCTTGTCATGACATGGAGGAAACTGAGATTTCTGCCATTCACCGGGAACTAATTTATTTATATCAGCCTTACTCATTTTAGCACTGAACTTGGTATCAGATTAAAAAGATAAACATGAAACAGCTGGCTTCTGTCTCAGAGAAAGCCACACTCTAACTACTTGGGTGTGTGGTCAACTTTATTACAGAAAGCAGGGGCTCAGTGAGGGGGAATACAACAAAGAAAAGGACAGTAAGTGCTTAAAAGAGGGAGTGACCCGGAGTTGGAGGGGGATGCTAACTAGAGAGCAGTTAGTTAAGTCAGAAAATACTATCAAGAGAAGTGGTAACTGAACTCATTCTGCCCTGGCTATGGGGAACTCAGTTAAGAAATGTGAACTACCCAAAAGGGACAATTATTAGTCATTTCTCTAAAGTCAATGCTTACCTCACGAGTCACAGAAGTTCAAATCACTCACTGTGACTGTAATCATTTTCATTTTTAAAAATTTATTGTGTATGTGCGTGCGCCCAAGAAGTACATGTAGAGGTCTGAGGACAACTTGAGGGAGTCAGTTCTCTCCTCCTACCACGTGAAGATTAGGATAGAACTCAGATCATGAGGCTTGGCAGCAAGTGCCTTTACCTGCTGAGCCTCCTCAGTAGACCCCTCAGTTTCATTTTTAAAATATTTTTATTAATCTTCGAGAATTTCATTAGTGTATTTTGATCTTATTCACCCCTTCCCTCCTTAACTTTTCTTGGATCCATTCCCACCTTCATACTCTCCAACTTTGTACATTTTTTTTTTTACCCGATTTTCATTTTTAAAGATATTTTCAACTGCATTTTACTCACGAGCATGGGTCATAAAACACTACAGAACAATAAAACACAGAAAACAAGAAAACAGTTAGTGCTGACCAAGTAACTCCTAGATATAGTCCAAAGAAATGAAAACAGGTCTCACTGAAAAATGTGAACTGGACGTTAGGCTGCAGGATATTCCGTATCTACCACATTAGCAAAATTAGTGGTTACTACTGCAACCCCCATTTTTGAGTCAAGGTCTCACTTCCTATTTCATGTTGGCCTCCGACTGGCAATTATCCTGCCTCAGCCTCCCAAAGTACTAGAGCTACAAGATTTATATCATCACACCCAGTTTCTTTTCTTTTCAACTTAAATTGCTGCTATGATGGCACACTCCTTTAATCTCAGCATTCCCAAGGCAGAGGTAAGCAGATTTCCATCTTACATCCCAACAACCTTCCTGCTTCAGCCTCCTAAGTGCTAGGATAACCTCCATACCCATCTCAGTCATTTATTCTGGAGCAAGGTCTCACTAGTAGCCCTACCTGGCGTGGAAGCTACTACATAGACCAGGCTGGCCTCAAGTTTACTTTTGAAATGGCTAAAGCTCCATTTACCCTCATCCTTGGCTCTGTGCTCCTTTTCCCTGGAGACCAGTACAATCCTCAAGCTGGTATGTGAATTCTTAAGCACTGCCCATTTTAGTATACATCACTAACAGACAAAATATGGTATCATTAAAGTGTTTCCCAAGGGGAATTACACTGCCTATCCTTTTGCAACTTGCATGATACTCTGTCGATACTTGATACCTTTCATTCAATACCAACAATAAACATAATAAATTTATAGCTCTTTCCTTCTTCTCTTGGGCCAGAAAATAGAGGTACGTTAAATACTTCTTTGTCATAAGGAGCAAGTTATAAGCACTAAAACTAATAATCTACCTCAAGTTACCAAACCATACAGCTGTTTAACAGCAGCGGGGGTGTGTTGGAAAGGTTATTAGAACCTCAAATCATACACAGTTCACTCCACCCTTCTGAGCACTTGTGTGCCTCTCCATATTAGGTTTCACTTCTCACTCTTGCTACCAGGCTTCCCTGTGGTCCTCTTAAGGCCAAGAAAACCGATCTGAGAAGTCAAGAGAATTAGCCACACAATCACATATGAAATCAGTAGTAGGATCAGAACTGAAATCTGGTAAATTTAAACACTAGAGCAACTACTCCGGGGTCCTCAGAATAAATACCCACAAAAGCATGGCTTTTCTGGGCTAGCGGTGTTTGCATGCTCAGGGAAGGGGGCTGAGAGTGAAGGAAGGCAACAACCTCAGAGTCCTCAGCGACTTCATGATGTGGGACTGTCCTAAGGTGAGGCTCCTAAGAGGGCTTTTGGGGAGGGAGGGGGAGAGAGAAAGTAGTTTGAAGCTATAAAACTTAAAAAAAAGGAGGAATTCTGAGAATTTATGGCGAAATCTAGCTAAAATGTGGATTCAGGGGGCCGGAGAGATGGCAAGGGGTTAAAAAGTATGTAAGGATCCTGCGGAGGAGCAGAGTTCAGTTCTCAGAGCCCATGGGAGGATCACAATTACCTGTTAACTCCAGCTCCAGGGGGAATGATACCTCACACACAATACTTCCCCCCCAACCCACCCCTGCCACGTGATTATAAATAAGAGAAAAAAAAATAAAGAAACAGGACTCAGAACTCAGAAAAGGCTATATTCAAATCCTTGCCTGACATCATCACTGTGTAATTCTAGTTAGGCAATCGGTTCTTCTGAATGCCTCATCTACAAGTGTCTAATGGATTTGGTTATGGTGAAGATACACAAAGGTAATATCCAGAACAAGGAACAACACTCGACAAAGGCCGGCCAAGAAAATGAGAATAAGGACTTAACAGAAACGAGATTAAAGGCCGTCCTCAAGCCAAATTTTCTGGAACTTTGGGCAAAGGCTAGGAGAACTGATAATATGCTGCTCTCTGTTTAAAAATCTTCCAACTGGGGGATAAGATCCCAACTCTTCGGAGAGCTTCAACCACCCACACAGTAAGGTTTTGCCTACTTCATGTCTTAAATATTCTCGTTAGCAGCTCACACTGCTTAGTCTATCTGGATCCTTTCTGCTGGTTCTCTACATCTTGGATGCTCAGTGCCCAAAGCATTAAGATGCTGAGCTTCTCATGGGTATCACCTCAAATATCTCTTGAGAAGTGTCCATGACTTCCTTTCTAAAGGATCTAACTGTATCACATTACCTTGTCTTAACAGCTCTGATCTTAAAGGTCCCATTTACTTATTCACAAAGGGAAGACAACCCCCCCCACCCGGAAGTCCGACCTCTGAAAGGACCTCTTCTGGCTACGCTAAGTCAGTATATAAAAGATGCTCAATTAAATTGTAAAATGAGTAGATGCGGGGCGGAACAGGCCCGATATCCTCAAGGATCAGAGGGAGGAGGCCCGAGTAACTTAGGACGCTAGCCAAGAGGGCAGTTAAAAGCAAACAGAAAGAGCCAAGGAAGTTTCTCGTAGGATGCTAAAGTGGGGAAGATGCGGGAGCCTGGTGGGAGGGGCCTGGTGAGGCGGTTGGCTGTGGCGGAAAAAGACAGGCCCGGAAGGCTGGGCTAACGTGAGGCTCGGGGAGCCGATGCGGGTGCAGGTCGCAGGCTCGGAGGGGAAACGCGGGGCGGGTTCCTACCTCGGGCCCGCAGCTGCCGCAGGGCGCGCCCGTACAGCTCCGAGGCCTCGGCGTACTGGCCGTTGCGGAAACTCTGGTTGCCGGCAGCACGGAGCTCTCCCACAGAGTCGGAGAGTTTGGGGGCCATCCCGCCCGGGAGGCCGGCCAATAGAGACCACCTCCGGTCCTCGCCGAGCAGTGCGCAACAGCTTCCGGGTGGAAGCGTCCGCTGCGTGCCCGTAGGGCCCGCAACCGAGTGGCCTCGAGGGGCGGGGCTAGGGTCGCAGCTGGGCGGCCGGGGGCGGGAGGAAGCGTGGGCTCAAGTCCCCGGAGGGCCTGCTGCGACGGTAGGACACGGGGAAAGCCCGGAAGATTGGGCCAACGTGAGCCCCGGTGCGGGGATGCGGGTGCAGGACGCAGGTCCAGAGGGGAAACGCGGGGCGGGTTCCTACCTTGCGCCTGCAGCAGCCTAAGTGCGCGCTCGTACAGCGCCGAGGCCTCGCCATATTGGCCATTGCGGAAGTTCTGGTTGCCGGCGGCACGGAGCTCTTCCACAGAGACTTTGGGGGCCATCCCCGGGAGGGCCGGTTAACAGGAACCAACCCAGCTCCCGGATAAGCAGTGCGCAACAGCTTCCGGCTGCGGCTGCGTGCCTTTAAAGGCCCGCTGCGGACCCGCCTCTGGGGGCGGGGCCCAGAGGGGTGGGGCTAGGTGGCCAGGGGAGGGCGGAAGCGTGGGCTCAAGCCCTTAGGTCTCCCGGCTCATTGTTCTCGAGGGGGCGGGGCTAGTCAGGGGCGGAGCTAAGAGGGTCGGAGGCAGGGCCTTTGAGAACCGAGGTCCTCTGCGCGTGCTCAGTCTGGAATTTGCGGTCTACAAGCTTAAGGTGGGTGGTGCTTCGCGCTTCTCTAGGGATAGTGAAGGCTATGGGGGGTGAATTCCTGATTGTCTGAGGCTGATTGTCATCCCTCGTGGAGACTCACGGTCCTGGGGACCTGGGAAGCAAGTCATGACCAAAGGAAGATGCGCATTTCATCAAGAGATTAATGCTATAAAAAAGCAAAGCGCGGGGTGGTGCAAACCTATGGAAGGCTAAGGCAGCTTGGCTCCCAGCACCTTTGAGGACTGCATGGTCTGCACAGAGTGAGACACTGCCTCAAGCAAATCCCTACGAACAAACAACCCAAGCAAACAGAAAACATCAAAAAATCCAAACAAAAACTGGTGCAATGAAGAAACCACAGAAATCTATGTGCTTTGACTACAATACTGTAGTCCTGTTTGGGCTGAGCTCTGTTGGGGTGTATTTGAACTTTTTCTCAAATATTAAGCTGTTTATCTAGCAGCCTGAACAACTGCAAAAAGGTCACCTTCCTTAGCTATTGGAAACAGCTTCTTAAGAGCGGACTCTGGAATGCAGAAAGCATGCTAGTTTGGAGCATTGTCTACTCAATGGCCTTTGATTGGAACAATTGTTCTAATGTTGTCTGCCCAGATAAACTGTTATTTTAACAGATAAACTCTGTTAAAAGCATCCAGTTGTATTAATGCAAATGGAGGGACTTTACAGAGTCCTCCCTCAACCTAAGCACCTTGTAGGGAAGACCTTGCCCAGGGACTTGGCTGGTTGGTAAAATGGCATCATGTTAGCCAGCTGACATGGGGGTTGGTGCACTGTAAAGGTTCTATTCAATAAGCTTTAAGGCCTGTGTGGTGGTGGGCGGAGCTTCCTTTCAAATAAAATACCTAGAGGTCACGTGCTGGGGGATCAGTGACAGAAGGAGAGATCAGAGGATGGGAAGCTGAGGTTGTAAGTCAGCATGTGAGGCCAAACCCTGCACCTTGGCCGTCCAGGTTTTCTATCTCAGAAACTTGTCATGGGTCTTCATTGAAATCTGCTGATAAGATTATTTCTAATATTTTATCAGAGCCTAGACTGTCATTTTGAATCAAGTCATTGGGTCTGCCCTTTTTTGGGCTGTGTTAGGTCCAAAGGGAATCTTCCCCCGCCCCCCCCCCATACACAAAGGGAAGGCCCACTGACCACGTCTAAGGTGAAGTGTAGGCCCAGCTGTGCTGAATGTTGGCAGTGTAAACAAAGGGATTGCTGGGGGATAGACTGGAGTATTCCTCTGGAACCTGTGAAACAGGTTTCTGCCTCCCCAAAGGAGCAACGATTATTATCTATCTTCCTTTGCCCGGGGCAAAGGGGACTTATGGCTCTCTATTGACATATAGCTGTGGTTACTAGTTAAAGCCCATGCTAACCTCCAGGGTTCTTGGGTCCCTAGCAACATATTCCTGTTATGAATATCAAAGCCCTTATGCTAGCATCCTGGCCCTTCTCATCTCCTCCTCTATGCTAACCCCCAGGCTGTTCCAGATTACAGCTAGCTCATCCTCCTGCAGCAGCTCTGCTTTCTAATAATGGCAAGGTTTCCCCCACTCTGGACCCACTATTCTCTCTCTCCCAAGGAAATAGCCCTGGCCATCACCAGTTGCTTTTTTTCTCTCTGCTCTGGACTTTTCCAGATGTCTCTGGCTGTTCTCTCTCATCTACAATAAAAACCTCCCCAATCATGGAGCTGATATTTCGGTGGTTTCTCTACTGCACCCTAGCTTACAGGGTGCTTGGGACTTTACCCTTTGACCCTAACAAGACCTCAGTTCTTATCAAGCCCGTGCCTTGCTAATAGCCTCACCACCTGAGAAGTCGGGGAACCCTCAGGCAGCCAGACTTCGAGTCATCAGTCCAAAGGCAAGTCAAGGAAGGGGTGTCGCTAACACTTGGGCCACTAGAGGCCGCCCGAGAGGCACCTCTTCGGTTTCTGGCTTCTGTGTCTGCGCGCCTCAGTACCACGTGACCCACGCCGCTCTGCCCCCTCCCCGCTTCCGGTAGGGGCGGAAAGCGGAAGTGTGGGAGGGTTTGAGGGGCGGGCTCCTGGAGGATGGAGCATTGAGGCGGGCTGGGCGGCTGCCGGCAGCGCCATGGAGACGGTGCAGCTGAGGAACCCGCCGCGCAGGTGAGGGGCCTTTGGCTGAGAGGAGAGTTGAGTGGGGAGGGAAGGCGCGAACTTGCCGAGGGTGGACACCCGTGTGCAAGTCCCGGGCAGGGAGGGACCCGCGAGGCAGGCGAGCGGGCTGCAGGAGCACCTGCCAAGTGAGGGAGCACCCGCTGGCCCGGATAGAAGTGGGTTTGTTTCGAGGGAGCACTCTGGGGGGGACTCCCCTGGGTAACGTGCGGACAAGTTGGGGAGACAGCTGCCGAAAGCTCCCCGAGAAGGGACTCGAGGGTGTCGGGGCGAATGCCGAGGCCGGCTGAGAGCGAGCCCGCGTGGGGCCGAGGAGCGAGGACTCTCCGAGAGGGTCCCGAGTCCCACAGACCGTGCGGCCGGGAAAGGTCGGTCGCTCTGCTTCTGAGGCAGAAGTCGTTAGAAAAATTTGTTGGAGGTCCCGTAGCTAGTAAGAAGTAAAGTGGGGATTTTGTGTTCTGTCCAAAGACATTGCTCCTAGGTGTTCTGCTGTGGAAGCACCAAAGTTCCGTGGGTCTAGTGATGGAGAAGAGGGTCGTGGAGGATAGTTTCCAAGGGTGTTGTGTCATCTCCATCTGGGGGTAATGTGATGGTGATGGCTTTTATTACCGATGTCGTGAGTGTCTTAACATCGTCTTCCAGAACCCAAAGTTGGGACATAGAAAAGGAAAGAGGTCCAATAAATAGAATTTAGGCACAGTAGGTCCAGCCAGACTGTGTTCTTTTCAAGTTCTGTTTCGATACCATCAGCTCGGGATTCCAGGAGTATCAAGAATTGTTTTGGGTCCAGATAAAGGCGACAGACGTTTAGGAAGTCTGAACTCCTGGGCTGGTTGTTGGACCACTCCCCCCCACCTGGAGAAAAGAGCATAGAGCCCCGAGGGCGTTGTACTTCTCTCAGATGCAGCTTAAAAAACTTCGGTTTCACAAAGAAGACATTTGACTTCCTGCAGCAGAATGAGCACTAAAATAGGAAGTGTTCAGAGCATGGGGAGTGCCCAGCAACTCAGAGGTGAAGGGAGGGGGCGGCGGCACTCTTAGAGGTTGTTGGAAGTACATAAACGTGAAAAAAAACAAGTAGCTTGTTGAGATGGGCTGGTGAAGACTGTAATAGCAATGATTGTTAATTACACCCAGAGAGCGCATACAGGGTGCCAGGCACTGTTTGAGTGCTTCCCATCTCACCTGTTAAAACCATGTGGAATTGCTGGTGTTTGACCACTTTTGAATTGTAGAAGTGGCACTTTGAAATGGTACAACTTACTGACTCACTGACTTCCACCAGCTGTCATACAAGAAAGATATCCTTATATCCCTGTTTCACAGATGATGAAGCCAGGGCTCAGAAAGGCAGGTCATCTGTCAGCTGCCCTGTAAGAGTCAGAGTTGGAATCTTAATGTCTGGTGATCCCGGCCCCCACCCCTGCTCTTAACTTCCTTACTCTGACATCCCTGGAAGTCGTGTGTTACACTGGGTCTTCTTACATGTGTGTCTTAGCAGATAGTTACTGTCTGTTGGCAGTCAGTAACCACTAGATTTGGTCTTTCCTTTTGGTTCTTCCCCCCACCCCAGACCTTCATTTAATTAAAATGAGAATTGGGAATGTGAGTTTTGTTTCTTCCCCTCATGTTTAGTGATTGCAGGCGTAGGGGTGAATTTTTTTGTTTTGTTCTGACTTTGGTCATTCTTAAACCTTTTGGATTTTAGGAACTGTAATAAAGTGCAAGAGAAGACTATTGCAGGGTCAAATTCTTGGATGATTGGTGCTGTCTTGGCCATTGTAACTGGTGGACTGCCAGATTATCATCAGTATTAACTGGCTTGGATTGCTATAACAAGCACCATACTTGGATGGTTTACACAGCAGAAATTAATTATATTTATTTATTTGCCATTCTAGAGGCCTGGAAGTTTGAAATCAGGTGCCTTTCTGCTTACAAATAATTATCTTTTCTGCACATCTTCATGTGGTCTTTATTCTGTGTCTGTGCCTCCCCGCTTCCGCTTACAAAGTAACCTATTTCCAGATAAAATCTCACATTCTGAGGCTCTCTGAGTTAGGATCGAAATATTCGCATAGCGGAATGGGGGCACAGTTACCTTTTTATTTGTTTTGAGACAGGGTCTCACACTGTAGCTCAGGCTGGCCTCAAACTCACTATAGTCCCCCCGCCTCAGCTTCCTGAGTGCTGATACTACAGTCAGGAGTCATTGGATTTGACAACTTCGTTATTAAAATGTTTCAGTTTATCTTTAATATTTGTTGTAATCTGTAAAATTCTGTTAGGGGGATAAATATACATACAAACAGTTAGTTTAGTTTGAGAGTTCTGGCATGGGACAGATGATTGAGAATTAGCCAGATCTGAGTGACCACTTCATAGCATTTCTTGTATTGGAAAGATACAGATGTCTTCTTGAGAGACTCAGGTGGCGTGCTTCCCAACAGTCTTCATTCAGGAAATACTCTTTGTATTCATGAGCTTGCCATTTGTGTGTGACTCAGTAACTGATGATGGATGGGTGTCTTGCAGACGTTAGTGATTTTAAAACGTAAGTTGTCATTGGGTAAAGGTGCCGAGGGTTCATTCCTGGGATGCTGGCCATTCTTGTGTTGGCTGACTTAGGAGAGGAACATCACCAACATTTGATGTGTGTAATTGTATTGGCTAGGCCTGTTCATTATGAGCAGGTACAAACTGTCATGGGATGTCACCACTGAGTGAACCTCATCATCACAGTTCACCAAAGTCAGACCATTTGGGAAATAGTACTCGTTCCATGAAGACTCAGTCATTTAGCAGAAGATGTTCCATAGAATCCTTATTTGTTGATAACCTACTAGTTAGCATTTTAGATGAAATTTTGTTTTGATGAGCCAGGCGTGGTAGTACACGCCTTTAATCCCAGCACTTGGGAGGCAGAGGCAGTTGAATCTCTTTGGGTTTGAGGCCAGCCTGGCCTACAGAGTGAGTTCCAGGACAGCCAGGGCTGCAGAGAGAAACCCTGTCTCAAAGAAAGAAAGAGAAGGGGGGGGGGGAGAGAAAGAGAAAGAAAGAAATCAATCCTATTTTGATAACACAGAGAACACAGAGATTGCAATTCATGGTTATGTGATTTCTACCCCTACATTGGTTGATACATTTAGCAAATATCTCTTGGTTATTTGGCACCAGAGAAAATAAAACTTCTTTAAATTTAAAGTGTTTTAAAAAACTCTAGATGCAAAACAAAAGTATGTAGGTTGTTTACAAGAGGCGTATGAACAGCTGGTTAGTTTGTCGGTGTTATCGAGTCTTGCAACTGTCTCGGGGCTGTGGCAGTTTCCTTTGTTAGTCTGTGGTCTCTGAAATAGCAGCTTTTGCTTTTGTTAAACTGTAAGAGCCAACACTTGAAAGAGAATCAGATCTTTATATAAGCTGTTTATAAGAGTTTATTCTTGATGAATGAGGTACTGTCTATTGTTTATACAGCTACGATTGGGGGGTTTTACCAAAAAATACCCTGGCGTAAGAGCTGTTTGTTTTGATTTCTGAGTTTATTGAAATATCACTTGAAGTTTAAGAGGAGTTTCACTTCAGCCCTTTTATTTTGAAGCTGGGAGTTTTTATGAAGTCACTGGGATTTCAGTTTTAGGATCTTTTAAGTCTTCAAATGTCAGTGTAGTCTGTGTCTTTTGTCGATCTCAAGTCAAGGCATTACATTTCTGCGGTTCTCCATTTCTTCATAAAATCCTGCAAGATCGCTCCTTCGAGGTCAGGGCTTTTTGGTAGTTACACTTCATGTGGTTAGACTTTTTAAAAATTTTTAGCTTTATAGTCTTCTGATTTTTCTACTTAAAGTCTTTTTTTTTTTTTTTTAAAGAATTGGTATTGTTTAGCTAGTTCAAGCCTTTTTTCTGCACAAGAAATTCAGTGTGACTGCTTGCTTCCATATTTCACCATTTCCTGAGCTGTCTTTTCTTTCTTGTCTTTTATAGTTTCAGGAAACCATTGTATAGAATGAAACACACACACACACACACACACACACACACACACACACACACACACACACATATATATATATACCACGCAAAACACACACATTCTCTCTCTCCACAGCAAACTCTTTAGCCTGTTCATATGTTTTATTAGAGGTCTCAGAGTTTTACATTTGAAATATTGATTTATAACCTCTCCAGTTTATTATGATTGTCTAGCATTGTTGCAGAGTTGGGCTATATAGAAGTAGTGAGCGGCCCGCTTGGTTTTTGGCACTCATGAAAGGTACACGACTGATGGGGTGGGCAGGGTCTTAGTGAGATTGTTTAAACTCCCCGCTGTCAAGTTAGTTTGTACTTTGCTTCTCTATAAATGTCTGCTTTCTACTTCCTGTTTCTGTGTTACCAAAGAACTTAATTGGATAGACAAAATGATTGAAACTTGGCCAATAGAGGGAAAAGGTCAGCTAGTCCAATTCAGGCTTAAATATGCACCCTTACATTAAACATCTTTTTTGAAGAGGTAGCTCTGCCATTTAAATTAATAGTATATCAAGACTTAACAAATTTACCTAATGTTTGAGTCTACACTATAGTATTTCAGTCACATAATACTTCATTTTCTATAAGTTTTCCAACCACAGAGAACTTGACCCTCTTAAGGCAGTCTGGACCACTGTGGGATAGCTTCTTCCATCAGAAAATTTGTACATATGTTAAATGGAAATTTGATTCTTGGCAGCTCTTCATGTTCTGGTCCAGAATGTGCTCATTGGATGACCCAGCGAAGGTATAATCCCTCCCACAGAGCAGTCTGTTAATGTCCTTTTAAAAAGCCAGGGATGGTGGCACACACCTATAATCATAGCACTTGAGAGGCTGAAGCGGAAGGATTGTAAGTTTGGTGCCAATGTGGCACCAAACAAGTCTTAGCTTGCCTTTACTGTTAGTTACTGGTAGAGAAATTAGACTTTGTAGAGCGATTCCTAGAATGCTAATTGTCAAATAAACAATATACTTTATGTTTTAGTGCAAATAAGACACATTTTGTGTTTATATTTTTTCATCTACAGGCAGCTGAAAAAGTTGGATGAAGATAGTTTAACTAAACAACCGGAAGAAGTGTTTGATGTCTTAGAGAAACTTGGAGAAGGGTGAGTGTAGACAAGTATGTGTAGACCTGTGGGTCCCCGTCTTTCTCCTCGTCTGGTAGCTGAAGGATGTGAACTTCTCATGGTGTAAAAGTCAAGCCTGCCCAAAAGAAAGAACGCCATGCCACGTATCAGCATGGTTCTCTGTGGCATGAGAGGTATATTCACTGCTTGCAATGCCTTTTCGCTCTTTGCCCTTATTATTAAACAGACTTAGTGATTTCCAGTCTTTTAATATTAAGGCGTCTGTTGTTTTCTTACAGAATCTGTAATGTTTGTGATCAGTCAGGATGGTGGCACCATACCTCTAATCTCAGCATTTAGGAATTTAGGAGGTAGAGGCAAGCTGATCTTTGTGCATTTAAGGCCAGTCTGGTCTACATAGCAAGTTCCAGGCCAGCTACATAGTGAGATCTTGTCTCAAAAAAAAAAGAGTTAGGTGTGTACAATTTTATACCTGACCAGGATTTCTGACTAGTATGTAATCACAAGTCAATAAAAAAAAAACTATGGAGTCCAACGTATTTGTTGCAGCTTTGTGAAAAATAGCAAATAAACTGAGAACTGTTTACATCTTTTCAGGAGATCCAGAACCCCAGGTTAGGAACCAGTGGGCTTCTTAAGTACCGGTTTCTGGTAGAGGTTGTGAAATGCTGCTACGTTCAGTAATAGATGATGGGCTGTGATTGACTTTTATTGGTACAGTAGGGCATCACATCAGAGTTCCTTATACTTCTAGATACCCTTTCAGTTTAATCCTGTGTATTCATTCCTTCTTCTGTAGTGATCAAAACGTTAAAGCACTAGGGATACCTTAAGTGTTTAGCTTTTGACAATAAATTCATATAATTCAGAGATAGTTGATACATATACACACAAGTATGTGTTGTATGTGAAATTTTAATCCTCCCAGAATACCTCTGACGAGTGACTGACTGTCTGCTTTTCTTTTCCTGTGGTGCTAGGGATTGAACCCAGGGACTTACTCATGCTAGGCAAGTGCTCTCTGCCTGAGCGAAGCCTCTCCCCTTTCCTGACCATTTTGAGAGTTTAGTATTGTTTATGTTTAACACATATCTGTAGTAATGACAAATGCAATTCTGGATTACACGGAATAGATTTTCATGGATTGCCTCCTTGTTAAAAACATTAGTCTTCAACTTTCTGTTAGTTGGAAAAGTGCTCTTTGGGATCCATCAGAAAATCAAGCAGAGGAAGGAAGGAAAAGAACATGAGTTGTGATGCCGAAGGACAGGTCCAAGATGGAGGAAGACTGCCGGTTGAATGGCATCAGTAAAGGTATGAGATGGCGACAGTCACTCTGTATCTCTTGCCTGGTATTTGTAGCTTTAGCTTGGCATTCTTGCTATTCTCCTGAAGGCAATTCGTCTATGTCCCTTAATCTAACAATGTTCACAGCTTACTTTTGGAATGTGGTATCAGTGGACATAATTGTATATGTAACTAACCTGGGTCTTTTTCATTTTTAATATAAGCATGTTAGAGTAACAGCACACACTGAAGTCACACAGACCCAGGTTAAAAGCCTTGGGATTCTATTTATTAGTCATAGCAGATGAGCTTGCATTTTGGGGCCTTACAACCTGTATCTATAAAGTGGGGTGATAACGATATCTATTACATGGTGCCGTGGAATGTACTGCGTGAAATAATAGAGGTACAGCCCTAGCTACGGTGATACAGACTGGGTGCTCAGTAAGTCACCGCCGTTGTTGTACAGTGTATCAGCTGCATTTTTCAGACCCTATGTTAAATCAAAGTTTAATCGTAAGTCTTAAAGTACAATTAGGTATTCTTAGCAGGGACCCTGCTTGGCAGATTTAATTTAGGAAATATCAAAATTATAGACAGAAAATGTCAGAAATATAATGGGGGAAAAATAAACTAACTATGATTTTTTTTTTTATTTGTGTTTAGGTACGGATGTCTTCAGCAAAGAACTTGGGGATTTCCCTCTACAGATCCCTTCTCAGCCATCATCTCATTGAACTCTTAAGTGACACCAGAGACACTTGGATTTTCGTCATCCTGACATGATGAACCCGAGCAGGTTTCATGGAACAGGCATGATCCTGAAGGAAGAAGCCCTTTGCTGTACTTCTTCTCTAATACAGATTCCACACTATCCTTCAGATGCTCCTTCAGTGAATGGATTGGAAATTGCCAGTGTCCTGTGGCTTGTTTTCAGAGTGCGCTTGTGCAGAAGAACCAGTCACTGGGTTCTGGAGCTGTGGTCGTGCTCTTTTGAAGACGTCACGTGGCTCCGTGGCAGGGCAGAGTCACAGCTTGAGCCGAGATGAGTGGAGAGCTCCTGGAATGTTACAGCGGAGCCCAGCATCTCTTTGCTTCTGTTCCTTCAAGCTTTATACGTTGACTCATCTACGTTTTTCCTCTTTCTGCAGTATTAGAGCCTCATGTACTTTAGTGCTTTATCACCAAGCTACATTCCTAGCCTTCATTTACGTTTTTATCACAATAACAAATTGTTTCCATAGTTCCGTAGCTAAGGAGTGTTACTGAGTAGTGAGACTTGTGCCTGTCTGTGTTGGCCTCAGATACTGCTTATTTACAGTTTTCTAAGTTATGTTATGTGAAGCAACCACTTCATTATGTTGTTTCTCTGAAAGTTAAAACTCACTGAGTCGTTAGCACCCAGTTAGTTAGCACTGCTGGGAATCAGTCTTAAGGGAACTTGCCTGTATGTGGATTATTAGCTACTTTATTGCTTTGACAGAATACCTGATGAAAACAGTTTAAGAAAGGAAGAAATTGTCTCACCATTTGAGAGGGTATAGTTCAACATGGTGGAAAAAGCGAGGTGGCAGGAGCAGCTCTCAGCTGTAACAGTGGGAGCGTAGGGCAACCGGGGGCTGGATAGAGGGAGTTCTAAGGTGGGGTACCAACCTCAAGGCACACCTCTCACCACTTCCTCCAGCTTGGCTACACCTTACAAAGGATCCACAGCCTCCCCAAACAGCGTCATCTTCAATTGTTCAATTGTGCAAACCCATAAGCCTGTTAGGGACATTTCACTTCAAACCATGACCGCAGACATGACTGCCAAAGCATAACTGCTTCAGATATGATCAGTCTGACATGTGGGATCATGAATCTTTGTTCATTGTTTATCTGATCTATTGGAGTTTCTTTGCTAGGGATTTTGTTTGGTCGTGATTACAGAACAAGTCCACTTGGAAGGCTTGCCTTTTCATTTCTAATGCATAAGAATAATGAATAAAAATTCTATTAAATATTTAACCATAGGGCAAAGGCAATAGCTTACTTGGTAAATCAACTCATTTGGTAAATCAAATACAGTTATAGTAAAGTAGTAGAATGTTAACATGGAAAGCTGTGGAGAGCTTATCTATGAAGACTGTTACTCTAATGAAAGCAGACTTCCAGAAGCAGTAGGTGTGGGAAAACTACAGTACTAGTGCCTAGGGAAAGAAGGATTTGCACCCAGCACAACTCATTCCAGCACGAAGCTGACAAGATATTTTTGCACGTATGGGGTCTAGTGTTTCAAAAAGGCCTTTGGATGGCAGTAGCAGAAAGCCTGCCAACAGTGGCAGACATTTAGTGGCAGACTAATAAATCTTCCAACAGTGAGTAGTTAACTTGATAATGGTTGGTCTGGGTAGTTCTCATGGTCACAGGACGGTTTTGTTAGTTTCAAATGTCATTCCTCTTGACAGTAACCAAAGCAAGGAGGACAGTGACAAGTGAAAATGGACAGCCTTATTTGCTTGTCTCACCCGAGAAGAAACTTCAGGATTCTGGCATACACTGGCCAGATCTGGGTTAGATGCTTGCTGCTGCCTCAGTCCCTGGTAGAAGAGGAACGGAGTACCATGACTGTCAGGACCTATCATGATTTCCCCAAGGACCAACTAATTGATGGTTATTTTAGCAAGGAAAAGGCCGTGGCTGGGTCTTCCCCATGTGCTCAGCAGTTGTTTTTCTGTGGTAAATCAGTATTTGAGCATCTTTTCACTCCTTTTTAAGTATAAGGGATTTAGATAGAACTTTTGGTGTGCTCTACACTCAGATTTTTTTTTTACGTTTTAAAAATCTATTTTGATATTGAGATAATTCCTTTTTGACAGTAAGAATGCTCTGTTATTTTTGTTTTGTTATGATCATCTTAGACCATATTCTTGATTTTCTTTGCACCAAGATAATATGTAGAAACAGGTTTGTTTGAGAAATTTCTTCATTTTGGTTTTTTCAGTTTTCTTTTTTTTTTTTTTTTTCTTTAGGTTTTTTATGAGAGTGGGTTTCTCTGTGTAGCCTTGGCTGTCCTGGAATTCACTCTGTAGACCAGGCTGGCCTCAAAGTCATAGAGATCCGCCTGCCTCTCATCCCACCAAGTGCTGGGATTAAAGTGTGGGCCACCACTGCCCAGTGTGCTTGGGAAATTTAAAAGATGATTTTCTCATATTTCACTGAGAGCTGCCCAGTACGTGAATGAAAAAACAATGTGTAAGATTCTGGTGGTATCTATCTCACTTGAGTACTGAAACCATCTTGTAAGGGATTTTTTCTATTCTCGTCATCTTGTAAGACAAGTGAGGCACAAGAGAGCTAACTCATGTTTATAACTGTGCAGTGGCAGTGGGGCACAGTCTTTCATCTTTAGGTTCTGAACCCAATATTCTTATAGCACCCAGATTGAATGAACATAGAACCTTGATTTTGATAAGAAGCTTTTCAGGGAAGATGAAATAGAAGGCAGAAGATTTGTGTATGCCCTATTCATCTGATACTAGCATAAAAGAGGTTTATGTTTTAATGAGCTTCCATATTTTAAGCATAACAGCATGTGAGAGGAATAAGAACAGAAAGACTGGTAATAAGGACAGAAAGAGTGGGTATAGGAAAGCAGATACATTCATCGTGTTGATGTGGAGAGAAAACAAGCATTATGTTCAGACTGCATGGGTTCAGATCATAAGCTTATCACTTATCATAAACAAAACATGTGACCTCTCTAAACTGTTTTAATTTTTACTTGTAAAATAATCACCTTCACCCCCACCCCCTCCAAAAAAAAGAATATGCCCAGATGTACAGTTTCTAGCAGATATCAGGGACAGTCATTTGATAATCATAATTTAGATGTAAGTGCTCTTTGGGTGCTAGGGATTTATCCCAGGGCCTTGCTCATGCTAAATAAATGTTCTACTACTAAGCTACACCCTTGTTCCTGAATGTGAAGTTTTAGGATGCCATCTTTCTCCCCAGGTACTGAAGCTGTCTTGGTTTCACAAATGTTGCTAAGCTTCTAAGCATTAGGCACTTGGGAGAGAAAGTAGACTTGTGGGTTGATTGTGCTCTACCTGGTCTTCTATCTCGGCTGCTCTGACTTTCTAAATGGTCTCCTTCCCCTAATTACAGGTCTTATGGCAGCGTGTACAAAGCCATTCATAAAGAGACCGGCCAGATTGTTGCTATCAAGCAAGTGCCTGTGGAATCAGACCTGCAGGAGATAATTAAGGAAATCTCCATAATGCAGCAGTGTGACAGGTAAAGGCATGTGGATCGCTTGACAGAACAAGCTTCCGCATTTGCTGTGGTTATATAGTTTGACACCTACAGATTGATTTGCTAAGACACTTGCAGAAGGGCAAGGTGGGATCACTGTGCATGTTCTTTTCTGAAAAATATGAGAGTACTTGTATGTCTGTGTAGATTTTATTTTTGTAGATAATTTATACTTTGCATCTTTCTTCCTTCCTTCTTTCCTTCTTTTCTTTTTCTTTCTTCCTTGCTTTCTTTTCTTTTCTTTCTTTCTTTTTTCCTGTAATGTCCCCTCTTGCTTCCTGTTGAGAAATGCTTTCTGCAGAGATAGCAAAGATAAAATTCAGTACTTTTTAGCTTCAGAAACTGTAGAAATCAGATTGGTCTATAAAAAGAGAATATTTGTTTAGTTATTAACTGTTTCTTTTTTCCCCTTGAAAATGATTTGAGTCAAGAGTACTTAAGTGTTTTATTTTTGAGGAACTAAGGCTTGTCAAATGCTATAAGCAGGAAGTTGGCCCCAAAGTCAACCACAGAAAAGCACGTGGTCTGCTGTGAAGTTCCATGACAACACGAGTTGGTTACGGATGGAGCAGGCATACCCACCACTGTTTAGATGACGGAGACGGTAAAGTTAAGGGCAGTGCCAGAGTCTAGGGAGTTGGAAGTGAGGGTGAACGCACTCCAGGCATCATCCATTGTTCTGTGGCCATTTTGGCCAGATCTGTTCGTTACCTCCTGTTTGTCAAGCTTCAGCAGTAGACTATACGGGGGCAGTGGGACTGCAGGGACCTTAAGTCTCCCCGATTTTGAAGTACAACTGCTGCTAATCTTCCTTTTTAAATTTTCTTTTCATGGTTATTGTCTACTATACCAAAACCTCCATCTGCCCCTTCCTGGATTGATGAACATTAAATTAGCAGTTTTTCTTTTCTCTCAGTGATTCATTTACTCAAACTTTTTTAATTGGCAAGTTGGGACTGTATCTAAATAGAGTATGTAAGTGCTTCTGACGAAAGGGTTTTTTTTTTTTAAAGATTTATTTATTTATTTATTTTTATGTGTATGCATGTATGTATGTGGATTGTATGTGTGCCTGAAGATTGGAAGCCAGAAGATGGTATCACATCCCCTGGAATTGGAGTTGTAGACAGTTGTGAGCTGCCATGTGGGTGCTGGGATCCGAACCTGGGTCCTCTGCAAGAGCATCATGCGCTAAGAAGTAATGTTTTGATCCTTCTCTGTGTTAAGCCTTACAAGAAAAAAAAAAGACAGGCAGGGCAGATTTTTGTATTCTGGGAGTTTTGTTTATTTGCTTCTTTGATTTTTATGTCACTGTCTTTTGAGTAAGGGGAGGAGCAAGGGGACATTTGCCTGGCTTACTAGAAAAAAGTGGCTGGAGTAAGAATGTCAGTAGTTTCCCTACATTTTCTGGGAGTTCGTAGGTCAGGCATGTGTAGTGTAGAAAATCTAGCTGACATTACAAGACTGCAGAGCGCATATCCCAACAGTGTGTTTGGGCAGCAAAGTAAATGACCACAGGTGTAGAGGGAAGAGAGCACACATGGGGATTGTGAGTCGTGGTTACTCAGTTGCCTGCGCTTTCACTAATACTCAGTTTATGTGCTGTGTTTTCCTTCTGTCCTTGTCACTGGTGTATGTCCCAAGGATGAAGGGGCATTTGAAAACGAAAGTCAAGGAAGTCAGGGTAATTTTAGCATCTTTGGTTGCTAGGCAACCTGGTTTCCTACAAGCAGTCCAGCTGTTAATGCTACAAGTTGTCAAGACAGATTTTTCATTTTACTGGGATGCATGACTTCTCAGATATTTCTTACTTGGCATCTCTATTCAAATTTTAGATTTAAGGTTCCAGATTTGATGCTAAATATTCTTTCTTTATACTATGTAGTGATGGTTTTATTACTCCCAATTATACTATGGCTTTTTTGAAAAAAAAAAAAAAGAAAAAGATTAGTTTTCCTTAAGCTAAAATCATCATTGTTATATGTCACTTGATGTATCTTTCCATGTCTCTATTGGGAGTTTAACCGTGGTTACTTTACTGTTTTATAGCTTGCCTCCCTCTCTCTTTTGTTAACAGGATGTGTGTGTGTGTGTGTGTGTAACTTAAATTTTATTTTATGTATGTGGGTGTCTTGCCTACATGTATGTCTGTGTACCACTTGCATGCCTGGTGCCTGAGGATGGATGAGGGCGTCAGATATCCTGGAATTGGAGTTACAGACAGTGTTAGCCACCACGTGGGTGCTAGGAACCAAACCCCAGGTCTTATGGGAGATCAGCAAGTGCCCTTAACAGCTAAGCCATGTCTCCAGCCCCAGGATATATTAATGATATTAAATATATTAATATTTTAATATCAATATTATATATTAATAGCACATATCAATATACTTATATGAATATTAATATTATTAAATATTTCTCTTAACATGTCCATGGACTTGTGGTATTTAGTATATGGGTATGCCACTATTTCTTAAGTTTCCTCATATCGGATGGTCATTTAAATTGTATCTCATTTCTCTTTTATTACCATTCTGTGTTAGTAACTAATCTTTGAGAATTTCTGATTCTTTGCTAAGGAGAAATTACACACTTAAAAATACTGTACCCTTGTTTTGAATCTGTGTTATTATTCTTAGGAAAAGCTACCCACTTTCATGTTTTTATCAGGAGATTGCTCGTGTTGGTCCTAATTAGAAATAATTCATTTTTTGAACACAATGCTTTTGATGCATTGAACACAATGAATTGCAATGTTTAAGACCATTCCACTAATCTGTGTCGTCTCTCTCTCTAGCCCTCATGTAGTCAAGTACTATGGCAGCTACTTTAAGAACACAGACCTGTGGATCGTTATGGAGTACTGTGGGGCTGGTTCTGTATCTGATATCATCCGCTTACGAAACAAGACGGTAAGTTTACTTCTTAGAAGGGTGCTGCAGGGCTAGTATTTTTGTCATCTTTTCATGTGCTTCTTGTAACTTAGAGTAATGACTGTCAAAGTTTTTCCTTTCCTTGGGCCTTTGCTCGTCTTTGCTCACCTCCTTCCCACCTCAAACAACAACACAATCTCAGTATGATCTTTTACTTTTGATGCTTCTGCTCAGCCTAAGTGCTAGGGTCACAGGGGTGTGTCACCGTGCTCTTTTCCCTCCTAAATGTAACAATTTGATATTGACTCATTCCAGGGATTTTTGTTTACTTCTTATTAGGTGAAACAATTATGAAATCATGGTTTGGGGATGAAATTTTATTTTTTGGGACAGGATTTCATGGTGAAGAGTAACCTGGAACTGACAGTGAGTCCAGGCTGGCTGAACTCACTCCTCCTATGTCAGTCTCCCTACCATGTCTAGCTGCTATAGAATGACTTTTAAAAATCATATGTGTGTGGGGTTTTGGGTGTGTGAGTGCAAGCACTCATAGAGGCCAGGCCTTGCTCACCCACAGCTCAGGTTACAGGCGAGTATGAGCCCCGCAGTGTGGGTGGTGAGAATCAGGCCTAGGTCCTCTGCAAGAGCAGTGCTCTCTTAACTGCTGAGCCAGCTGTCCAGCCTTTAGAGTGAGTTTTTAGTGTTTACTTTTGGATTTGGATTCAAATTTGGATTCACCTACCCAGTATGACCACAGAGTGGTTTCTTCTTGCATTGAACAGGAAATAAGCCTATTATGAAAGACAGTTACTCCTGAGATTGTGGGGTCGGACCTAAGAGTCGTGGGTCCTAGCTTTCAGTTGCAGAGTATTGCTGTAGGCATTAGGGATCTAGCAGTAAGAGATCACAGCTTATGGCATACGGTGCTCTTAGGACAGCACACCTCCTAGTAGGAAAACAGAAAGCAAACAGGTAACAATTAGAAATTATATGCCAGGAATGAGAAATGCTTTGGAGAAAATTAGTACAGATGTCAGTGGGAAAATGGTAAAGAAACTTGGTAGGGAGAGCAGTAGGAGCTAAAACTCTGAAGGGACACTGTAGGTAGGAACCATCAGTGTGAAGACCCGAGACCACAGTGTTTGGTTTCTTTGGTGTTAGAAGGGAAGTCACTGACCAGAAGGGCTTAGCCAAAGGGGACTTCAGGAGGTCAGATTAGACAGGTGGAGGCTTGATGGTGTTGGTCTTGTCGGTCATGGCTGAGCTTATTCCAGGAACAGAGGGAACATGTCTAGGTTCTAAGAAAGTGAATGAGTCATTTATAATTCTAGTTCCTGTGTAGATTGTCAAAATGGGAAATTTTAGCTCTTGGGTGGTTTTGTTTTGGGTTGTAAGAATGGGAATGAGCATTCTCATATTAAATATTTGCAATGTTGTAAAAATTAAGCACGTAAAAGTATACCATAAACCATGAGGTTTAAGGTAGGGCTGTTTTGAAACTCAGTTATAAATTTAGTCTTATATCACTATTTCCTTTTATTAATTACTGAGACTTTGTATGTTTTCTTGGTTAGACAGTAAGTTCTTTAGCCAAGAATAGTGTTCTGACATAATATATATTTCTAGTACCAAATGGTCAACCCTGAAAACATGTATACAAGTAAAATGATGCAGATGGAAGAAATTGTATTTATGTATTAGAAATATTACGTGTGTGTGTATATATGTATGTATGTATATAAATACATATTTGTTTGTATACATACATATATACACACACATATATATGTATATATATGTATATATATACACACATATATAAACAGATATGTATTTATATACATACATACATATATACATATGTATACATACATATATATGAATGTAGCAATAATTAATGGGAAAAGAGGCCATAAATTTGAAAGAGCAAGTAGGGGGTGTATGAGAGGCTTTGCAGGGAGGAAAAGGAAGAGGGAAATGATATAATTTAAAAAAAAAAAAAGAAGAAGAAGAAGTCCTAAACTTTGACTCATTTATTGATTTACAATTGAAGTCCCAGGGCTTCGTATGCAGCACCAAGTGTTTCTGACATCTCAGCAGTCCAGAATTAACTCTGTACTGATGGCGATTTCTGTATTCACTGGTATCTAATACGTGTTCATTAGTCTAGGTGACTTAATTATTTTGCTATGTGTTACATAAAAACTAGTGTGACAGCTGCCAGCAAGAGGACTAGAGGAAGTATTGTTTAAGTTTGAAGAAATATGCTCACAGAAAGTCATAAAAACTTTAAATATTTATCATGATAGAACCTGTCTTAAGAAAAAGTGATCACGGTAGAAGGATGATACTGTGTTAAGTGAGGCTGCCCAGGCTGAGAACGACAAACACTACACTGTAGATGTAGATTCAGGGTAAAATGGCTTTTATTCTTAGCCCAAATCAATCCCTGGTCCTAGTCCTGGAGTCCTAGAGTGTTTCAGCCTCCATACAATTTAAAAGCGTAGAACTAGAAGGCTTCAGTCTTAGCCTTCATACATTCTAGAACATTTAAGCCTCTGGGACTTACTGCTGACTGAGCCACTCTGACTAGCTCCTTCTAAACTCAGAGCTGGCTGAACTCAACTGACTTTCTGGTTCAACTCCCTCACTGTTCTGACTAAACTCTTCTCCAAGCTCCTGGCTCAAACTGATCTGAGCCGGCTGACTGACTGTTTCTGACTGAACTCTTCTGACTCTGACAGACTGGCTAATTCTGGCTGATTCTCTAATTGCCGTAGACTGATCTAGTCTGCTGTTCTTCAGACTGACTCACTCTTCCTGTCTGATACTGACTTCTGCTGAGCTGCCTCTGTGTACCTGCCTAAGACTCCTCAAACTGCTTCAGTGTCTCTGTGAGCTCTCAACTGCCCTATACTGCCTCAGTCAGCCTCTCTGCTTCTCTGCCTTATCCTCAGTCAGACTGCTTTATTGTCTTTGTGTCTTCCCCTGAGCTCTCATTGCTTCATACTGCCTGACTCTGAGCTGAGAGCCTGCTTTTCTGTCATGAGAGTTGGATGTGTCCTCACTTTGACTCACTCTGCTAACTCTTCCTCTGATTCATCACTTTGTCTGCCCTTCACTCTGACTCATCTCAGATATCACTTCCTGCCTGACACTGACTCCTTCTGAACTTCTTCCTATTTCCCAAGTGCTGGGATTAAAGGTGTGTACCACCACTGCTTTCTGAATACAGGGATTAAAAGTATAGCCCAGTGGTGGTGCCTTTAATTCCAGCACTTGGGAGGCAGAGGCTGGCAGAACTCTGTGAGTTCAAAGGCAGCCTGGTCTACAGAGTGAATTTCAGGACAGCCAGAGTTAAAACAGAGAAACCCTGTCTCAAAAAAAGCAAAAAAAGAAAAGAAAAGAAAAAAGTATATACCAACATTTCTTCTACATTCCATCTGAGCCATACAGGCCTCTGAATGTGATCCCTTCAAATAGACCACTTGGATTTGGTCCCTTCCTAGCTATCACACAGGCCTATTCCTCTACACTGCATGTTCTCTGTGATGCAGTCTTAGCATCTAATGTTTTATAAATGTCTGTCTACATGGGGGTGGGGAAGGGTAAATGCCAGAAAACTAGAAAGGGCCCATGAGAGGGGAAAAAGTTCCTTTTAAGCAGAAAAGTACCCTATAATTAAGTCTAAGTAGATGTTAGTTGTATTTAAAACCTAAAGAAGTCATGATTGATTGGATTAAGATCTGACTACCTGTTAGATATTTTAAATTTCTGATTATGTTCTTTTAGAAATTGCTGTTCAAATTCACTTGCAGCTGCATTTCCTCTTCTGATTATTAATGCTGTTGATAATATGATATTCTGTTTGTACATTTCTACACATTAAATTACTTGTATTGATTTCATTTTTGTTCTTGTTTTGATGCTTTTCATTTTTATGAAAATTTAAATCTTCAGAGTAAAAGAAAGTAGTGCCAGAAGTGCAGGCTGGGTCATTCTAATCCTGGATCCTTTTGTCCAGAGCTGACTCCTTCTGAATGGGAGTTGTTTGTCAGACTGGGAGCTGTGTGAGAGTTTGATGGGTTTTGTTTAGGATCTGGGTCTGATGAGAAGACTGGTGCCAGCCTCTGGAACTCAGTTGTTCTAGAGCTAATTCAGTTCTCACTCTTGATGCTAGGGATACAAAGGTCAGCAATAAAAGACATTTCTTAATGGAGTGTGTATTTGTAATGCAGAAGACTACATAGTATGTCAGGTTGTCTCTGTGCTGACAAGATAAGATTAGGGAACAGAGAATGACGCAAGCATGGAGAATAAAAGGCCTCTGCTGTTCTGATGAGTGACATTTGGGCAGACAGTGAAGAAAGCCAGCAGTACAGATGTATGGGTGAAGAGCCTCAGCAGTAGAGAGAACTGGCAGGTGAAAGAAGCCAGAGAGACTGGAGCTTGTAGGGAATGGCCTGGAAACAGCAGGCTGAAACAGCAGTGCATGAGTTTGGATATAACTTTTTCCTTTTCTGAAGTGTAATGTAAGCAAGGTTGAAACTTCTTACTGTTTTTTTATTTTTCAGTTAACAGAAGATGAAATAGCTACAATATTACAATCAACTCTTAAAGGACTAGAATACCTTCATTTTATGAGAAAAATACACCGAGATATCAAGGCAGGAAATATTTTGCTAAACACAGAAGGCCATGCGAAGCTTGCAGATTTTGGAGTCGCAGGTCAACTTACAGTAAGTAGAAATGACGACTGGTACAGATACTTCAGACTGTGTCCTGAAAAGCAATTCTATTGAGTGATTTTATTTATTTATTTGTGTGTGGCGGGGGGAATATGTGTATGTCTGTGGATGCATATGCATATTTGTGCTGTGTGGAAGCCTGAGTCCATGTTGATTGTCTTTTTAGTTGTTCTGAGACACTGTCCCTCACTGACTGGAGGTCACTGATTTGGATAGGCTGGCTGGCCAACGAGCCCCAGGAATCTCCCTCTCTGCCTCTCCAGTGGGGGTTACAGGCACATGCTGTAGCATCAGAGCCTCAGAGCTGGAGAGCCGACAGCGAGGTTCTCATGCTTATATGGCAAACGCTTTACCGACTGGGACATCACCCTAGCCTTTACATACTTATTTTTAAAAAAAAATATACTTGATTTAATTATATTAGTACAAATTTGTAGAATTTAGAAATAGATTACTCCAAAGAGCTAAAATAGGAGTTTTAAATTTTTTTCTGAGGTTCAGGTTCCGTGGTTTAACTTCTATAAAAATGAAAACTAACATAAGAAGTGAGTTTAGTTTAACTCTAATGCATCAGATTAACCCAGGCTGCTTTCCTTCAGCAAGGCAGAGTTGCATCTAGGTTCCAAGCTGTTCAGTCCGGTGCTGCACTGGGAGCACTCTCGCTCACTTCAGTGTTGGCTCTTGGTTTCCTTCCTCTCTCACTAGTGCTTGCCAGTGAAAGAAAACTGTTCAAAACAGGAGGACTAGAATGATCTGGTTTTGTAAAATAACCAACTAAATGCGAAAGTCTATCTAGAAAAATGGAAATAGTTCTACATATATAAACACCGAATCTCCAACAACATTATGCCAAGGGTCTTCTTGGGTGATACAGTGAATGCTGTGTTTCATCACACGTTTTCCCCAGCTACAAACTTTTTTTTTCCCCCCTCAAAACAAGGTTTCACTATGTAACCCTTGCTGGTCTAGAATTCCCTCTGTAGCCCAGGCTGGCCTTGATAGAGATCTGCCTGCCTCTGTCTCCCAAGTGCTGTGACTAAAAATGTGTGCCCCCATGCCTGTCTAACTTTTAACTTTAGATGATGTCCAGTTTCTTTTTCTTTTGTTGTTTGTGCTTCTAGTGTTAAAGCTAAGAAATCATGACCTTGTGCAAGATCTTTATGTGTTTAATGGTTTTCGCCCTAACATTTGCTTTGAGACCTGAGTTAATTTTCATGCTATGAGGCAGGTATCCAGATACATTGTCTTGTGTATTGATCTCATTATTTCAACCACTTGTTGACAAGCCTTTATCTTTTCTTCTGTTGACTTATGGTAGAGGAGAAAACTCACTCCTCCTGGTTGACCTCTGACCTCCATAGGCTGGGTGGGCTCAGATACACACAGCCACCCACACAAACTCACTCACACACTCAGATCATACACTAATAAGTTTGTTAGGAGGGTGAATCCAGAACTAAGACATTGTTAAATTGTTAACTCCTTTGCCATGGTTTAAATAGCTCCCTTTGCTATTTTTTTTTTAATATGGGTTTAAAAAACAGAGAAGGCTGTTTTTTATATTTTAATTGTATTTTATAAATTTTATATTTTATAAAATTTATATTTTAAAGATTTATTTTTGTGTGTGAGTGCAGGTGCCCATGGGGGCCTGAAGAGGACATTGGATCTCCAGGAGCTGGAGTTGAAGGTGGCCATGAGCCACTCCATATGGGTGCTGGGGACGCAATTCAGGCCCTCCAGAAGACAGTGCTCTTAACCACCGAGCTGTCTCTCTTGCTCCTTAGGTTCCAAATTTTATGTCGGAAAAAAAATCCCTCTCATATTCTCTCTTTCTCTGGATTTTTGTCTTTGGTGTTCTGTTCCAGCATCATAAAGCAGTTCATCTGCACTTACAATATTCTTTCATTTTTTATATTTGAGGATTAACTTATTTGAACTTATTTTGGTAAAAGAATGAGGTAGGAATTTAAGTTCAGAGTTTTAGAGATGACTTTCTAGACTTTAATGCATTTATTTATTTATTTATTTATTTAGTTATTATTTATTTATTTATTATTTATTTATTTATTTATTTATTTTGGTGGCAAGGTATTATTATGTAGTACTGACTGGTCTAAATTGATATGAACCAGGTTGGCCTTGAACTCAGAGAAATCTTAGTGCCTTCCAAATGCTAGGGTTAAAGACGAATGCCACCACACTTGGCCAGTGCTTTGTAGTTTTGGAATATTCTGTCCTTTGCTGGTTTGAAAGTATTTTAAGTTGTCTGGCATATGGAGCTGTCTGGCTTTTGATTGTGTGCACATAGAGGTATATGTCCCACAGACTCTCTCTGGACTTAATGTTCTCTGTTGCTCTGTTATAATTAGTAACTCCAACATGGATCTGTTTGGAATTTAGAATACACTGGTCACTTAATTGTTTCAAAACATTTATGTGAGTATCCATTTCTAGCTGAAATAATCTAGTAAAACCAACTTTGTATATCACCATTTGAAAACATCCTGGCAAGTTTGAGCTTTCAGAGCCAAGGAAATGATTAAGCCCAAGTTGTTTCCGTTGTTTTTTTTTTTTTTTTTTTTTTTTTAATGTATGACTGACAGTGTGAAATCATTTTAGCCACCTGTCATTGCTGCCAAGTGATGTAACCTAAGTTACAGACAATTCAGGAGTGTGAGAGAGGAGAGGGACAGGAGGGCTCTTTTGCTTGTTTGGAAGCCTTCTCTCTAAGGTGCATCAGTTGTAACAGCAAGGCTCTCAGTAGGGCTGTGCTGTTCTGGGAAGGTACAATTCTGTCTTCTAGATGCAATTTATTTACTTACTTACTTACTTATTTATTTTTGAGACAGAGTTTCTCTGTTGTAACTCTTGCTGTCCTGGAACTTATTTTGTAGACCAGGCTGGCCTCGAACTCACAGAGATCCACCTGCCTTTGCCTCCTGAGTGTTGGGATCAAAGGCGTGCACTGCTACCACCACCACCCGGCTTAGATGCGACTTATTTATAGTGTTTGTACACTAGGCTGCTTTTCTGTTACACTGGGGCATTTATTTTTACTGGTTGTTGCATTGCTGTGATTATTATTTTGTTTTCACAGAAACAAAGCTGTATTATTCATTATTTTTCAATCTTTTTTATTTTTTTTGTGTGTTGCAATATTTTACACATTTTTTTCATTTGAAATAGGGGCTCACTATGTAGGCCTGGCTAGCCTTAAACTAAAGATCCTTCTGCTTCTTTCTCTCATGTGTTTGGATTGTAAGTGGCTGTTCCTCATGCCTGCCTCTTTAGAGAATTTTTAATGTATTTCAGTATATAAGTATCTATTGTAATATTTATTTATTTTTATTTTTGAGACAGGGTCTTATTAGGTAGCCCTGGCTGGCCTGGAACTTACTATATAGACTAAGATGGCCTAGAACACATGCATAAAGGTCTATTTGCCTCTGCCTCTTGGGTACTGAAATTAAAGGCTTATGATACCATGTTTGGCCTTACTTACGTTTGAGACTAGGTTTCAATCTTTTAATTTAAAATTTAAAAAAATTTAATAGTTTTGTATTTTAATAATTGAGAATCTTTCCAGTTCTTGGCCATGTAAATTTCTTTGGTGACTTGTCTCATTATGCCTCAAGTATTGTTTTTAGATATGTTTCAAGTACAAGGTATTCTTTTTTTCATTTTCTTTTAAAAATGTTTTTATTTATTCCTTGAGGATTTTATACATTTTAATATTTTCCCCTTCCCCAAATTCCTTCTAGAGCTTCGCCCACCTACCCACCCACCCACCCACCCACCCACCTACCCACCCAACTTCATGGGTTTTTTTTCTGTCTTGAAAAAAGAAAACAAACAAACAAAAACATTAGAAAGGATGGAGTCCAACTTGTGTTGGCCAGCTACTCCTGAGCGTGAGTCCTGCCTTGGAATATGGATGATATGCTCGGTGTCAGTCCATTGAAGAAAACAGATTTTCCTTCTCCCATCACCTATCAGTTGCAAATAGCTTCTTGGCTAGGGGTGGGACATTGTCCCAAATTTCTGCATGTTGTCCAGTTGTGGTGGCTCTTTGAAGCACTGGTCTATGGATTTAGCAACGTGCCATTAGGAGTTGTTTTATTGCTATATTCATTTAGAATAAAAGAAGTGAGTTTCCCCCCAGGGCTGATGACCTATCTGTCTCAGGTCCTTGGCCTCACTACCAGTGTCAGGTATGGGTTCCATCTCCTGGAGTGAGCCTTAATTACATCTAAGCAAAAAGTAATTGGTTTCTCTCATAATATCCGTGCCACTGTTGTACCCCTGGGCATAAACAAGACATTTTTTTTAATTGTTCAAACTGTTTCTTGTTCTCGGTAGTTTTCATGCTTCGTGTTGGTCTCCCCCCTTTCTGTTATAGGATACCATGGCAAAGAGGAATACAGTGATAGGGACACCATTTTGGATGGCTCCTGAAGTTATTCAGGAAATTGGATACAACTGTGTGGCAGACATCTGGTCTCTGGGAATAACTGCCATAGAAATGGCTGAAGGAAAGCCCCCGTATGCTGATATCCATCCTATGCGGGTAAGGAAACAGAAAGCCAGTAGGATAGTTACTGGTTATCAGAAAGTTATTTTGGCAACTTCCTTGGATACATTCCAAGGAAATGAACTAATTTTATATAATGATAAATGTTACTATGGGTGATGTTCTTCCCATACATTAGATGTAGTCAGTAATTAATTTAAATGTCCATTCTCCATTTCAGAACTTGAATCTGGAAAGTCTCCTTAAAGGACATAGGTTATTGAAATGTGTAGGCTGATTTACATATTATGTACGTCATATATACTTTTAATAGCTTAGGCAACCACATTTTTAGCTTTGTAAATATATGGGCTTTCTAGTTAATTGTTTTCCATGATTCTGCATTAGGTCACCAAGTGTCAGATCCCACTTATTACAGTGTTTTCTTCACTGTGTTTTTGCACTTAATATCACTAACCACCCATTTTGGTCTTTTTCACGCTTGGTCTCTGTAGGTTTTGGTTTGTGAATTCTCAGACTCTTACCCAGTTGCTCTTTTCTCTCCAGCCCACATCCCATATCTTCTTACAGTGTTAAGGCTCATATGCTACACTTTTCCTCAAACTCTCTCAGTGCCAGTACCCTGAGGAGTTCCTAGGCTTTACATATTCTAAGAATAAACAGCTCTATCGAAAGACCCCCTCCCTGCCTTTTCCAGAGGCTCCACAGCCTTCTCCAAACCTCCCCAGATTAGTTCTTCTTTGTCTTTAATAAATTAATTCATTCTTTGACTAAAAGACTTGAGCTATTTTTAAAAAGTATTCATATGCCCAAAGACAAATTCCTTTCTTTTCTTGTGGGACTGAAAGGGAAAGAGTAGAGGGTTTACAAGGTTATACTTTTAGATTTACAGAATACAGTTTAAACTGTCTAATGCAAAGAGTTTTATCTTTCATAAAGTGGGGGTTTCCAGCATTTAAAATTCAACAATTATAGATTTTTTTTTTAAAGAAAGATTTATTATGTGGTGCCCTTTGGGGCCAGAAGAGGGGTCAGAGTCCCTGAAGCTAGGGTTACAAGTGGTCGTGAACTGCCTGACATGGATGCTGGGAACCAAATTCGGGTCCTTTACAAGAACAGTGTGTGGTATTGACTATTGAGCAATCTCTCCAGTCCTGATAAGCAATACCTCTATCTTTGTAAAGTAGAGTTTGATTGTGCTTTATTATAGTAGTTTGATTTAAAAATTTTCTTCTTGCTGGGTGATGATTTGAGGGACTGGGAAGATAGCTTAGTGCAGAGCACATATTTGGCATCCACAAGCCCTGTGTAACCACACATACTCTCTTCCCCCTCATTATACACACACACACACTCATACACACTCATACACACTCATACAATTTATACAAGAAAAAAAAAAGATTAAAAAAATTATTTGGTCTGGCTTGAGGCTGATAACTCCCTTGTGACTTTTGGGACTTCCAGTTGGTGATCTCATTACAGTCCTTGCTGGTGTTCATTGGTGGCTTTGAAGGAGAAGGGGCTGAAGTTATCTTCAGGGTACAGATACTCATATATGGCTCTTTCCACATTGAAGCCAATATGGTGTGGTTGGCCTTTGTCCCAAACTTGTTTGATCCTGAAGAGATGGCTTATTTGGTAAAATGTTTGCCTTGCAAGCATGAGGACCTGAGTTCACCTACATAAAAACCTAGGTATGAGAATGTGTGTTTATAAGCCCAGCAGTGGGAGAGAGAGCCAGGTAGATTCCTAGGACTTGATGGCTACCCTGCCAAACCTAATCATTGAGCTCCAGGTCCCAGGGAGACTTAAACTCCAGGTCTCAAAAACAAGATGGATGGTTCCTGAGGAACCACACCCTTGTTATTTTGTCGGTATCGAGAATTGAACCGAGGGTGTCATTTATGTGAAGCAACTACTCTACCACCGAGCTACAGTTCTCCTCAGGAATGACACTTGAGGCTGACCCTCCATGCATGCATACGCATGTGCACATGTACTCGTACCCACACCTGCATACATGTGCACTTGAGTGTGTATGTGTGTGTGTGTGTGCACGTACACACACAAAAGTTTTTTTTTTTTGGTTCATTTGGACATTGCAGGGTTTAGAACAGGACTGCATGTGAGCAAGGGAAATGGAAGGAGAGCAGTTATCAGATTCTCTGGTTGCTGTACTCTGTGTGGACACACTTTGTTGTTGGATTAGTGAAGAAAAATCATTTTACCAAACAAATGCAGTTGTTTTTTCATCTTATCTAATCTTTTTATAAACAACCTAGGCAATATTCATGATTCCTACAAACCCTCCTCCCACATTCCGTAAGCCAGAGTTGTGGTCGGACAACTTCATGGATTTTGTGAAGCAGTGTCTGGTAAAAAGCCCTGAACAGAGAGCCACAGCCACTCAGCTCCTACAGGTATGAGTCACCTCTCCAAGCCAGTCACACACTGCTAAGTCACTTGCTTAGAAGCACTGAGGTATAAGACGTTCTGTGCCGTGAGATGGAAGGACATAGAAAATACTTTTAACTCGTATAACAGAGCCATAATGATAAGAAGTGCATTATGAATGAGTTTAGATTTAAGAGCAATGAGAAGCTCAGAAACATTTCTACTGCCAGGAAGAGTAGCTCAAGACTGATGTCAAGTCATAACAGGCCAGGTGTGCATGTGTCCAGTAAGAGTGGAAGGAAATGATCTTAAATACTTCGCAAACACAGAGAACAAGGTAATACGGTGTTCTTGCTAACGTAGCTCTTCTAGGGTATTGCCAAACCTGCCTGGATGAAGTGATGACTGAGGTTTATGGAAGAGTCTTCTGTTCTGCAGTCCCACCACATGTTGAAGCACCCTCTCAGTCTTCAGAGTACTTAACAATGGCTTGGAGACCCTTACCAACAGGGAGGTTGCAAAGAGGAAACTTGGGTTATTAGCAACTCCTGCAAAGAATTTTAATATGTAACTTTAACCACCAGGGTTTCTTATTGCTTCACAAAGACAGGAAAACCACAAGATGGGGCTGGTAAGATGTCTCGGAGGACAAAGGTGCCTGCCTCCAGGTCTAAAACCTGAATTCAGACACTGGAACTGATGTAGTGGAGACTGACTCTCTCAATGAAATAAAGAAAAAGAACCTCTAGATGAGACAGAGAGAAATGGACAGTTTCAGATGGTCACCTCTCAGAGTCCTGAAATGAGTGTGGCTTAGTTACCCCAGGTGTGAAGAGAAAAATTAGACCCACTGATTTATGTGGCAAATAGTGCCAGATTTATACTGTGTGCCATGCACTTTTTAAAAGTAAAAATTGTGTCCATTGTTTTCCATTTTCTTATTCAAGCACCCATTTGTCAAGAGTGCCAAAGGAGTGTCAATATTGCGAGACTTAATTAATGAAGCCATGGATGTGAAACTGAAACGCCAGGAAGCCCAGCAGCGGGAGGTGGACCAGGAAGATGATGAAAACTCAGTGAGTGGGAGGCGTTGTGGTTGTCCAGGAGCAAAGGCTTGTTAGGGAGATAAGTAGCTGCTGTGGGTGAGCCTGGAGCCCGGGGTCGACAACACTTTGTCCTGGATCTTATTCGGTGTTGCGGGACGCTGGATGGGTCTGTGCTCGCTTGCTGCTCAGTGTTTCTTAAAACACATTGTGTTTTGTCCCCATATCTTTTACCCAATTTATCTATTTAAGAGAGACACAGAGACCCCAGTTTGGAGATTTGGTTTTCCCAGGCTCTTTTAAATGTTCATAGTGTATTCTGGAGTCACTCACAGCTTTGAGATTCCAAGCATACTTATGTCAGCTTCTTAGATCTGTGCTGGGAGTTAAATGAGAAGGTAGAAGGAGGAAGCTCCTTTAGGTGAGATATATTGTCACCCAGTTGTCATATGGGTGACTTTACGATCATCTATCTCTGGTTAGTAAATAAATGCTTTTCAGCTTCTAAGGTGTCTACACAACCTGGAGAGGTGTCAAATCCAGGAGTATTTACACCAAGATGAGTAATAGCAATTCATAAAATTCAAAATCTTTTGAGTAACTTAGCTCCAGTTTGAGATTTTGTTTATTTACAGGAAGAGGATGAAATGGATTCTGGCACAATGGTTCGAGCCGCCGGTGATGACATGGGCACTGTCCGAGTAGCCAGCACCATGATTGACGGAGCCAATACTATGATTGAGCACGGTGACACATTGCCATCACAGCTGGGCACCATGGTGATCAACACAGAGGATGAGGAAGAGGAAGGAACTATGAAAAGTGAGGCTCTGACGACCACTGGCTGATCCAGAGATGGGTTCTCTTGGCCAGCCTTCTTAGTCTTGCATCTCTTGTTCTCTTGCCATGGCTAAGTGCCTCAGAGGGAGAGATGTGCTCATTAGGAGGCTTTGTTGGAGGGCCGTGTGGAGCGGGAGGCTGGGGAGGAAGGAAGCTGGCAATGGGGCTTTGGGACAGGATCTGTTTTTGAACCCCAGTGGCTGTCCTTGTTGGACCCCGAAGGCCCCAACCGGGACGCCGCACCCCCACAGAGTCTCACAGACGGGATATCGATGCAAATGGCAAGAGGATTTATTCCAGTGCACTGGGGCCATCCCTGTTCACAGGAAAAGGCGGCCCAGAAGAACACAAAGTGAGCCTTTTTATGCACAATTTAGACAGTTGCTGGGCACAAACCGAGTTGGTACAAGTCGATTGGTCCCCAAATTGTTTTTCTATTTTGATAGGTTAGGGCCAATTAACCTTCAAACTGATTGGTGCTGGCATATAGCAAGGTTGTGGGCTCCTAGAAAATGTAAACTTTAGGGTCTTAGTCAATGCGGGTGGGGGGAAGACCCTTAGCCCGAGGCCATGGGCTGTCTACGTGGGGAAACTCTTTTAGCCCAAGGCCGTCATATTTGTCTTAGAAAGTGTTTTTCTTACAGAAATTGTTTTTCTTTAACTCTGGGAACTGTTCTGGGTCACACTGCCCCTGACTTGGGCCTATACAATTTTGGTGCTCTTAGAAGCCTGACTAAAGTTGGCTGCTTTGGTCTTTTTCTATACTAGGGACCTGAATCTTAGGCCCAGGGCAAGGGTCCCGACCCCCACATCCTCTCGTTGAATGTTGTCACTGAAGGGTTCTCCTGCAGGAGGGCATATACATTGTTTTGATACACAATTCATCTCAAATTGTAATGAAATTTGAAATGCTCTACATATCTTCAGTCCGTTCTCATGATTGAGTCTGTGTAACCAAGGGCCACCCACAGTCAGTCAAAAATAATTGAGCAGATATAAATGTCTGTTGAGTCTCTTCAGAAGAATCCTTTCTTTCTCCCCTCCTTCTCTCGTTCCCTTCCTCTCTCCCTGATATGTTTCTTTCTCTCTCTCTCTCATTCCCTTCTTCCTTCCACTCTCCCAGTCTTCCCCTTTTACCTTTTTTGCTGGGGATTAAACTCCTGAGCCTCACACATGCTAGGTAAACATTCTCCCAATGAGCTATACCCTGCTCCTGTTTTTGAGACAGGGTCTTAATATGTTGCCCAGGCTTATCTCAAACTTCTGGGCTCAAGCTGTTGCCTGTGGTCAGAGTCTAGACCTGATCTTTCCAGGTTTTTGTGATTGTATTCAGGAATGAAATAAAAGCACGCATAGATTGCAGGAGTAGCAAGGCAACTTTATTTAGGCAAAGCAGTAGGTCAGAATATTCTGCAAGAGAGCAATAGGCCACTGTTGTTGCCTGAGGCTTCTTTTTGTGAGCGTCTAGAGGAAGGAGGAACTGATATCTAAGGGAAGTAGTTAGGGTGGTTCTCTCATTTTGATTGATGGATTAGTTTATATGACCATTCCTTCCTGCCGGCTACTGTGCATGCCTCTTTGTATAATGTAGCTGATTGGTAGGGAGTCCTGCCTCTCTACAAGTTCACTTGCAAGACACACTTCTGCCTGGCTGTGCATGAGTCTCAAACTAGTTCAGGACAGATTTGCCTTTCTTGTCTTGTGCATGGACATAAGGAGAATATGACTGCATGGTGTTTGTCTAAGTTGTCAAGGGGCAGAAAAACCTATTCCATTGTTCAGAGTAGGGTGTGTGTGTGTGCACCCTGGTCAGATGGGGTCCTAAGTTGCTACTGGGTTGCTAGGTGCATTTTGTAGAGACGGGTGCGTGTGAATACTAAGTACAGGTAAAGGACCTACCTACGCCGACAAGTGAAACAAAATGGAGTCCCAGGCTGCTGTGTGCCACAGATTCTGGATTTGTTTTTCCTCTTCTGGCTGATCCTTTGCCTGTGACTGGCCTCATTCCTTGTGTTCAGCTCCTGACTTAGAGTCCTGACTCTAGTGATTGCCTTTCCTCTCAACCTGAGCTTACAGGCCAACTCACAGAGGGAATAATTTAATAAGAGTACAAAATAATAACTGAGGTGTATAGGTTCAGTTTAGCCTAAACTTCACATCGGTTTAAGGCCTGGGTCTCCTTGGTCATCTTTTTTTTTCTTCTTCCCTTTAACTTCCTGCTGTCATGTTAGGACTCAGACCCAGGGCTTCATATGTGCTAATCTGCTGCTGAGCTATACCCTCAGCGTCCACCCATAATACTTACGGCTTTCCAATCCAGGGATCAGCACACCGGTCTCTGGGCCAATCTGCTTCCTGCCTACTTTTGGTAGTAAGGCTCAACTGGAACATAGCCATAGCCATTCATTTGTTGTCTTTGGCTGCCTCTGCACTGAAAAGGCTGAGTTGAGTACCTGTGAAAGACTGTTGCTTCCAAGGCCTAAAATATTTGCTGTCTGTTCTTTTACAGGCAAAGTTTGTTGGCTAGTAGAACACTTGACTAGCACATGTGAGGCCCTAGGTTTGATCCCAAGAGAGGGGGTGCAATTAAAGGGAAGGGAAAAAAAGATGATCAGGGAGTCCTGGGGCTTTAAACTTAAGCAAAGGGGACTTACTGGGATGGCTTACACAGAAGGGCTAGTTAGTCCAACAGTGGCTGGCTGCAGACTGGAGAGGCCGAGAACCCAGTGGCTACTTAGTCCGCAGTGTGGGTGTCTCAGCAGTCCCAGTCTGGCACAGAGGACCTGGACGATTCCTGAGATTCTCTGGCCTTTAGTCCATGTTGAAGGACCTGAGAACTTGGAGTATGATGCCTGTGAAAGAATGCAGTGACAGCGGCTGCAACAGCAACAGGATGGGTGTGCTGGGGAGAAGCTGAGATGGGCCACCTGTCAGAATGTGCCATCCGCTCTCAGGGAGAGACTTCTTCTCTCACTCAGTCTCTCAGTCAGTCCTCTTAGTAAATTCCCTCACAGACTGCTTCATGGTTCCGTCACCTAGTTGATCCCAGATGCCCTCAGATTGAGTGAATGAATGAGTTTTGATATCAGGGTAAGCTGAGGTGTTGTCAGAGTACAGCAGAAGGGTGTTAACTTGTGCTGGGGCTCCTCAGAAATGCTTCGAGCTTGACAGCACGAAGGTAGGTGGAGGCATTCCATCAGAGGGAGCCCTTCACCAGGAGCTTCACCAAAAGCTTGGTGAGTTGAGGAACTCCGGGTAGCTTTTGGTGGCTGAGAGGGACATGTGCAGGGTAGTGTTCGCATGGGTCTCTACTCTTCAGCTTTCAGTCATGGTTTGCACGGTAATCACTAACCTCTGATTTTCAAAGGCAAAATAGTTCCCTTTGTCTGTTTGGGACTCAGATTCACTCTCTGACATGGTAAAGGGGTGGAAGTGTTATATCAGTAGATTCATAAATCGATAAATCTTCTGGAATGCATCGTGTATCATGCATTTAAAACGTTCAAATCTGGGGCTGGAGAGATCGCCCAGCAGTTAATAACATGTCCTGGTCTTCCAGAGGACCTGAGTTCAGTTCTCAGCACCCACATCAGGTGGTTCATAAACACTTGTGACTCCAGCTTCATGGGCTCCAATACCCTTTCTAGACTTTGCAGGCACCTGTACTTGCAAATAAACAGACGTCTTGCTGTGTACACTAAATTTAAAAACAAGTCTTAAAATGTCAAACTTTTTGACCCAGTAAATTCTACAACTACGAATCAGGCCCAAGAAAGTAATTAAAGATGATAGACAAATTATATTCAAGAATTTCCCCAAATATAGTATTTATAGATGGGATTCTGTATGTACAAAAATATTAGGTATAGACCCAGCCCGTAGCTGAAATCTGAAGGAGAGTGCACCTAATTAATTATACTTGTCTAGAAGCATGTTGGTAATTCTTGTTAGTTGTTTGTAGGAAATGTGTGTGCAGGGCAGACTCTCTTGTTATTTTTGAATGAGGGCTCTAGAAGAACTTTGCTTGTCTCAGAAGTAAGGATCAAAAATTCCCATGCGAATTGTCACTATTGGGAGTGTTGTACTTCCTCTGTGCCAGCAGAGGGAGCTCTGTAACAGGCTATGAATTGAATTGCAGCCCTGTTTCAGATGATGCCCTTACTGTGATAGGATTTATGTTGCTGGATCAAGACTATTATTTACTTACCTCTAAGCATATGTGTATGTGTATATTTTATTCTGTCTTATTTTATGTATTTAGCCCGTAAGGATGTCTGTGCACACATGTGTGCCTAGTGCCTGCAGGGACCAGAAGAGGCTATTGGATCTCTTGGAAGTGGAGTTACTGCGAGCCACCATGTAGGTGATGAGAATTGAGCCTCAGTTCTCTGGACGAGTAACCAGCTCAGCCATCTCTCCATCCTCACCAATAGGTCTGTTTTGAGTTACCACAGCAAGACTGGGGCATTGCCTTTATTTCCATTCAATTAGGAGATTGGACACTTGGCTCAGCTGAAGTCTGAAGTTAGTCGAAGCACCTCGGCACAGTATCTTTTCTTCTCAGATCTCTATAGACTTTAGTTAGGATTGAATTTGTCCTTCTTTGACACAGTGGTGCCACACATAGCTTTAAAACAGCCATCAGCGGTTGCCCCAACCTAATAATGGGAAGGACTTCAGGACAAAGCAGCTAATATGCAGGACTGACTTGGGGAAAAGTCATACTATGTATAAAAAGACGTGTCAGAGACGTTTTATACCAGTTCATTGATCGATACGTCCTGATTTTTGGTGTTGGAAGTGCGGGGACTGGACTGTCGGGCCTCGCACATGCCAGGTGCACACTGCTCAGCTGCGCGGCAGCCCTCATTTTAATTTTGCTTATTTTTACGTTCACTGCAGAAAAGCTACTCTGGAAAGCCTTTTCTGCTTTTCTTTGTTACTGATTTGCAGAATTTCTTTGTATTTTGGGTACTGATCTTTTTTGGCGTACGGTTTGTGCTTTGTAATTATTTTACCCTAGCTCATGACTTGTGCTCTATCTTTGCAGCGATTCTTAGCAACTGTAGTTTTCATGACATCGGATTTTTCTAAATTTTCTTAGATAGTATAATTTTTATGTTAAGAAACTTCTTTTTATCCAGATATCTTAAAAGTGGTATATGCTTAAACAACTATAATGTTTTACTGTTCACAAATGTTCTTTAATATATATGAATTTCTTTTTGTTTATACTATATTATGAGCTATAATCATTTGCTCTATTTTTTTCATTATTTGGAAAATTTGTCCGCCCTACCACGTTCAATTGTATGGTCCAGTCATCATTACATGTCTTCTTACAGGTCATCACATGACATTTATCTAAAATAGGCTTGTCCTCTTTTTTTCTTTCAATAGAGATTGTGACTTGAAATTTTTGTCACAGTGATCTCATATCAATTTCAGGATCAGTGTATCAAATTTTGCCAGTATACTATGGGGATTTTACTCGATTGCTTTGAGTACATTGTTTAGTCAGGCAGAGTTACTGACTCTTCAGTGTTAATTCTGTCAACAAACACAGTTACTTGGTTTATCTATCATATCTCTAGAAAACTATAGTTTATTCACAGATGTGCTCTGTGTCTTTGTGTTTATGAATGTATGTATGTATGTATGCATGTATCTTTGATGAAGCCTTTTTGTATAGCTCAAGCTGGTGTCAACTCTCGATCCTCCTGCCTTAGCTTCATGGATACGGCAACAGGTGTGTACTACCTTGCCCAGCAGTTCATCTGTGTGTGTACGCTCAAGTGTGGGCCAGAGGTCAGCCTTAGGTGTTGTTCCTCAGGAGGTGTCCGCCTTGATTTTTGTTTTTAAAATATTTTATTTTTAGTATTTAAAACTGTGTGTATATGTGTGGGTGTGTGTGCTGAAGTGCTGATGCCTCAGGAAGCCAGCAGTTTGGATCTCCTGGAGCTAGAGTTACAGGTGGTTGTGAGTCCTCTAAGTGCTGACAACCAAACATGAGTCCTCTGGAAGAGCAGTGCATGCTCCTAACTGCTGAGCCATCTCTCCAGCCCCCGTCATGTTTTTAAGACCAGTTCTCTGACTGGCCTAGAATCCACCAAGTAAGCTAGGCTGGCCACTGAGCCCGGGAATTCTATACGCTCTGCTAGGGTTATGTGCCTGCACAGTGTGGCTGTTTTACGTGAGTTCCAGGCATTCAGCTCAGGTTCTTGTGCTTGCATGACGAGCACTTAACTGATTGAGCTATCTCCTCAGCCAGCCTAGCACTTTAAAATATTTGATTAAGTTATTAAATTTATTTTCTGATCATTTATTTATTTGTTTATGTTTAGATTTATTTTTATTTTTTTGTGTATTTTGCCTGCCTGTATATCTATGCACCATGTGTGTGCCTGGTGGCCTGTGGAGGTCAGAGGAAGGAATCAGATGCCCTGGATCTGGTATTATAGGCAGTTGTGAGCTGCCATGTGGGTGTTGGGAATTGAACCTGGGTCCTCTGGAAGAGCAGCCAATGCTCTTAACCAGGGAGCCATCTCTCCAGCCCCTATTTTCGGATTTTTAAAAATTTTCTTTTTGTGTAATGTACGTGTGTACACATAGAGGTCAGAGGTCAACTTGGAATAGGAAGTTCTCTTTTGACCATGTGTGTCTGGGGTATTGGTATTAGGCTTGTAGGAGGTGTCTTCATTGATGCTCCACATCTTTTGTTTTTAATGTTTGGGTTTTGTTTTTTGTTTTACTATTATGATGTATGTGTTGATGCTTTTCAGTGGATTGCTTTATTCATTACCCTATGAGATTCCAAATCTGCAAGTTCCCATTTTTATGTTTCACAAAGAAGGCCTTGTTTGTGAATTATGATTTTAATTTTTCCCCTTTTTGACCCATACAGGTTTTTATTTTCTGGTTCAGTCAAATCTCCAGTACAGTTTGAATAGTAATTAATGCCTATTCCTGTCTTGTTGCTCACTTTAGAGAAAGCTCTTCTAATGTCTTAATACTGAGTCTGATTGTGCAACAGAATCGTAACTCCTTCTTAGACTAAGAAGTTGTTTTCCCCTAGCTTTAGAGGTCCTTGTAATAGTTAGGAACTGGTGTAATACTGTTTACTCTTTTCTTGCTTACTAATCTGATTACCAGTAGCCTTTCCTTTAGCTCTAGTTTCGCACCACTCCATTGACTGCTGGGTACATGTGGTACACGTGCATCTGTTTGCTTCCTTCCCTTTTACCCTCCAGGCCTTGAACCCAGGGACCTCATCATACTGCTCAGGCATTCTTCATGGAGGCACCATAACAAGCTCTGATAACTGTTTGTTTGAAACAGGGTGTCATTTACTGTGTATCCCTTGCCAGCCTGGACTCACTGAGTATCCCAGGCTGGCCTCAAATTCAAAATCCCCCTGCCTCTGTCTACTTCTTGAATTCTTGGAGTTATAGGCATGTATCACTATGCCTGTGAATTATTCAGAAGTGCTTTTTTCAAAACTTAAGTGTGTGAAATTTTAAAACTGCCCATTTCAATTATAGAGAATTGTGGTTAAAGAATGTGGCCTACGTGGCAAGAGTTCTTTGGTACTTTCTGAGACAGTGGCTTGGCGTGTTTGTTGTACATTTTTGGTCGAATGGTCTTTGTGTGCTTTAGCAAGATTGTGTTTCTTCTTTTGAAAATATTGAAAAGCTCCGCCTGCGCATGTCATGAACCCATGAAGTGGAAGTTAGAGGGCAGCTTCTGTGGGTTCTGGGAGTTTGGCACAGGCCGTCAAGGATATCTTTACCAATTGGGTCATCTTGCCAACCAAAGAAAGCGTGTCTTCTAGTTGACTGGTACAGAGTTTACGTCTACTAAACTTTACTTTGCTAGTTGTCTTTAAATTGCCCACTCTCCACCAACTTTTGATACTTGATTTTCCAAAGACAAAAATAAATGGTAATAACAGCAACATATGGAAGAAGGGAGTTGGCTTGGTTTGCACAGATACATAGCTTAGCAACGAGGAAATGACTGGACTAAGCACAGCAGTTCTGTTAGGTAGTGGATACCTAGCTGCCGAAGATTTGATGCCAACGGTTCTTCCTCTCGGTGCTTGGTGGCCATAACAGTGGCCTTGTCCCGCACTATATGTCCAAGAGATACATATAAACTGCCCTCTTCTCCTTTCCAGTTTGTTCGCAGTGGAGGCAGAAGGAGAAGTACTGTTTGCTAAGTCTCGTCCCTGACTCAGGCCTTTCCAGTTATACCCTGTGAATTGAGGGAAGTGAGGTGATTTCCTTTTAAAATTTGCACTTAGTTCCCAACATTCTAATTTGCTTCCCAGAGCAATTGCTTCACTGATCTCTTTGAAATAGAGTTTTAAAGCATAGTTAAGTTCAGGCAGCTCTGTGACTGAGGGCATCTATTGTTGCTGTGTTTCTTCCTTTAAAACCAAAGGCCAGGCTCTTGCTGATTTCATTTCAATACTGTCTGTCAGCTACACATTCATCAGAACTGTGTAAGAGAGAAATTCTTGACTCATAGCCCATTTCTTTCCACCTGCAGTTGCTTGAAGGAGGTTGTCAAAACACTGTCCTTGTGTTATCTTTGTCAGTCTCTGACTTGGATGATAGCATTCGAAAGTATGGTAATTAGAATGTAAGCACTGCACACGTTTAAGCATTCCTCTTTACAACAATCGCTCTATTGTCCAGTTTCTGATTGCTTCAAAACTCATCAGAGAGAATTCAGTGCGTCCGTGTACCTGCCACTCTGAATGGGCACTATTGGAAGGTTCTGGATAGCATTAGTACTGTTACACGCACCAATGAAAAGCTACATTTAGTTTTGTTGCAGTTGTGTTTCTAAAGGAGGCCAAGAGAAGAAAGGAAAATAGTGGAATGATTTTTGGAATCAGTCTTTGACTCATAAGTGGAGTCCCCTTAGGGAGGTTATTCCACTTTTGCCCCTCAATTTCCCAACCCTTAGAAAAAGTAGAGCACAAAGATTTTTATTTTGTAGTTTTGCCAAACTAATATAAGGTGCTACATATAAAATACTTAGTGTCTAAATATTCAAAGATGAAAGTATTATAATAAGCATTTATTTACTTATTCAGAGAGAGAAAAAGGGAGAGAAGGAGAGGGAGGGAGGGAGAGAGAGAGAGAGAGTGTCAAGAGTCTGTGTGTGTCTCTGTGTGTGTTAAATTCTCTGGCAATAAGATGATAGCTATTTTGAGAACCAGTTAAACAGCTCAGTATACAAGATGGCAGATTTAAAGAAGACCAGACTTTGGATCCCTGTGAGCCTTCTTTTATAAAGCTTCAAACTCTGATCTTAACACTGTGGGATTTATTACTGACTGCCTTTATTTCCATCCCTGAAAGGTAATCTCCATGGTGAACTGCATTTTATGAGCAGTTCCCTCCTGGGTGAGCTCTACAATTGAAAAGCAGACATCTTGGTACTTAAACTTTTCTCACAGTTTCACAAATAACTCAAGGTCATCCTTCCAGAATGGAGACTACTCCTAGTTATTTGTGCAGTTTGTCTTATTGTGTCCACATGTTGGGCTCACTTTTATCTTTGGAAACCGTTAACATTCTTGATTTCTTTGGGATGAGCCAAAAAGTACAGACGCTTGGTGCCTGAATATTCATTCAAAGAGCCCAGCCAGACCACATACTAGGATATGAGAGTACCAGATCTCCATGTGACCTGGGTGATGGGCTCAAGGCTTATATGTTTTGGAATATAAGGTACTCCGGTGTGGTTTTGTTAGTCAAAGGATAGCCAAGAATAGCCATGAGGCATTATATTTTCCCGAAGAGGACGTGGTGCAATAATAGTGAGAAAAAAGGAGAGTCAGTCCAGAAGCTGGACTTTGGCAGCTAGGCCAGCTTGATCCGTTAGTACGCTCCCTCTAGTGCCATAAGCTCTGTTGACCTGCTTGCTCTTGCATAGAAAGAAGTGGAGATGAACTTTCTAATGCTAACTTAAGTAGATCTATAAGAAAAAGTAGATGATCTTCTGTATGTCTACTCTGAGAAATGTCAATGCCAATATTGTTAAAAACAACTATCCAATGTGATCAATGAAATATTTCCTAGATATTTATTATGTGTCCCAACTGTGTAGTTTACAGAGACTGGATGGAGCATTTACTGCTGACAAGGAACTTAGAGGTTAAAAACCTAAGATGGTGCCTCATTATCACTACCTAGTGCTGTACGTGCTCTCACTGTTCTTTCCAGTCCTAGAACATATCCCAGATCGTGGCGTTTGGTAGTGATTTGATTAGCTGAGGGAAGAGGCCTTCTGTGTATAAGGGTAACGGAATACTTGTTGAAAGGCTGGGTAAGTTACAGAGAAAGGTTAAAGAGTTTGTGAGAAGGATGGTAAAGACTTTGATAAGAAGGAAGGCCAAGGAGAATAGTCCAGGAAGGGGCAGAGTCAGAAAGGTGGACAGTGTGGATTGAATACTGAGGTTGGCTGAAGCAGATGAGGGCATTGATCAGCTTTTAAAAGGACTTGGAGTGCCCAGATAAGGAGTTTGAACTTGATACTATTGTTAAAGGAGTGTACAAAGACACTCAGGAAAAGTGAGATCCAGTCTCAGGAGATTCTTCAGTACCAAGGCGTGGATGTTCTTCATTGGCGACTGTTTGTGTCTTTTCAGATGGTTGTCCCCAGTGCTCTATCTGGGAGCACTTGGAACTTGGAGCTAGATCTCTTTAGTAATCCATATACAGGTCGTTAGTGTTAAGATGGCTTGTGAGCCATTGTCTAGAAAACAAGTCAGTTCATACAGATACAGTTGCCCATGCTGTTTACCAGGAAGAATTTTTCTGGGCTTCCAGGGCATCTTACAACCTATGATTGCTGTGGTTCTTAGTGGTTTCAAGAACACTCAAAAGTTTATGGTTACATAAGCTTGGATAATGACTTTATGTAAATGAGAGACTTGATACATCAGAAACCCATAGATGCTACTTAACAAAAACAAAAGCAGAAACCATACATACAATAAATGTTAGATAAAAAAACAAATCAAACCCCTTATGATGCATTTACATTATAGCACATTATTTTTAAACAAAGGGAAACATTGTGGCATTGCTGGAGATTTTGACTTGCAAATATTTATGCATGGAGCTCAAAAAAATATATAGGCTTGTGCCTAGTTCCTTACTTTGAATAGAATTAATTACTATTCAGATAAAAACAAGTTATTGTGGGAATTAAGGAAAGGCTAGGTTGACCATTGTGGTTTAGTTAATTATGTTTTTAAAGTGGAGGTTTGAGATGGAAGGGCCATCAAGTTTGATATCTGATAGACAATGTCATTCCAGAGGAGATGTGACCTCCAGTTTTTGGTCAAGCTCCTTTCTGGCATGCCTGTCCTGGCATTGTTCTATAGTTCCCAGAAACCCAGAAATAAAAGCGCATCGTAGAGGAAGGGGTCTGTCACTTTATTTCAGGATCGAGTTAATGGCATGATTTATGAATCACAGAGTTTACTCATTTAGAGTTTAAAGTGGCTTGTAGTGTGTTTGCAGAGTTGTGCAACTGTTACCAGTATTTAAAGTTTTATGTTTTGAAAGTGGGATATGATTCATAAAGTTCACCATTTTAAAGCACACAGTTTCATAGATTGTAGAATGTTGAGAAAGTATCACAAGCATAACGATTACTAAATTCCAGGCGTTTTGGTCACTTCCAAAGAAACTCATTCCATTGTCAGTTCTTTCTTATTCTCTCTCTTCCACAGAAAACCACTTGTCTGTTTCTGTCTCTTTGGATTTGCCTGTTCTGGACATTTAATGTAAATGGACTCAGACAATATGTTTCTCTTTGGGTTTGGCATTTTTTGTTCTGTATAATTCTTTCGAGGTTTATCCATGTTTCAGTATCAGTGTTTAAATAATTTTTGTTGGTGCATGTGAACGTGTGTGTGTATGTATGTTGTTAGGCAAGAGGTACACATTGGGAGCCTGCCTCGGTTTCTCTCCACTTTTATTTATTGAGCTCATGGATTTGGCTAAGCTGGCTGTCTAGTGAGCTCTAGGGATCTACCTGTTTCCTCTTCCCCACTGTTGGGGTACAGATTGGAGCTGCTGCACCCATCTTTTTTTATGTGGGTGTGAGGATCTGAACTCATGTCTTCATGCTTTCGTGGTAAGCACTTTGTCCACTGAGCCATCTCCCCAGCCTTAGTCTTTCAGGGTTTTATTGCTGAATAATTTTCCAGTATGTAGCGATACTACATACCTGTTTGTCAGTTGGTGGACATTTGGATCAAGTCTTTGTACTTTTATATAACATTCTTCAAAGAAAAATAGAGACAAGGCACAGGTGCTCATCATTTTCCTGCTTTCCCTGTGGGTTTAGACAGATTGTCCATTCAGTTGATAAGTGGGCTTACAGAGAAGTAGGCTGCCATAGTGTAGAAGCGCATTTATTTCTGCATCAGATAAAAGAATCAAAGCAAGATGTGGCTGTTTTCATGGTTTGCCCAGTTCATTCTCCCCTTGGCTTCAGGTTTCCTGTATTATCATTCAGCTGAATGCATTTATTTCCTGTGATACATCTGAAAAAATACACTAGTTAAAGTTGAAACAAACGTCCTCTGACCAGCTGGAGGCCTGGGAGCAGGAGAGGACAGGGCAGCTTAGCTTTTAATCAGCTCGGAGTGATTCTCATGCTTTTCAACTAGACAGGCTGCTGCCCAGCACTTGATCATCTAGCTCAAGGTTACTGAAAGAATGGCCTAAAGATAAGGTTCCTGGGAAAATTCCATTCTCTCACCCTTCCTGCACTCAACTCAGTGGCAGTGCTAACACGTCAAGAATCTTCATTTTGGTTTTAGAGAACTCACTGTGCAGGTACAGCTCACCAGGCTTAAAACCTGATGGCTGACGTTCACATCAGTCCTTGCTGTCCTCTCAATCTCAGGCCAACACCTACAAAACAGGAGTCATGATATCCTTCAAAAGATTCTGCGAGGACTTAGTGGAAATCCATGGTTCCAAGTGCGGCAGTGGGCAGGTACCAAATATGTACATCTTGTTTGATTGTACCTTCTGTGGTGGTCAGAAGTTGGGTGAAAGTCATGTGACAGCCTCACACCCAGGTGTTTGATAACAGTATTGGTTGAGTTTGCACCTGTGTTTCTAAGGGAAACGCTTTTTGTGGGTGTGAAGTGGTATGTGAGTGAGCCGGTTAGGGAAGGAGAGAAAAAGATTATTAAATCATTTTTGCTGGTTAACTAAGCAGTTCAAAATTTAGTGGATTAAAAAAAATTGCACTTGGTTTTTCTTTTGGTCTGGTCTGGTTGGCTCAAATCTGTGGTCAGCTGGCACAGTGCATCTGGGCTGGCTTATGCGAAGGCCTCAGTTAAGATGTCTGCTGACTAGCTGCTCCATGTGGTGCTTTACTACCTGGAAAGTTCACTGAGACTTTCTAACACTGATGTGGAATACAGATGATTTTGAAAGTCTGTGCTTGCTCTTTATAGTCAGGACCAGAAGTTTAAATAGTTGTACCTTCTGGAATAGGGACTATCTCTTTCAGTTAAAAAAAAAATCAAGATAAAATATGCACAATATAAAACCCCAGGCTAGGAATTAGTCTGTTGTGCTATTTCCAAAATCAATCCTTGGGGGCTAGGGCTTTCGCTCAGTTGGTAGACTTCTTGCCTGACATGCACAAGGCCCTGGGTTTGATTCCCAGAAACACCACAGCCCTAGATGACACTCCCCCAAAACAAACAAACAAGAAAACTGAAATCATCTTTACTTCTTTGGTAATTTGGTATCTGTAAACTTTAACTGTTGGCTTATCTGTAATAAATTCCCAAGAAAAGTATGACTTTCATTTCCAGCTTATGTCTGAATACGCAATTAGATTAAAAACTTATCTAATCCTAAAACATAGTTTTGGAGGTCCTTGAATTGTAATTCCTGTTGGGTAATCAGGCTCCCGGCATCGATAGCACAGGACGAAAGCAAAGACGCTGCCAGCATTTCTTATTTATGATTCTTAGTTGTTGAAAGAGACATCAGTTGATGTTCTAGCTCCAGAAGTATTAGAAGTCTCAGGAGCTGGGAAGGGCTGTTGTTGTCAAGTAAATTGAAACACGAGGAAAGCAAATGTTGTCACTTTTTCATCTAAACAATGACAGAAACTGGCACAGTTATATTCTCCTAGTAGACATGCTATTGATCTTTTTATGGAATGATTTATAATTAAGCCACAAAATGTTTTTGAGTCTCATCCCTGGCTGAAAAATTTAATTTTTAGGTACTTATTTTACATTAAACTTAATTATTTTGAGACAGAATGTCACTCTGTAGCCCAGTTTGGTCTGGAATTCACTGTGTACCCCATCCTGCACTGTGTTCTTTTTGGTGTTCATCTTTCTCCATGGTAGTGATGATTCTTCCAAGTTATCTTTTAAATGCCCATTAGGGTTGTTTTTTACCCCCACCCCCACCCCAAGACAGGGTTTCTCTGTTGTAACTCTGGCTGTCCTGGAATTCATTCTGTAGACCAGACTGGCCTCAACTCATAGAGATCCTCCTGCCTCGGCCTCCTGAGTGCTGGGATTAAATGTGTGAGCCGCCACCACCTGGCTGGACTATTAGGTTTTTAAAAGTGAATCATTAATTGGATAGAATAATAGTTTATTGCATCAGAAATTTTTTAGACCTCGATATACATGGTTTGAGACTTAACAGAAGTACATAGGATTTAAAAATGCCCAGTTTAGTAAATGCTTGAACATCTATGAGAAAAATCACAGGACTCCTTATTAGCATTTATAAAGTTGCAGGGAACATGCTACAGACATTTCAGTAAATGGGATTTCCTTAGTTATTAGGGCCCAAATGCTGTTTTCTCTAAAAGGAGTGGGTGTGGGGTGTTAGTTTGGAGACATCAAGCCATTGCTATTGGTTGCTTCTAAGAGGCTCTCACACCAATGGCCACATGCTGAGAGCCACAAGAAGTCTTAAAAACATTTAGTGGAGGAACTTATTTTGGGGTCTCCAGGCATTAGCTCCAGGTATTGATGGAGTTCCTGCTTGCCGGGGCTGCTGAGCAAAGTCCCATCTGTCTGTTTCTATCCTTGGTGGGAGAATTGGGTCCACTGAGACTGTGCAGGACATCTTTGGGGAGAAGATGCAGCATGGGTGCTGGGGTCTCACAGGTGCTTCTGATGTTGCTGGAGTGGACTGAGATGGGGGTTGGAAGGAGGTTGGCCTGGTAATGGAGGTGTGGAGGACCTGCTGCAGGAACTCTGGAACCATTCCCTGCACAGGGACCTCCTGGCCTCTCTCTGCCCCACAGGAGACTGCCCACTGTAGGATGAGGGTGTGCTGCAGAGCCAGCATACTCCTAGCTAAGCCCTTCCCCAGCACCCATTTGTATTTTTTATAGCTCTTGTTGGTCTTTTTAAAAAAAATTTTTATGCATCATATTTTGATCATATTCTTTCCCCTTCCCCAACTTCATGTTCTCTTTTTTTCTTTTATTTCTGAGATTATAATATAATTGCAACATTTCTCCCTTCCCTTTCCTCCCTTCAAACCCTCTTGTATATGTCTCCTTGCTTTCTTTCAATCTGGTGGTCTCTTTTTTTCTTTCCTTTTTTTTTTTTCAACATAATACTTTCACTAATTACTTGCGTTTCACACAGTGTATCTTGATCACACCCTCTTCCCATTTCTCCCAAGTCCACCCTTCCACCCCTATGTCCCCCCCCCAAAAAAAAAACAACAACCCCACAAGATCAAAAAGGCAAAAAAGAAAAAATAAGTTAAGCCTGTGTTGTGGGAGAATGGATCACGGGCACAACCATGGTTCTTGGTGGTGGTAGGCTGTTGGATCGTGGACATCCAGCTGGCCCATGTTAGCCCGAGATGAAGCATGACAAAGTTCAACCTGAAGTTGGGCGTCACTGCCCAAACTCACAGGGATCCAGACAGCAGGCAGGCACTTGGACGTCATGCAGTTGTGGTCTCTTTTTTCATTAGTTGTTATTACATGCATATATGTTCCTGAGTATATAACCTGCTCAGCCTGTAGAATGCCACTCGTGTGTATGCTTTCAGGCCAGCCATTTGGTGTTAGATAACCAATATGTGTGCCCTTCCCTGGAGAAGACTGTTTCTCCCGCTTGCAGCATTCCTTAGTTACCTGTAATTCTTTGTGTATGGTTGAAGGTTGTTCCCCTGTCAACTTTGGCATGTCTATTGGTGTTGTCCTTATTTCTTTCTCTTTAAAAGAAACAAAAGCCACGTGTGTGTGGTGCACGCGTGCGTGCACACACGCAAGCAACCATAGATCCCATTTTGTGTTGGCCAGCTACTCCTGAGCATGAGGCCTGCCCTGGAGTGTGAGTGATAGAACCAGTGTTACTCGATCAAAGGAAACGGATTTTCCCCTTCCCACCAACTCTGAATTTCAAATAGCTTCTTGGTTATTAATGGGACATTATGCCAACTTCTCTTTCTCCATGCTGGTATCTTTTCTGGTTTGAACCTGTGAGGTTTGGGTGTGCTGTCACAGTCTCTGTGAATTCATACATATATATCAGCCCTGTTGTGTTTGGAAGAAGCTTATTCTTTAGAGTCATTTTCACCTCTGGGTCTTACTGTCTTTCTACATCCTCTTCTGCATAGATCCCTGAGCCTTGAGGGGAGAGCTTTGATGAAGATACCCCATTTCAGGCTGAGGGCTCCAACCATTGTCCAATCTGTGTTAATCGCTACCCACGGCAAGAAGAAGCTTCTCTAATGAAAACTGTGAGATGCACTGACTACGGGCATAGCTTAATGCTTGCTTGCCTAAAAAGATGTAGGCTTACTTCATGAGTTTTCTTCCTTAGTCCTGGAATTTGCCTGTTGCTCTTATAAAGTCATTCTTCTTTTCAGAGGGGATTTTTTTTCTTCAAACTCAGATCTGCACTGGATTTGCTCACTTGTGTTGGGATGCCATGGCCTTGGTATCCTTGAATCAAAAAGACTTGGCAGGATCTTTTTGGAAAACCATGAATTAATATTAAAAGCTCTTGTTGAGATTCATCATCCAGGGCTGTTCCGTGTGGCTCATGGTTGCATACTTACTCAGTGCCAGTGCCTTTGACAGCAGTTGTACACTGTGCAGTAGGTCTAGTCGCAGTGGGAATGGCTGACCCACACAGCCTTACCCGTGAGTTCATTGTTAGGATGGAAGTTTTGCCAGTAGAAGTGTTGGGCAATGGTACCTCATGTGGCTTTAACGGAAGTTCTCCTGTAAGTGAACCAAAGCATCTCTTTTACCTTTGTAAGGAGTGGTTGGGCAGCTTTGTGTGTGCTGCCAATCTTAGTCCACTATCTACACCCTCTTCAGAGTCTCCTTTCCTTTGATTTAAAGATTGTTTATGCTGGGCAGTGGTGGCGCACACTTTTATCCCAGCACTCGGGAGGCAGAGTCAGGCAGATCTCTATAAGTTTGAGGCCAGCCTGGTCTACAGAGTGAGTTCCAGGGCAGCAAGAGCTACAACAGAGAAACCTTGTCTTGAAAAACAAAACAAACAAACAAAAAAAAGTTTACATACTGGTTACTTCTCTCCCCAAATCCACAAAGTATTCTTACGGTTTTCTTTGAAAAGAAGTTCCTTAGATCATTTTATGGTATTGTTGCAAACATCTTCTTCCCACAGTTTGTCTTTGGCTTATACTCTTTAGTAATTTTAAAATTTGTGTTGCTTCCTTGACACACATGATGCAGCCTTCTTTCTTTCTTCTTTTCTTTTCTGTCACAGCCCTTCCCACGGTTAGGCTCTAAACGCACTCTCATGTTTTCTTCTAGAGTTTATAGTTTCTGTTTTTGTAGTTTTTTTTTTTTTTAATCTATTTGGAAATTTCTTATTTTGGGTGTGAGACACATACCCATTGTAATCTTTTCTATATAATAGTTTGGGCTTTCTGGATTTCCTAGTCTGTTCAGCTGCCCAGTGAACTTTGGGTATTTTGTATGTCTGTCTGTGTCAGCTCAGCATTCTTGAGACTGGCTGGCACCAGGTTTTTCTGACACTCCTAGTTCATATATAGGATTAGGTGAAGGGTCAGTGTGCAACTATCTCAGAGCCAGTCTTTCCCCTTGAGTTCCCAGAGGAAGGGACCGAGCACAGAACATGGCTTTCTGACTCCTCAGAAGATCCAGTGTTATAGTTTCACAAGTTTTGATTTATTGTAGCTCTCCAGTATGCGATAATAACAAAGCTTAAAAACTAACAAAGCAAATGTAAAAAGTACCCAATGTTTTACATAGTACACATAAAACAGTACATCACGTCCTTCTTGGGTGATTGACAGATCTTAGCAAATCCTGTATCGAATCCCCCATAAGAAAGAAGCAGCAACATAGTAAACAGTAGGTAGTACCTGACAGTGGGCAAATCTGGGATTGGTTGAAATGGCTGATGATGAGAAAGAAGACAAATGTCTGAGAGGTAATCAAGATGGTGGCTGGAAATACGTAGAAGAGAAAACCTGTTATTAACATTTTGGTATATTTTTCTCTTGCATATATGATTTTACAGAGTTCAGCTCATGCTATATGTATGTAAAACATTGTAAGTAATATTTCAAAAGTTATTTATAGGCTAGGCGTGATGGTGCCTGCCTTTAATTGTGGCTCCTGAAAGGCAGAGGCAAGAGAATTGCTGAGTTTGGGGCCAACCTAGTCTACAAAGTGAGACCCTGTCTCGAATGAATGAATGAATAATTAAATAATTCCAGGTCAGCCAGGGGTACAAAGCGAGACCCTGTCTCAAATAAATAAATAAGCCAACAAGTAAAGAAATAATGAATAGAAGAGAAGGGAAAAGAAAAAGAAAAAAAGGTATATAAGGCTAGGGGTGTAGTTCATCGGGAGAGCACTTGCCTGGTATGTGCAAGGCTTTGGTTTTGATTCTCAGCACTAAAAGACTGTTACACAATATTTCACAAATGGAAGGATTACCTTTAACTTGTCTTTTCATGCATGTGTGTCTTCTTTCAACTAGAGTGTGAACTTACTAAGGAGCAATCACCTCCCATGTCGCACTCTGTCTGCTGCAGCGCATACGGAGCACGACGGATATAATGGATACAAGTATTCTCGTTTGTTTCTCAAATGTTTTCAGCCCAAGTGTTTCAAGAATTATTTACTATAGGAAACCAATAATAATAAAAAGGACAACAATAATGTAGTTATTACTTGAAGAATCACTGAAGTACCCAAATCGTTCTGTTTAGAAACAAGGACTCTGGGAAAGCATTTCAGGGTGCCCTCAGAGTCTGTTAATTTCCATAAGAAGTATTTCAAGTGAGAATTTGTGTGTTTTTCTTTAGCTTCATTAGAGGCTTTTGTAAAGAGTTTATCCAACAGAAAGAATTGACCTGGAGACTGTACCCCATTTGAGCATCCTGACCACAAGTGTGTATCTCTGTTCCTTTTCACCTTTTGCTTTTCTTGGTTTTCAGGAAGAGATGAGACCATGCAGCCTGCAAAACCATCTTTCCTTGAATACTTCGAACAAAAAGAAAAGGAAAACCAGGTCAACAGCTTCGGCAAGAGTGTATCCAGCTCTCTGAAAAATTCGTCAGATTGGAAAATACCGCAGGACGGAGACTATGAGTTTGTGAGTAGTGCTGAAATTAAATGGCTCTGTCTTCTAGGGAAGGAGTTTACTGTGTCACATGTCCAGTCCAGTTGTCTTGCTCAGTGCCCAAGCACTTGTGCATTTTCTTACACAGTTTGAGCCTCTGCCCTTGGCAGCAGCTCCCTGGCCAAGGGCCTCACTAGTCTGAGACAACAATTTTAGTGACATTTGAGGAGTTCTAGGATCCCTTATTAATGACATTTTTTTCCTATTTATTTATTTATTTCCAACCGTTCTCAGGACTTTATTTTATGTGGATTGGTGTTTTGCCTACATGGATGTCTCTGTGAGGGTGTCAGATCCCCTTGACCTGGAGCCATAGAGAGCTATGAGCTGCTGTGTGGGTGCTGGGAATTGAACCTGGGTCCCCTCTGTGAGCAGCCAGTGCTCATAACAGCTGAGTCATCTCTCCAGCCTGACTTTTTTTCTTTAAAAATCCTTTATTCACTTGCTATTTTCTGTTGTGTTCAGGTTGAAATGATTAGTGATAAAAGAAATACTTTATAGCAAATTGAAAAAGCAATTGTCTTTAATAGTTTGTGACTGTGGACTTAGGAGTTACAGTGAAGGGCACTTGACAGTATTTTGTGGTGCCTTGATTTTTTTTTTTTTTAATTAATCTTTTTTTTTAATTTTAGATTGAGAAGATTCTAAATCTTTTCAGAGTTTGTTATGTAAAACAGGATGTGTTTCCCTCCCTTTGTTATAGAACATTTTCCTCCAACTGCAAACATTTATTAATGTTCACAGGATTTAATGAGACAATAAAACATTTTTTTGTTTTATTGGGCATGGGGAAAAGTAAGCTAAGGAGCCCATATTTCGTTTGTGACTGTTTCCAGAAAATATTTTTTTTCTGTTGGAACTTTTATCTTTACATTCTTGAATTCCAAAGTGTGCTATTCAGCCGTGTCGTAATCCTCTTGGTCCTTATGAAAGAGTTTAGCTTAGGCAGTGGACTTGAGCTCCAAGAAACCTCTCTGGCCCTTCTCTGCACTATGATTGACACAGGAGAGGCGATGCCATACTTTCATAACTCAGTCTGTGCTGTCACAAAAGGCGTGGCTTGTATGACTAAGGTAGAGGTCTTCTGCAGACCAGCATGGCTTACCTGGTTTATTTAACTTAGACACTGGACTTGTGCCAGAGCCCAGTTTTATTTGCTTTATGGTAGTCTGTCTGCTCATTTATCGAGACTGGTTTTTGAGTGCCTTCACGTGCTTGACTTGTTGTCGAGACCCATAGAAGTAACCAGGGCAGTGAAAGCTGTCCCTCATGGAGATCCCATTCTATACGAAGGAATATGAGTGAGATATCTAGTGTGTCAGATAGTGATACTGTAGAAAATGCAAAGCAGACGGGAGCTTAGGGGAGAGAAGGGTATGTGTGTGCCGACCTTTTAAAAATAGAGTATCGAAGGAAAAATAGAGTATAGGTAAGAGAATGAGGACATGAACTATGCAGATATCCAGAGAAACAGCTTTTCAGACAGTGAGAATGGCTGGTGCAAAGACCCGGAGGCAGAGACTTGCTGGGTGCATCTGCAGAACAGTGAAGAAGTGGTGTGCAGACAGAGTGACGTCAGGGAGTGTGCAGAGGGGAACAAGATGAGAAGGAGGCAGTGCATTCTCTGTGTAGCGAGTAGGGCTTCAGCTTTCCCTCTTGAGTGACATGGGAAGCCCTTGGCTTTGTTGGAGGAAGGTGGCTGCTAGAGGGAGTTTGACCCCATAAGTGAACAGGTTAGCATCTCTCTAGTATGTTCTGCACCCGAGACTCTTCTAATCCAAAGCCTGTAGCAATATCCAACTCATAGACTCTACTGTGTGTCCTATACAGTATTAAAAAATTTAAACCCAGTTGCCCGTGTTTAAAACTTGAGAGATTTTATGTAAAATCTGCTGTACCTCCAGCTTGTCCCAGAAACTTGAGAGATCTGGCCACAGTGTCTTATTACTACTGGGTGATGGTTATTTGGGCTCAGTAGCAGCTGTCCTGCTTGATCATGGTTTCCTCAATTCTTCACTTTATCTGGCCAGCCTTACTCTAGTCTACTAACAGTCTGACACTTAGAGATATTTGCTACTACGGCTTTTGGTCCAAATCATTTGGATTTATATATGACTGAACCAACTTGTCCTGATATAAATCTTCCTGTTTTTACCTTCAGGATGCCCAGAGAATTTATTAAAGGTACACAAATGCACACACCACTGTATGCATGTTGGAGGTCAAAGGACAATTTATGGGTATGGTCCTTTTCCTCCACCATGTAGGTCCTGGGGATCCAGTTCAAGTGCATAGGCTTGGTGGCAAGCACCTTTACCCACTGAGCCATCTTCTAGCCTGAGAACTCATTTTTTTAAAAAAAGATTTTATGTTTTAGTTTTGATTACGTGTTTACATGTGGATCTGTGTGAGAGTATGTGCACATGAGTACAGTGCCTGCGGAGGCCAGATCAGGGCATCAGATGCCCTGGAGTTGGAATTACAGGTAGTTGTGAGCCATCTGATGTGCATGCTGGGAAATGAACTCAGGTTGTCTGCAAGAACAGTATGCACTCTTAACTGCTAAGCCGTTTCTCCAGGCCCCTGAAAATTTGTTCATTAAAATTCTTTTAAGGGCGTGTGACATCTGAGTAGTGAAGGAAGATGGAGTTAGAGTGTACGTGAATTAATACTAAGGATCAAACGAAAACTTCCTCTCTGCCTTGATTTATAGTCCTTACCTCAGTCCTAAAGCAAGGATTTGAAATGGTAGTCTAAAGGACAGCATCCAAAGTGGTCCCGTATGAGCAGCCACCATTATTAACAGGAGATACTGAGCTAGATCTCTAAGGACAGCACCAGGTGGTGCTTCAGCTTGCCTTCTGGCGATGCTAACCCATGCAGGTCTGATCTAAAAAAGTATAAGAGCGTGGTTTATCTTTATACAAGTTTATTTTTTCCTTATTAGACACCATAGTTCAGAGATAAGAGTGTGTTGATATTTCATTAATGGTGCTTGATTTTTAAGTTTCTCCCCCTTTGAGTCTCCTGTTCTTTAATTGGAAATATCAAAAAGTACATGGAAAATGGAAAATGTAAGTCTGTGAATCTCTAGGTTGCAAAGGAAGAATCCCTGGAGAATCTTAGCAAGCTTAGGAGGTGGGTATCGGTGAAGCTAACTAACACGTTCACCTCAGCAGCTTCAGAGAGAGGTTTTCTGATTCTAGACAAGCAATATTTAATTATGAAAATGATACCCTTTTTCTTCCTGTGAAAGAAATTGCTTTTTTTGAAATGAGCTTTTTGCCCAAAATGGGAAATAGGAAATAATTTAATCAGGAGTGGCAGAATTTGATACTTAGAAAAAAACTTCGTATTCATCTGAAATTGAATACTTATCCCATTTTAAAAATTGGATTGCCTTTTTACCAAGTTGAAAAAAAAGTCAATGATTCCCTGTAATATTTAAGGTATGTAGTGATTAAAGTAAAATCAATACTTAGAAATATAATATTCTTTGAAACTCATATTTCTATAAACTGATACTTCATAAACAGATCACATTTTAAAAAAAGAATATTCCTTTTATGAGAACTCACACATTCTCATTTTGCTATTCCTAATGCCACAGAAAACTTTAAATTTAAATCCAGTTTGGTTCATGAATCTTCAAAAAACAAGCACCCTGTAATAATAGCTTAGTTTAAGATGACTTGCATGCTCACAGTAGAGGTACAAGACAGACAAGGCCTGTGTTCTCATGGAGTTGATAATGAGAGAAACAAATATCAACTCAGTAAATTCAATAAAGAAAATCAGTTCAGGTACAATAGTGGCTAATTTCATAAAGCAGGTAAAGAGAAAACATGGAAGGGGCCTTGTATAGACAGAACATTCAGCTAAGACACATGAATAAGAGCAGCAAGTCCTTGGAAAGGAAGCAGTACACAGACTTAGCTGGAGTGTGTAAGGAAAGAAAGACATCCATGAAGCTGAGTGACAGATGGGAAATGCAGACACACCAGTAATCACAGTAAATGACTGCATTAAAAGTACCTCTTATCTCTAAATGTACATAAAAGATAAATCTAAGGTACATTGTCACCAAAAGGCTTAAAGAAAGGAATAGAAAATGGTACCCCATGTAAATACTCAAGATAGAAATCGGGTATGGTGGTGTGTATCTGTAGGCTCTGCTACTTGGGAGGCTAAGGTGAGAGATCGAGCTTGGCCAGCATAGCACAACTGCATCTCAAAAACAAGCAGCAGTGATAAACTGAAACAGAATCCCAGACAAAGAGGAGCATTATGTAGGAAGGAAATTTACTTTGTATTGCTACAGTGTACAGATAAACTGTAGAAGATCAGAGTCATGACTCTGTGAAGCATATCTATCTGTTGGTGGATGGATGGATAAATCTCACTGTCCATTTGCAATATGCAGTAAATACACAAAGAACAATGTGAAAACAGCAAGCATAGTATTGGCAGAAATATTATTCCCTCAAAAGTGGCCACTTGAGGGGCTAGAGACATAGCTCATCAGCAAAGTGCTTGAGGACTTGAGTCCGATACCCAGAACAACAACAACAACAAAAAAAAATCCAGGGGAGGTGGAGACAGACAGACCCCTGGGGCTTACTGAACAGCTACCTTGGTTTACATAGTATGTTCCAGGCTAATGAATGGCCCAGTGACTTAGTTAGGGTTCCTATTGCTGTGATGAAACACCATGACCAAAAGCCATGAGAGCAGGAACTCACGCAGGGCAGGAATCTGGAAAAAGCGGGAGCTGATGTAGAGGCCATGGAGGAGTGCTGCTTACTGACTTGTTCCACATGGCTTATTCAGCCTATTTTCTTATAGAACCCGGGAACATCAGCCCAGGGATGGCAGCATCCACAATGGGCTGGGCCTTTCCCAATCAATCATTAATTTAGAAAATGCTTTAAGGGCTGAAGAGCTGGCTCAGTGGTTAAGAGCACTGGCTGCTCTTCTGGAGATTTTGAGTTCAATTCCCGGTAACCACATGGTGGCTAGCAATCATCTATAATGGAATCCGATACCCTCTTCTGACATGCAGGCAGACATGTAGACTGAGCATTCATTTACATAAGCAAATAAATTTAAAAAATAATAAAAAGAAGAAAAGAAAAAAATGTCTTACAGGTTTCCTAGTTGAGGCTCCCTTCTTTCTGATGACTCTAGCTTGTATAAAGTTGATGTAAAACTAGCCAGTACACCCTGTCTCACACACACACACATACACACAAATTAAGTGAATAAATGAATGAAAGAAAGAAAGAAAAGAGTAGTCAGGGTCTGAAGAATGAGAGCGAAAGTGGTTTGCTGGCCTCCATGTGGATGTGCATACAAATGCATCCGCAACTGCACACACAGGAGTACACGCGTGTGTGTACATAGGCATGCACCCTGAATATTTCAGGGTGGGGCTAAATCTCAGCAGTAGAGTATGGACTTAATGTATGGAAAGACTCCGGGTTTAGGCCCCAGCACCAAAAGTAACACTGCCCACGTTTATAGCCTAGGGAAATGTTTCAAAAAAAAAAAAAAAAAAGCTTAAAAGACTGAAAATGAGCTAGGTAATGATGGCACACGCCTTTATTCCCGGCAGTCAGGAGACAGAGGTAAGTGGACCTCTGTGAGTTCAAGGCCAGCCTGGTCTATAGAGTGAGTTGTAGGACAGCCAGAGTTACAAGAGAGAAACCCTGTCTTGGGGGGGAAAAAAAGAACAGAAAGTGTTCACAAAACTTACCCATCTTTTAAAGGGCTGAAAGAGAAATCTCATTCAGCATAGAAATTATACAGGCAATATTCTTTTGTCTATAATTCCATCATTTAGAAATTAACAATAAGAAAGTGGCCAGAGGCACATTGTCATACTTGAAAATGTAAAGTTGTATCTCTATGTAATCCTGGCTTTAAAGATGAAATCAGCACAGAAGGTATAAATTGTTAGTAGCTGAACTCTTAAGAATTACAGAAAATTCAGATTGCTGTGGTTTGGGACTGTATTCTAGGGAGTACATACAGTAAAAGAAACTGCTGACATGACCACTCCATAGTATGGTCGGGGTTTTTATTATGAATAAGAGAGAGAAAACATCCAGAAACATCCTGAAGAGTCTAGAACAGAGAAAAGAAAAAGACTAGACATGGCAGGGCTGCCTGTGAGAAGGGAGAGTAGCTGATGATGGAGAATGGTGACAGTGTAGCAGGGCAGGGAGAGCCTCAGCCATTCTTACCTAGATAAGGGCTCCAACTCTGAATTGGAGATTTCCTTGAGGTTTTATAAAGAGGTCTTGCTTGATTGTCAAAACATGGCCACTCCTCATTAAGTCTCACATTTTGCTTTTAAATATTTATACTCCTTAGAAATTAGAAACTGGCACCCTTGTTTAAGCATGGGCAAGGCCCATAGTTTGAAGTACTTCCTTCTTCCCCAAAACCCCCCAATTTTAAGAATCTCTTCTTATTTTTTCTAAAGCAGAATAAAATAAATTATTGATTCATTTAAAATAGCAGCAAACATTTTATGCATCAATATGAATATTCTTATGAAAATTATATTCCATTCTATAACAAAAATGAGTAGCAATGACAATGTGAACATGTTTTCAAATCTATGAATAGGAGACAGCGAGATTATTATATGAACATTTGCATTCAGTCTGTCACATGTTGTTTTGTGTGAAGAATGTCTGGCCAAATGAAGATGTGTCATTAAAAAAGGAAGGTGCACTTTAATAGCTTGTGCAGATAATTGAAGTTCTATTTCTTTGACCTTGAATGGGGGATTTTTTTTTTTTTCCTTTTGAAAATGATTTTTATTTCTTTATTTATTGAGGCAGGGTTTCTCTGTTGCAACTCTGGCTGTCCTGGAACTCACTCTGTAGAATAGGCTGGCTTTGAGATCTTCCTACCTCTGCCTCCCAAGTGCTGGGATTAAAGGTGTATGCCACCACTGCCTGGCAAAATTTTGATTTTTATCTACATGGATGTGTGTGTGTGTTGTTTGTGGGTATGTGGTTGTTAAGTGCAGGTGTCTGCATAGGGCAGGAGAGAATGTTAGATCTTCTGCATCTGGAATTATACGCAGTTGTGAGCTGCCTGACTTGGGTGCTGGGTCTTAAACTTGAGTCCTCTGAAAAAACAGCAAGCACTCTTCATCAGTGAGCCAGCTTTTTTAGCCCCAATGGGGGTGAGTTCTTAAAGGTTAATGATGTAGAATCTGAGGCCATCAGTGAGCTTCTTGTATTCCAGTACTGTATACAAGAATCCATTGATCCATCCTGTGTTTGAATAGAACATTTTTTTGCACATGGTTTTGTAATACTGTGGCTCGGTCATCTGGAAAACATTGGCTCAGTAAGTTACAGAGGTCTGCCCAAGTGTTGACATTTCATTATGCAACGTAAAGGTGATGTTTCTTGACATCAACGAAGTGTCTGTGTAGGGGAAGCTGTCAGAATCACTGTGACAGAATCAAGTTTTTTGAAGTTGTCATTTTTGTTTGAAAGTTGGAATTTTATCATTGACAGCAAGCAGTGTCAGCTGTTTGAAGCGCCAGACTCACTTTTTCATTTTTAAAGCAAATGTCTGCCAGATACCCAAGTCTACATAACCACGGTTTGTTAATGTTTCTTTCAAGTGAAATTGATGGTCCATGGAAAAAGCAGCTGGTTGAGCTCACAGCTCGATTGCACAAGTGCTTTGCTTAAGACAACCATTGATTTTAGTTTAAAATAACGCTTTGTGAGAACCCCCCATTTCATCATGGATACCATTTTCAAAAGCTGCAACAAAAGTAATACTTTTTACTACTTTATCTGAGAGCATCCTAAAGGGGCTGGGCTTTAAATTTTTAAGGTTTTTTTTTCTTTTTAAACTGTAGTTTATAGTCATGAAGAATACAGTAACTGCTCATGCTTGTTGGTGCTGCTTCTCGATTCATACTGAAGTTAGCACTCCCATCCCCTGTGGACCACCAGTGCAAGTGTCAACAAAACAAAGGCAGGTAAAGTCTTAGAACTGTAACAAAATAGTTCGATCTTACAAAGACGCCGGAGAGAGGGTTCCGAGGGCCATAACTGAGGAGCTGCTGATGGGGCTCTCAGGCCTGGGTAGGCGTGGATCCAGCTTTTCGGCAAAGGCGTTTCAGAATAGATAAGTGTTCTTCCTCTGGAGGCTGGCAGTGTCTGGGTGTGTAGTCTTCTTTCTTTTGTTTTGTTGAAAGCTACTGAAGGCAGTTGCCTAAATGCCATTTTATTTAAGCATAAAGATGGTGGTATTTGACCACTTCTCCATTTCTTACATAAAGGGCTTCTAACATAAGCCTTTCATTAATGATGTAGATGCTCCCAGCTACAATCAGTGTAGAAAGAAAGAATTTTATACTAGACTTTCCCCTTTATTTGCCATGTTTCAAAGTAGCTATTTGGTTCTCTACCTTTCTACAAAAATGACTAGTGATTTTTAAAGTTTTTTTAAATTTATTTTTCTTCAGAAATTGAGTTTTGGCTGGCATACAGAGAAATGCATTCTTTCTATTGTGACATTTTCTTTCTTTTTAAAAATTACATTTGTGTGTGTGTGTGTGTGTGTGTGTGTGTGTGTGTGTAGGAGAGACAGAGAGAGCTCATGTGTAAATCAGAGGACAGATTATGGGAGTTGCTTCTCTCCTTCCACCGTGTATATTCTGGGCTGGAACTCAGGTCGCCAGGCTTGGCAGCCCTTGCCCACTGAGCAGTCTTGACTTGCCTAGGTCCTACTGTGACCTTTTCACACGTGCACTGTTCTGCTTGGTTCTCATCCCCTCCTGCTGCGCTCCCTGCTTCCCCTTGCACCCCGGCTGTTCCTCTTCCTCCCAAGCAGTACACCCTGAGCTTTCGTGTCACATCCTTTCCATCCCCGTCTCTCAATCCCACTTCTTGCTCTCTCGTTCCCTACTTTCATGCCCTGCGTCTCTGTGTTTGTCTTTCTGAGTCTGATATAACAACTTCCAGTTCTATCCGTCTTCGTAAAACCCTTAGCTTCACTCTTCACAACGGAATGAAGTTCTCCTGTATCTACTTTTTGTATCTATTCATGTGCTGATGGGGATCTTGACTGATTTATATCCTGACTGCACTGATAACTACTGATGTACTCGTATTTCTGTGATATCCTTGCTTCCCTTCTAGATATATACCTAGCAGTGGTGTGGCTGGATCATATGATAGTCTGGCTTAGTTTTTAGGGGTTTTATCTTTGTTTGTTTCTGTATTTTTGAGGCAGTCTCACTCTGTAACCTAAGCTAACCTCAGACTTGTAGCAATCCTCCTGCTTCAGCCTTCAAAGTTTGGGATTACAGATGTGTGTCAACAAGCACTTCTTTATTTTAGTTTTTAGAGGAACTTCCATGCTGATTTACATAATGGCTGCATCAGTTTACATCCCTCTTACTCCCAGCCCCCACAGAAGTGTATAAAGATTCTTCTCCGTCCACATCTCCACCAGCATTTGTGACTGGTTACTTTGTTTTCTTTAAGATGTATTTAGGGGACTGGAAAGATGGTTCAGTGTAGTAGTACACTGCTGTGGCGGCTCAGCATGGAGGTAAGGAAGCATTTTTCATATGTACAAACTCTGCCGGACCTCAGCAGAGGGAACCACCTTCATGGCCATACTCCACAGTGGAACCCTTAGCATCTGAGCTCAGGTGTTTTTATTGATTCAGAACTCCTCAGGTGCAGATCATAAGCAATAAAACATCCACCACAGAAGTCCAACATCTACAGACAATACAGAACGCCAAGACCTAGGGTAGCCCCCTCACCTAACAGTGCATAAAACAATTATTTCATACTTAACTAAAAGTAAACTTCTATAACAGCTCAGTAGTTAATACCATTTACTGCTTTTGCAGAGAACTCATATTCAGTTCCTAGCACCCACCTGGTGGTGGCTATCAGCTATCTATAACTCCAGTTCCATGGGATTCTGGCTTCTGAGGGCTCCAGGCATACACATATGTACATACATACATTTAGATAAACATTCAAGTACTCATATGCTTAAAAAAATAAAAGCAAATCTTTTAAAAATAAACATTTAAAAATGTACATGAGTGGGTGTGCCTGTGTGAGTTTATGTGCACCAGTGTGCAGGAGCCCAAGGAGGCTAGAAGAGAGCATTGGGTCATCTGGAACTGGAGTGAGAGATAGTAACCTGATTTGTATTTTTTTTTTCTTTTGAGAACTGTGTATTCAGTTAATTAGCCCATTTGTTAATTGGATGATTTATAATTTTGGTCTTTAATTCTTGAGATTATTTATAGATTCTGGATAGCAGTCCTCTATTGGAGATATAGTTGGTAAAGGTTTTTTTCCCACTGTAGAGTCTCTGTACTCTGCTGGCTTTGTTGTGCAGAAGCTTTATGTCAGTCTTGGGATGGTTTCCTGAACTCCTAGAGTTCCTCTCAGAAAGTCCCTGTCTGTACCTATGCCTTGGAAGTATTTTGCTTGTTTCATTTCAGGCTGTACATTAAGATCTGGATTAATTTAGTTTCATTTTTTTTGGTATGTGTGTGATCTATGCATATGTATTTGGTTGTTTGTGTGCATGTGTGGAGGGTGTGTGTACATGCACACAGTTCTCAGTGAACCTGGAGTGCTTTGCCCTACTAGAAAGCAAGGAAGCTCTTGAGAGCTACTGCAATGTACATAAACCATACCTCAATAAACCAATTTTTAAAAGAACTGAGTCACAGTGTTGGGACCATAAAATATTCTGAAACTCATGAATTCACAATGATTAGGGGGAAAAAAGTCATGACAGAAATGTGGCTCAGTGGCAAACCACTTGCCTGGAACATGAGGTCCTAGGTTTAAGTCCCTGCAGGAGTGTGGTGTGCTACAGAGGAGGACAAGGCAGGAGGAAGAGGGAGAAAAGGGGAGGGAGATGTAGGAAGAAAGGATGAGAAATAAGGGAGGAGCAGTTCATTCAAGCATGTAACAGATTTCTGAATAAAACCAGGATGAGCACTTGTGCCTGGAAGTTCATGGCCAGGCTGGGCAACATGGTGAAGCCCTGTCTTTTAAAGGGAAAGTAAAAAGAAAGAAAGGAAGGAAAGGGAAAGGAAAAGAGACAGAGATTGTATGGCTTATATCTGAGTTACTACACAGTAAAGACAAAAATTCTTGGTGTGGGGTAGTACAGGAGGCTAACGGGACCCTATGCATGCTGCAGACACACTCTGACATTGACTTACACACCCAAACCCAAGGAGTTGCTTTTTGAACATTGCTTGGATGAATTGTATGTGCAGCTGACTTGAAGGTAAATTCCTAGCATGAGATGTAGGACTGAGTGTGATGCATTTCCGAGAGCCATCGTTTTCTCATTCCTAGGTTTAAAGGAGGAAAGCACATACAGTTCCTGATCTCTGTAGAGCCGCAAGGACTACTGAACATTTGAAGTTGTCTGTGCAGTCAATAGGAAGAATGATGTCCTCTCTGCCATCATATTAACACATTACAGTTATTCAGACTTGAGTATCAGCAGACATTTTCTAAAAATTAATTCCACCGAGAATCAAGACCTTTCTTAAAGTTTGGGCTTTAAAGAGATTTTAAGGCAGTATAAAGATTTAACGTTCAAAAATTTATTATTATTATTATTATTATTAGTAGTAGTAGTAGTAGTAGTAGTAGTAGTAGTAGTTTCTGTATATGAGTTTTGCTTACGTGTTTGTCTGTGTACTGTGTGCATGCCTGGTGTCCATGGAGGCCAGAAGGGGTGTCAGGATCCCCTGGAACTGGAGTTACAGAGATGGTTGTGAGCTGCCATGTAGGTGTTGGGATTCAAACCTGGGTCATCTGGAAGAGCAGCCAGTGGTCTTAACTAATCAGCTATCTATCCACACCCCTCCCCCTCTTTTAAGATGCCACATATCTATAATTTCAGTACTCGAGAGACTGAGGAAAGAGGATTCAGAGTTCAAGGCCATCTTGGGCTACACAGTGAGTTTGAGGACAGTCTGGGCCACATAGTGATATCCTCTCTCAAAACCAACACCAATAGCATGGTACTGGCATAAAATCACCTGCATAGGCCATGGAACAAAATGGACAATCTAGAAATAAATCCACATAGCTGCAACCACCTAATCCTTAACAAAAATGCAAGAGACAGCCCCTTCAACAGCCTCTTCCCCAAATTGGAAAACCATAAAGAATGAAAGTAGGAGCTAGGGAGATGGTTCCACTCTACGGTGCTTGCTGCACAAGCATGAGGAGCAGAGTTCAGATCCCCAGCAGCTATGTGAGTCAGGCGAGGTAGTGTGCACCTCAGACCCCAGTCCTGCTTCACAGGTGAGCTCCAGGTTCACTGAGAGCCCCTGTCTCAAAAATTAAAGAGGACAACAAAAAATGGGGCTCCTTGCTGAGAGAGGCTAAGTTTCTTTCTCTCAGTAAGCATCAGTGGCCTGTGGTTCTTTGTCTAGGGGTGGGGCCCTATGAACGTTTCCCCCTTCCACATTAACATGTCTGTTGATATTGCCAATATTTTGAAAAAAATTAAAAAATTTAATGTTACAAAAAAAATTAAAGAGGAGAGCAATAGAGGGAGATACCCAGTGTTAACCTATGGCCTCCACACATGTGCTAAACCCGGGGACGGACAGTTTCTCTTAGTAAGAATGGCTGTAAATAACAGTCTTGATGTAAGGTGTGCTCACTGTAGTCAGGTCATTTTTTTCTAAGCCCTTTCAGTGAGCAAAACAAAGGTATGTGTGTGTCACACCTTCTTACACTAAGCACAGGCTGGATACTTGTTGCTTACTGACCACCCTGATCCATGTCTATGGTTCCTTTGCCCTGGCAATGCCAGACTTCCAAGTGAAGATGCTGTCTCTGAGCAACAGCACCAGTACTTCCGCTTCCAGGCTCCACCGTAGGTCTTGTCCTGTCCTTGTGGTTGTTAAGGCCCCAGGGACTGATTGCCATGTGGTTGTTCCTCCACGTGCAGTTTAGCATTGCTTTCTGGTTTTAGTTTTTACTTTTTAAATTTCTCTGTGACTATATAGACTATACAGTTCCAAGTGGAAATCCTTAAATCAAGGTTACTTAGCTGTTAGCTCATGTCCATAATCCTACACACCCTTATTTCTTCCCTTTTTTGTCATTATGTTCACAGAAGGGAGCTGAGGACACACACACACACACACACACACACACACACACACACACACACACACACACACACACACGAGCTCCCATTCTGTGGTTGCAGTCATGCAGGGCACATACTTTTCTCTGCCTTTCTTTACTTATGTGATCAGTCTGTAGCAGTCTGTAGGAAGAACTGCAAGCCTGTTCTTCCGTATGCATGCTGTCTTGTTGGGAGGATGTACAGCCTCTCTGCTGCCACATGCTCAGGTTGCTGGCATTGGCTTTAGAGTTAATTAATGCTTAAGCCTATTAATAAATTGTGAATTATAAATATACGTACACATACATGTATGTACACACACACATATTTGAGTTTTTGCCTTTGGTTTTTAATAATGTCTGTTTCAGTTTTGACTTTATGTTAGTTGCCTATTTATTTAGGCAACTACAGAAAGGAGTAGATTTCTCAGAGGAATCCCCTCTGCTAACCTGTTGCTGTTTATATAAAGTAGTAAGACTAATTTAATCATAATACCACGGGCCACAGGAGAATGAGCAGTCAGTCTTCTGGCCAAGCATCATTAGCTTGCCCCAGACTTCAATCAGAATGTTGCCAAGTTGGTGCTAACAAGTGAAGAGATCCCTGGAGGCTTAGAATTCCTAAGTGCTGTCATCAGGGCCGGCATTTCAAAGTTTGAATCTCCTAACAGCCAAGGCCAGATCTGGTTCAGTTACTTTAATGTTGTAATTTTAAGTCAGAAAAGAAAAAGAAAACAACTAAGTTCAGTGTTATTAGCCATCAAGAAGTTCCCAAAGGCTGAAAGATAATCTAAGTTAAATTAGCTATTGATCTAGAAAACATTTTTAATTTTTATCTTTCTCTTTATTATTGGACTTGCCACTATGAGTTTACATTGTGATCTTGTTTACTAGATACAGGTTTTTCTTATTTTTTCTTTGGCAGTGCCAGAAATACCCAAACTTTGCAGCTTTACATCCCATTTCTTTTCTTCTGTGGGCTCCTGACTGTTCAGTCTCTTCAGAGGTCCATGTTCCTGGAACATGAGACACTGAAAAGACTAAAGGAGAGATTTAGGTCAGTTTTCTCACTTCTTTCCAAAGTAAGAGTCTCTATTAGAATTCTCAGGTAGAGATGGAGGCAGGAGGATGGTGCTCAAGGCTAGCTCGGACCCACACAAGTAGAGAAATTGACTCAGTCTCTCTTCTCTGCCTTAAAAACCTCTAAATGTGATATTTGCCTATGTCACTAAGGCCTCCGAAGGAAGTCGTGTGCCCTGCGTGTCAGCTTCTCTGTCCTAGAGTGACTACTATGCTTAAAACTCCTGATGCTCCACTCCCAGCCAGGCATACAAGGTTAGGCAGCCTTGTCTCCAGCAGGCAGCAGTTCTGAGACCTCTGGGAGAAAGGCATATCTCTTCTCCCTGCTTCCTTTCACTGTTAAGAGTTTGATTACTGAGATTTCAGGCTGCAGAGTGGGGAAGAAGTGGTATTGAGATGATTCAAAGAGGAAAGCCATCACTGGTGGCCCTTTTGTTTTTTGTTATATCCAAGAAAAGGCACAACCAGGAGCTGGTAGTTCTACACATCCGACTCTGAGGATTGTTGACCGAAAAATGTTAAATTAACATTTACTAATTAATACAAGTTTCTGTACAACTGCAGTTGGACCTCTGCGTGGAAGAGGGTTATGACTACATGTACCAAAGTGATTGCTCTTCTAGTTACAGGGTGGCTAGCTGGTCAAGGTCACAGGAGCTGGGCTTTTAGTGTCAAGTTCTGACTTGACTGTGGTGAGCAGCCTTAGCTTGGTTTCTTCTCTTGTCTGTAGAATGGAAAGGGTGCTGTTTAGAGCCCGCAGGAGAGGATTTGTGTGACTGTGAGGAAGTCGGACAACACACGTGATGTGTCTGCAGTGTAACGGGCATTTTGTGAGTGCTATCTCCTCTATAAATCCATACTTTCTCTTCCTTTACTGCAGCATTATCCATGAGTAAGCCTTAATTACTTAGGAAAGTAGAGATGCATTCCCAAAGAACACTTGCTCCCAAAGGGGCTAGTTTATAGATCTCTGGCAGTGGGAAATACCTGAGTAATCTTGGGCATCATTTTCAGCATGTCTCAGCCCATCCCTCCCTTCCTTCCTCTTTTTCCCTTCTCCCTCCTTCCTTTCATCTCTCTTACATATTTATTCCATGTAGTTTCCTTCTCTGGCCCCTCATTTCATGAACTGTTGATGTCTAGAGATGCTTCTCGCACCTCCAAGTTCTAAGTGCTTCTCTGACAACAGCACGCTCTGGCCAGCAGATGCCACCCTTTTGCTTCTTGTGTGCTGACTGCCGAGTGCAGTCTTGTGGCAGAGGCTGCCAGCTACGCATAGTGCATGACAGAATTAATTTACTAGTCTCAAAGTTTGACTTTGTATGAAGTAACATTCCTTGAAAACAAGTACTTCGTCATACAGACCAGTAGAACCAACATCAGATTGCCTGAGAAGAGAGATCAGTGACCTTAGCTTTAGCTGGGCCCATGGTTAAGTGGCCTCCTCCTGGAACTTGAGATTTTCTTCCTCAAGTTGGAGAAAGAATCAAATGATGTAGACTGGGTTTTGTGAATCGAATTTACTGTAAGATCCATGGTAAAATTCTTTTACCGTGGAATTTTAAAACCATTTTTGTTTGAGTTGTGTATTAAGTATTATTTTACTTCTATTTCACATTTTATATTTGTAAAAAAATATTAGCTCTTTGAATGATGAGAGTTAATCCAGGAGCAACAGAAGGCCAAAGCACTGGTAAGCCAGACATGGAGCATGCCCGTTGATTATAATGTTACTATCAGTTAATACAAAATCTAATGCAGTTCAAGTATAGTCAGTCATGTTCTTTTTATTTTATTTGATGATACCATGTTTTTATGAGAGGTGAGGGTTTGGTTTTGTTTGAATAGTTTGAGGCATGAAGCCCAGAGACATTTTTATAAATAGGCCAATTTTCTTACTTCATGCCAAAATCAGGTCTGGAACTTACCCCACTGCCCAGGTCATTTCCGTGTCTGTTAACTCTTGGATGCTTTCTTTCGCTGGAAACAGCCAAGGCTGTGAGCCCCTATTAGGTGCTTAGTTTGTGTTACAAGCCAGGAAAAAGAGTCACTTTTAATATGTGATGGGAGCTGACGTAACCAGGGAGGGTGGCAGCAAAGGAGCATTTGTCCTTGACTCTGAGTGTGTTTTTCAAACGTATTTAGAATACAAAGGAGAGTGACAAACTTTTCATTCTGTTGTTCATCTAGGGAAATAATTCTCCACGTTGAAGCAGTCTGGTTACTCTATATTATTATTTACGTTGTAACCATGGGTTTTACAGTATGTTGTCTGGAAATGTCATGCTAACTAAAAAGGCATTATTATTTTAGGCATCCTCTTGACTTTGACCAAATTCAACCTTGGTCAGAACAAAGATGCCTATTGTAGGGGATTCTTAATGGCTATAGCGAAGACTGATGGCTCTTTTGGTGGTTCCTCTGTCACAATGTGCCTATTGGTCTCGTGCAGGAATTTGCTCCTGAATTTTTCTTCATGCTGTTACCTCTTGTCTGATAATGTGGGATTTTCTGCTAATTTCTCTTCCTCTTGTGCCCACATACATTGGTAATAGATGCTGAATATTTTTTAACAGTTTGCGTATGTGTTGATTATTTTTTTGTCTTATTTTCTGCTTTGATTACAGGGATACTTGCCTTAAGACTTAGGATTTAGGGACTAAAGAAATGAGTGATTACAAGCACTAGCTGTTCTTGCAAAGGATCCAAGTTCAAGTCCTAGCAACCACATGATACTTCACAACCGCCTGTAACTCCAGTTCCAGAGGTTTGACACCTTCTTCTGGCAGGCAAACATGTATTATGCAGACAACATACTCATACACATTAAGTAAAATAAACATTTTTTAAAAAATGACTAGGTTGAGATGAAATTAGCAATCGTCAACTGCATGTTGTATGTATGCCTCTGTAAACATTTTGTCCCATTCATTTCTCACACTATCTTGTCATGGTAGATCTTATCTCCACTCACTTGGCAACAGGTTTGGAAACACTAGGTGATGCATGTGGCTCATACAGAGCACGTGATTAATAAGTGATGAGCTTAGGCTTTCAACTTTCTGATATCAAGCCCATTATTTTCCTTCGGACACCATACTTCTCTGCCTGGGAGATGTACATGTATGCCGCTGCTGAACTTTGTTTAATTCAGGTGCTATTTAGTTCTTTGTCTAATGTGCCCAACATCTGGCAAATAGCCACAGCACATGGGTGTTCAGAATGTTATTTAATTCTGTCATTTTAGCTATTTATGCATCCTTTGCAGAACTGTGTATTGATTTGAGATTTTCATTTTGTAATATCTTTCCACCTGTGTTTGTAGTACCATGTCAATTTAGAGTGTAAATAGGACAGATGTGGAACGTAGACTTTTTTCCTCTTCTTTGGTTAAACCTTAGTAGAGCATATTGATTGGAACTGCAGTGTTTAGAATCCCCTAGATCGAAGTTAGATAAAGGATAGTAAGCATTTAGAAAGTGCCCGGTATTCTATTCTATTATTAATATGTGGGTTTGTTTTTACAGTTCAGGCTTACACATAAAGAGAGTGCTGGGCTGGGGATCAGGGTTCAGTCTGGCAGTAGCCAGCTTTGTGCTCTTGTCAGGCCCCTTACCTTTTTAGTTTCAAAAGTTCTTCAAGCACCCTCAGACACTTTTTCTCTTTGCTCATCTTTAAAAGGGAGCTATTGTGTATTTTTTATAGCAGCCACACGAGTCCGAAAGAATGAGCAATAATAGGCCGTAGGATTCACAGGTTTCTTCTTGTGATGCCTTGGGCACTCAGAAGATTCAAATGGCTGACCAGAGCAATAGATCTGCTCAGTCCTATTATGAGGTCTGTAACTTAAGACAGACGAAGTGAATGTCCCGACTGCATTTGCCTCAGGGTTATCGAGAATATTAAATTTAAAAATGTTTTTAAGGTACCTAGCAGAGAGAACATTTAATAAATTTTATGCACAGGTTTAATACTTAAGGTGGGAGAGATGACTGAACTAGCAAAAAGAGAAAAGAGTTAAATCAAGTGAGCTGCCCCGAAAAAGGAAGATGGAAGACATTCTAATACTTCTTTCTCGTTTTGTTGGGAGCCTCTGTGCAGTTTAAACGTTTGACTTGAAGCACTTGTTTAATACCTCACACAGCTGAGTTCTGGCGTTCATGTTCCTAGGGCTTAGACAGCAGTCCTGCTAACTGACACACTGGCAGGCTGGCTTCCCTTCTGTGCTGCTCCCTGGAAGCTATGAGACCTGGACGGTTTTCACATTGATTCTGCTCATGGCACAGTGCGCCATAAGTGAGAAGGGGGGAGGGGGGAGGCCTGGAGCTGCCCTGTGTGTGTTGCTGAGCTCTTGCACAGCCTTGGAGCCTGAGGTGGCCAGTGACTGAGAAGGAGCAGACTTGTGTCCTCTTTACACACTCACCATGCGCTCCCGTTTGCTCTTTATTTAGGAAGATTGTGGCAAGAACTATTCTAGGATTTTATAGCCCTCACACCCGGCTGTGTGTAGCTTGTGTTTAGAATATCTTATGGGAGTGGTGTGTAAAATGAGTGCAGTCGGGAAATCTGCCGCCCTCCCAAGTGTTCCCCAGATGCGGCAGGCCAGGCAGAGGCCATTTTCACACATTGTGGAGGACGTTCCATTCCAGACTTAGTGGAGATTTTCCACTTTTGGAAGAGCTGTTGAGGCTGCACTTACAAACTACAGCCATTCTAGGATTAATCTAAATTAGTTCCTGGGATGAATTAAGCTCTTGCAGTAAAAATACCATACACAATCTGTCACATTATTCGTGGCCGCCTTCCCTGAGCCAGCCTAGTTGATGAGAAAATCAGGTGCCCCGAAGTTTATTGCTGAAGGAATGTTTAACAAGGACACCGTGAACAGTGTTGACATGAGGTAGTGCTTCGGCTTATGGTATTTGATCAGTGTGTGAGTTTTATACTGAGTTATTGGAGCTACAATAGACACAGGACTTTACCTTTTTCTAATCTCGTTGCCTCTCCTCCTGGCTCACAGAGTTTTTCCTATGGAAAATGAAAATCAAACAGGATAGCCTGGCTTGCTCCCCATCTTCTGACTTCTGGGTTTCTGGTCCAGTCCTGGAATCTGATGCCATGTTAATGAGCTCCTGTGGCCACTCAAATGTGGTAGAATATTTAAATGAACATTCAGTATCCAGAGTAAAGGATCCTCCATAGCTGGTGCAGAGCAGGCAGCAGCCTTGGCCCAGGTTTTAGCATGGGACTTGGGGAAGGAAAACCAGTTTAGTTTTGCCCATGGCACATGGTGTGTGTGCAACTTGAATTCCTAAAGTGACATCTAGTATGCTGCAAACACCTCCTGTGTGCCATCTTGTAACTGCTTGTTGGATTTATTCCCATGAGGCCACCACACCTGCCCGGCTCTTGCCAGCTGTGGAAAATATTCGTGTTGGTGACCCATGATTCAACGAAGCCCTGAATTATGAGTATGTTGAGTGGCTTCTAGGTTTTTAATTATTAGTAAAAACTGTTTTAAGGAACCTCTTTGCATGTTATGCCCTTAGAATTAACTCCCGCAAGTGAAATTATTGAGTTTAAAGTATAAATAAGAACTTTTGTAGTCAATTTCCCCTGTTATTTTTGTGAGGGAATTGTTAGTTTGTTATCCTAATTTTAACTGAAATTCTGATTTTTCTTTCTGATTTTTAAAGATTTTTATGTCAAATAAGAGATACAAATCCTGTAACGTGATAAAGATACTGTCTTAAGTTTTTGTTTTAAAAGACTGTGTGTGTGTGTGTGTGTGTTTATGCACATGTGGGGGGTGGCAAAATGAAAAAGTTTGTCTTCCTTGATTGCTCACTGTTCTTTTGAGGCAAGATTTCTTTCTGAACTCACAGCTTGCCACTCCTGGCTTGTCTAGCTTGCCAGATTGCCTGTCCCCCTCAAGTGCTTGATCGCAGGTGACTGCCATACCTGCCCAACGTTACATATGTTCTGGGGATCTGCCCTCTTCAGTTTCATATATACGTGTGTGTATGTGTGTGTATGTATATATACACACATATACATATATATACACAATTTATGTATGCATGCATAGTACATATGTAGTGTCTTAACTATTCAGACATTTTAAATTCATGGATTTTGATTAACTTCCTTCTGTTATTTGTAGAATGTCATCTCATTTAGAAAAGATTTTCACATCCTAAGACTATGAAAATATTAACCCTTACTTTGTTTCAGTTGATTTTTCTCAATATGTAATCCATTTGGAATTCATCTTGGCATAGAGTAAGGTAGTCACCCAGCTTTGTATCTTCCTTTGCTTCTTTTGCTGACAGCAGATTTTCAAAATGTGTGGTTAGTTGAGAGGTATCAGCTTATGGCAGTGTCTGTATCTAAAGTGGCTTGTTTCTACAGAGAAAAGGTTTCTACTTATGACTCAGAGTTTCAGTATTCCTCTGCTTTTAAGGCCTCCAGAAAGGAACTGGGAGCGCCATATTGGTTTGGCGTCAACTTTGATGCATCTCAAATAGGCCGATTCTACAGAATTTGATACAAAGCGTTTCATCTATGTCTTGATGACTTTTTGCCAAGCAAAATTGATTATTTCTGACCAAAAAGTACTGAAATGAAAATAAAGTAAGGAGTCCTCTTTGGCTGGTACATTTACATGATTTGGCATTGGATATGATACTTTTAATTTTCCTCTTAAGTGCTCTATGTCCTGTTGCTGGGGGTGCTTTGGAGAGCATATTCATTGCTGTCTCTCCAAGTTCTAGTGCTAATAACTATTTTTAGATGTCTTTGTGTTTCCTTGGCATTTCGATGAGCAGATAGCTGGGGTCTTCCCTGACGGTCATTTCTAGTTTTCTCTTGAATCATAGCATTTACTGTGGCCAAGTCTTGTATTGGTATGTTGTAAGATGCAATGGTACCTGGCCCTTTTTGTTCAATTAGAAGTATGTTTAATTTCAGTCTGACAGCTTCCCTGAGTGTCTAGGATCTCTGTAGATTTGTGCTTTGTAGTCAGAGTCTCCTGAGCTATTATACCACAATTTAGAATACGTTTTACCAGTAAGGAAAGTAAGTTATGTCAGTGTGGCCAAGGGTCAATACACAATAGTTAAAGCCATTGGAGCCTTTCTGTTAGTCTTTGTAGCTGGCTTCATCATGGTCATGTCATTGGTCTAGCTTTCAACTTCCTTATCTGTCAGACATGGATAAAGATAATACTTCTTGCAGCTGGAAATATGACTCAGTGTTTAAGAACACTTGCTGCTCTTCCAGAGGACTTGAATTTGATTCCAACACTCAGTCAGGCAGCTCAAAACTGCCTGTGACTCTAGCTCCAGGATATCTGTTGCCCTCTTTTAGCTAGTGAGTGCCGCTTGATATAATGTGTATAAAATATGTAGGCATCTCTGGCCTGTATTAAGTGTATTTGATAAATATTATTTTCTTTCTTGGTTTTTAGTATTGCTTTGATCTTCAAGGATATTACAAACCACCCTCCACTCCAACTGTAAAAAGAATGTTTTATGCCCATTTCAGAAAGTTTAGAAATTGAAGAAAAACTTACAGATGTCTCTTGTCATTTAATAACCAACCCCCTCCAGTAACAATCATAATTTTTAAATTTCTCTTTGGTTTTTTGAGACAGTGTTTCTCTGAGTAGCCTAGCTGTCTGGAACTTGCTCTGTGGCTAACCTCGAATTCAAGAGATTCACCTGCCTCTGCCTCCCAAGTGCTAGGATTAAAGGCATGTGTCACTTCTGCCTGGCAACAATCATAATTTTTATTTTGAGGTGTTTCCTTCCATTTTTTATGCTTATTATCTTACACAACTGGAATCCTTCTGCATGTAGTGTTTATTTTTCATTTAACGTAACCTATTCTATTGTATATTTAAAAGCATTTGTAAAACCATCTTTAACAAATTATTGTTTTTAATTATGTGTGTGGGTATGTGCACGAGTGCAGGTGCCCGCAGAGGCCAGAGGTGTTGGATCTCCCTGGAACTGGATGGAGTTCCATGCAACCAGGAGCCATCTGGTGTGGGTGCTTGGAATTGAACTCAGGTCCTCTGGATAGTACATGCTCTTAGCTGCTGAGTCATCTGTCCAGCCCCCTAGAACTATCTTTTTTAAAGTATGTTTTGAGATACAGTTTAGCAGTATAGCCTAAGCTGACCTCAAATTCATGATCCTCTTACCTCAACTTCCCCTTATGTTGGAATTATAGGTAGGTACCACCATTCCTGTGTTAAAATGCTTGTTTATGGCCATATAATAGCCGTTGCATTGTATTATTTTGGTTGACTTAGTCAGTCTCCTTTGTCAGACCATATTTGTAGTTTTTGGTTAGTTTAGATCATTCTAATTTATTAAGCCAGGAGTTGTTGTTTCTCCACAGACACAAGATGGAGGCTTAGAATTTGAATCTTTGTGCTTGCTTTTATTGGTGGGGGTTCCCCTTTTTCCCCAGTTAAGTATATGAAGTAGCCAGGATATTAACCACTGAGACTCTATGCTATCAAACTCTTCCCACAGGCTTTCTGGTCAATCCCATTTTTGTTTACTTTTTAATCATTTTCAGGTGGGGTTTCTTTTCCCTGCACTCCTGAGCTAGAAGAAAGCTGAATGGAGACTGTGAGTAGTATTTAGACCTCTGGTCTGATGGTGCCAAGCGAGCCAGGGTAAATACTAGCTGCATGTTAATGGGTCCTCACTGGGACCTATGCTGAGCAGTTTCTGGTAAGAAGACTGTCCTCAGTGATTCCTGACAGGGCACACTGTTTTTGTTTCAGCTTCTTGTTTTTTTTTCTGTAAAGCCAGTTTTAAAGTATGTTGAAACTGAACTCATTTGTACCTTGGAATATAATGAGATCTTGTGCTCTTTACTTTCAGAAACCTGGCCAAGAATAGCAATGTGGAAAAGACGTGTGTCAGGCTTGCCAGGGAAACCTGCTGTGTAGATAGGCTCTCTGAGAAACCTCCCGGCTCGTGAATGTCGTCTTTGTCGCAGAACCCACAGCTGCCTGCTTCTGCTGTGATGGCGGTGTAGGGTCTGAGCTCAGGTTTTCACAGTTACTGAGATGGCACTGAAATCAGGATTTACATGCTTGTTGTTTGTGACCCCAAGGGTCACTTAAAACACCCTAAACAGCCTCCCCAAAACAACACTGCTACCAGCTTGATGCTGTTTTCATTTGCTCTAATGGGGTCTGAGGCTGGCTGATCCATGGCTGCCTGGATTCTTTCTTTTTAAAAGTCCACTCTTACGCTCTACCATTCTCTGGTGTTAAAGGATAATTTTATCCTTTACACAGGATACAGTAAGCTAGATACACAGTAAGCTAGATATCTGAGTCCAGACTGGCTCAGAAATGGATCCTGGGAACTGCAAACAAGTGTCTTGGCATCTTGGGCGTCTTCTAAAGGACACTTCCTGTTTCCCTGTGGCATCACAGGAAGCACAGCTGACAGTTGAGTAAAAGCCTTCTCATAATCTATTGCCCCTCTCAGTGCTGTTCCCACCCTGTCTGTCAGGGAATGACAGCCTTCAGGAAATTCTGGCTCCTGTTAGATCTCTGGCAGAGGCACAATACATTGTTTCTTGATCATCTGTGGTCAGTTCTGAGAAGAAGGAGGAGTCCACAAGTTGGGAAGTAGGCCATATTATTGCTCAAAAACCCCATAGATAACTGTGTTAAGTTTACTTAACTAAAATTCTTCCCTAGGGAACTTCCACACACACAATTTTGATAATTTTTCATAAATTCTCTGGTTAGTAGAGATTACCTGGATTTTCCGTGTTACAGATGGAGAAAGCTATGATCTCTTGCCCCTAGCCACTTAGCATTGCTATAACTTGGCTTGGGCAAAGCATGGCAGCCACCTGGTAGCTCTTTGTTACTGAGGCAGGCAGCCCGCTCACGCGCACTCCTATATCCCAGTGCTGCCCAGAACATGGGTGTTGTTGGTCTCTGTCTGAGATGATGAGGGTGAAAGTCTCCAGAGATGTTGAGTGATATTTCATTAAAAGTACAGACTCTGGACTCAGACATAGATTTGATTTTAGTTTTTGCCAATTGCTGGCTGACTGTAACCTCAGAAGATAGGGTTATATAATTCTTCAGGCCTCAGGTTCCCTGTTTGTAGAGTTAAATTAACAATTTTAGTTGTGAGATTTAGGGGTGATCAAGTGAAATGCATATATATGTAGAAACATTTAATACATGGCCAGCTGTGGTGACAGTTAGTAGATATTAAAATGGCTTGTATAATTACAGTACAGCAGCTGGCTGCACAGCTATAATCTAGCACTTTGGGAGACTGAGGGAGGAGGGGTGCTGAAAGCTGGAGGCCAACATGGGCTACCTAATAAGACCCTATCTTTAAAATAAAAAATAAAAAATACCATATAGCAAGATCCTCAAATCTTACCACACTGTCAGAGCAGTGCTGGTAGGATTTCTGCTTATTCCATAGACGGTTTTTCTTTTGTGTGTATGTTTTTGTTTTTCTGTCTGTAGGTCTGCTCTGAGTTCATTTTACTTGATTTGCTGAAAATAACAGCATTAGCATCATGACAAGAGCTGGTGGGTAGGGGGTATGTGATGTGTCTGGACTCCTCACAGTCAGTAGTTGGCCACATTGCCAGGACTGGAAGTTACGCTATTGACTTTTTCCTTGCTTGTAGAGAAAACACCTTGCTCGGTAATGGCGTGACTGTCTGTTTTAGGTATCTGTGGCTTATTTGAGGACTTTTAAAGTCTAGCTCATGCTGCTTTGTCATTTTGTCAGACTCTTTAGTCCTTAATTCTATTTCATTCTGGGTAAATCTGGGTCTTGCCCCTTGTGATTTTGGTTTAAGTCTTTAATACATTGGCATCAACGTTGGACTTTCAGCCCAATGGTAGAACACTTGCTAAGCCTGGTATGAGGGTCTGGCTCAGGCCTGGAACTGCAGAAATAAGATAGAAGGTGACAGTCACACTGTCATGTACTTCTTGTGTTTGGTTCCTGTGTGTGTGTGTGTGTGTGTGTGTGTGTGAGAGAAGAGAGAGAGAGAGAGAGAGAGAGAGAGAGAGAGAGAGAGAGAGAGAGAATTTTGTTTTGTTTTTAAATCATACTTTTCAAAAGCTTAAAAGAAAGTTTTTTAAAAGCCAATTAATTTGTTTCATATTCTTTTATTTTCTTTGTACTTTGTATGAGCCCATTTTGATTTCTTATTAATTGGACAGCTTAGCTTATCAGCTTTCTGCCATTCTTTTTTAAAGACATACATGAAAGTCTGTAAAATCTCCTTAATTATTACTTTACCACCAGCAACTTTTGATCATTGAGATTTAATTTATATAACATAAAATTTGTTTCTGTTGCATATAGTTTGATGAGCTTTGGCAGATATGTTCAGCTCTATAAATAACCATAAGACGTTGGCCTGAAGTTTACCTATGCATGTTACTGCATTTATCTGGATTTTTGTTTGTTTTGTTTTCTGGGTTCCTTTAACTGTATGGATGCTAGACCTTGTTTGTCTAGTCACTAGTCATTTTCAGTGGAGGTAAGAGTATTTTTATTCTGTGCTTGGCCTATGTCTTCGTTAGGGTTATTGATGCTGTGATGAAACACTATGGCCCAAAGCAAGTTAGGATGAAAGGATTTATTTTGCTTACACTTCCACATCACTGATCATCATCAAAGGTAGGCAGGGCAGGAACTCAAGCAGTCCAGGAACTTGGAGGCAGGAGCTGATATAGAAGCCATGGAGGAGTGCTGCTTACTGGCTTGCTCCTCATTACTTGCTCAGGCTGCTTTCTTATAGACCCTAGGACCACCAGCCCAGGATTGACCCCACCCACAATGGGCTGAGCCCTTCTTCATCAGTCACTAATTTAGAAAATGCCCCACAGGCTTGCCTATAGCCAGATCTTATGGAGGTGTTTTGTCCTTGAGGTTCCCTCCTCTCAGATGACTAGCTTTTGTCAAGTTGACACAAAACTAGCCAGAGCAGGCTATAAAATCAGATTCTAGACTCTTCTGTATTTAAGATAATCTTGGCAGTTTTCAGGCTTAAATTTTTATTTGGGGCTTGGCATCTTGGAAGATTTTCATCAGATCACACATGCTCACTCACAGTCTTCCTCTCTATAGTAGTACAAGTCCATTCAGGAAATAGAAACCACAGAATAGGTTACGCAGGGGAAAGATGAGTTTCCTGGGACTAAAGACTATCATATAGCACATGGAGAAGGTATCTGTGACCTGAGAAGCAAGAAACTGCTCACTGCTGCACGTTCACTGTCCTCTTTAAAAGAAACAGTAAGTCAAAGGCATTGCTAGCTACATGTTTGTGCAGTCTGCAATCAAACTCTTCACGAGAAGAAAAGAATATATGAAAATTGGAGCTTAGAGCTTCAGATAACAAAGAATGTTTACAGACACACAAGCATCATGTATGTAATGCACTTCACTTTGCTGAGGAGTTTGTCTGTGGTATTTTGTCACTGAATTCCAAGTTTAAAGGCAGCTTCTTTCTGTAAAGTGCTCATACTTGCAGAAAGGATTTGGGATACAGACACTGAGGAAGGGGTCACCATGTGGCCCTGGCTGTCCTTGAACTCACAGAGATTGAAGCCAAGTGTTTCTAACTTTGACCTTAGAAAAATTTACTACTTAGAATCAAATTTTCTGAACAGAAAAACTAGGACACATAGTCATTACAAAGAATATTGTCAGGGTTGTAAATTTATACATATTTGAAATGTATTTTGTGGCATAAATTAAGCCATGTTCAGTTATTGCAAGAGGACTCCAGCATCCCTTGCAGATAGGGATTCTTGTTTCGTTGTGGAAATTCATAATCATCTCCCTCCTGTCTCCCTGCCCCCCAATCTACCCAAAGGATTGCTTGAAAGAATATTTGTGTGTGTGTGTGTGTTTGTATGAGTTTGTATGCACACACATGCGTGCTTTGAATTTTTGAGAGCAAGCCTTACTATGTAGCCCACGCTGACCTTGAACTCCTATCCTCCTGCCTCTGCCTCCCAAATACTTCTGAGTATACGCACATACCACCACAGCACAGCCTTGGTTTGCGTGTTAACATTCAGACTCTGTGTGGCATGCTTTGGCTTCTTTTAACTGACAGGAAGAGTGAAGAAACAGTCTGACCTTCCTACCTCTTGGAGATTTCCAGCTCAAGAAAGTGCACAGAAGCCACTGCTTGCAGGGATTGTTATGTGATTAGCCTACTCTTTTCTTAAATTATTAAGCTGCATTAAAACAGCAGCTGGGTGCACTTGGTGTTTTAGGTTTTCCTGTCTTCTGAAAGATTAATATTGCTACAAGAATGACGTTAGTCTCAGTGTCTCCCTTTAGTGTTTTCAAATGTCAGGAGCATCTCACACTGTGCTTTCTCGCTCTCCACCCTGTAGGCACTTACAGTTATTCTAGTGTGTTTATTAACCTCTTACAGCTTGACCTTCTTAAGTATGGAATTTATATGCCAATTTAGAGCTACTCTTATAATAGAAACAAACAGGATTATAGTGAATCTTTTCTTTGTCATGCTAGGAGTCAAACCCAGGGTTTATAAATGGAAAACCAAGGTAAACCCCTAGTCTAAAAGAATTTTTGTGCTCTTTTTTTTTTTTTTTTTTTTTTTTTGTAGTTTTATTGTAATTGGGATTCTGGATGAGCTATTTGTTTTGATTTTAGAATTCATGGGTCCATTTTGAGTAATTGATATAATATTACTTAATGAACTTACATTGTCCTCTTAGGCTTATGTATTGATTATATACTTTTAAACTTCTGAGCAGCCCAGCATCTTCCTAGTGCTTGAGAGAATCCAGTAAGACACCAATGTCATTTTCAAGTAGAGGTTTAACGTATAAGGATATATTTCTTAATTAAATTTTTATTAAGAACTCTTGCCTACTAGCTTGGGAATATTAGTTAGGTTTACTGACTCTCAGATGGTTCCCAAATTAGCAGAGAAAGGGACTGGGGACAGAGAGAAGTTGGAGCCAGGGCTGGAAGGCTGGATGGATATTCTCTGCAGAGGGCAGCGTTAGCACAAGTATGGAGGTGCAGAGGTCAATGATTCACAGACCTGAGAAGTCACCAGGTCTCTTCATTTTTGAGCCGTTTTTATTTACACATTTTCTTTGAGACAATGTCTTACTGTATAGGTCAGGCTGTCCTCAAACTCCTAGTCCTCCTGCCTCTGCCTCCTAAGTGCTGGTATTATAAATGTGTGCTCCTACACTCAGTCCCTGCTGGCCCCCGCCTCCTTTTCTTAAGATAGTCTTGCTGTGTAGCCCAGGCTGGTCTCCACCTCCAGGTTCTTCTGCCTTGGCCTACCAAGTATTAGAATTGCAAGCACAGGCCACCACAGATGGCATTAGAAAGATTTTATAGGTGCCTGATGGGAGCATGATTTTCCATGACTAATATTTGAATCAGAGGAAATCTTTCATTAAAAGTCTTATGAGGTTCATTCAAGGAGCAAGTTCTGTTGGAGTTGATGGTCTCATCTAACCATGTGTTATAGGACAGTCCTTGGCTTCTCAGCCATCTTCTTCATCTGATGAATTAGCTAATTACTTGGGAATGTCATCTTACCAGGGACAGGTTCCCTGCTCCTAGACAGCCAAATTCACTTGAAGGTGGAAGCATCTCTCGTTGGTGGCTTGGGTGCTTTCTCGTTGCTTGTATAGCTTCGAGTGTCACTCTGGTGGACGGACCTTGGCTGGGTGTCTAGTGACTGGTGTGTGTTGAAGGGGTGGGGTGGCATGTTGGTGCCTTCATCTAACCCTTTTAGCTTTTATTAAGCTTCCCTGTCATTTCACTAAGTTCCAAATGGTGGATTGTTGTTCTTATTCTTGCGCAGATTGAGTCTAAGTTGTCTGCTCAGTGGGGAGTCTGCATCTGGGAAAGTTACTGTATAGGCATGGTGTGTATGAAGTGCACATCTCCTGATTCTGTTTGCACAGTGTGCTCAAGGTGAGAGTTTCTAGAAGCAAAGAACTTTAAGCAAGCTTGAATCCTGTGTCTTAGCTATGGCCACCTGTTTGCGCAATATGAGGCTTGCTGCGAAGGCAGGATGAAGCTCCACTGTACATTCTTAGGGTGTTAATTTACACTGTCCTTGTGGTCCCTGTGATTCCTATAAATTATTGTGATGAAGCTTCAGCTGGAGCTTTCGTTGATCTGAGCCTAGTGGTGCTTCAGAGCTTCGTAGTCAGAGTTGCTAAGGATATTTGGAGTGTTCCTCCTCATAGTGGGATCTGAGGATTTCACTGTGGTCTCCCAGAGGAAATATGCCAGATCTATCGAGGCTTGCTAGAGGTGCCTCTGTGTGTGATCAAGATGAACTTTGTAGTTTATCCCAGGGCAGTGCATCCACTATTATAATATCTACTTCCTCCTTTACTCAGGGAGTTTGAGGCAGTAGCTCCCACCCTTACACTTGTTCTTGGATGCTCCAGGTATTACTGTGTATACTTGGCCAATACTTCATCCAGTGTTCTTATAGAACACATACTACTATTATCCTTTGAGGCACACACAAGGTGACTTGCCCATTACTATGGAGATACCAAAGATAGAGTTCAGAGCCACTGCCTCTGCCCTAATGGTCACCCCCACACTCCTGCTTTGTCTCTGTTCCCCACCCCCACCCTCTCAACAGGGTTTCTCTGTTGTACTGGAACTCACTCTGTAGACCAGGCTGGCCTCAGAGATCCACCTGCCTCTGCCTCCCTAGTGCTGGGATCAGAGGGGATGCCACTCCTTATTCGTCTTTCCCAGCCATGTTCCTGACCTGGTAAAGCTGCCAGTAAAGTTGGTTGGTTGGATTTGAGCGTTCAGCTGCACTGTTGTATCTAGCCATGCGCTTCAGCAGTGTGCCATTGACGCAGTAGGCACTTCCTATTCTGCACAGAGCGCAGTGACTGGTTACAGTCCCACAGTAGCACTAAAGGCTGCGCTTTTACCATGAGGCCACATAACATATTTAATGTTGGTAAATAACTTCTCATCTCTTACACACTTCTCACTGCCTTGTTTTCAGAACTCCTTAGCGTTCTTTCAGTTACTTGTATCATTGTGGGTAAGTTACTTACCCATCTTTTACTTTTTAAGATTAAATTTTTTTGAAAAAAAATATGTATATGTAGTGTAATAATTCTTTATACTCATGGAGGCGAAAGATGGAGTTTAGCTGCCGAGTTTTAGCAAAGGTTTATTTCTTACGGGGGAGGGGGAGGGACGCGGAGTCTGGGGTAGAACAGGACCCTATAGACAGAAAGGGTTGGGGGCAGGACAGTGGGATGAGAGAACAGCGGGATGAGAGAACAGCGGGATGAGAGGCACAGGACAGAGAGATGGATGGACCAAGATAGACCAAGAGAGAAAGAACTGTGGCAGAGGGATCAGCCAGTCCCCTTCTCATGGCATAAGACAGGAGGCTGGGGGCAGTTACGGGGCAGAGACAGTTCCACAACTTGTGGGCATGTCTCTGTGTGGGAGTGTATATGTAAATGCAGGTGTTCTGGGAGGCCAGAGGTATCAGATCCCTTTAGAGCTGGAGTTATACATGGTTGTGGTTGTGGATACAGGTGCTGGGAACTGAACTCGGGTCCTCTGCAAGAGCAGTACACACTCTTAACCACTGAGCCATCTCTGCAGCTCCCCGCTTACCCACAGTCTTAACCCACTGACCTCTTCTGTAAAATGAGAGCAGTCGTAGTTCCTACCTTAAAGATAGGTTAGATGAAACACCGCAGGTAACATACAGTGCTTAATACATGACAAATTCTGAAGTAATTAGCACATTTTTACATGCACACATGTAGAGTCCTCTAATAAGGTGACATTGTATCTTGCTGAAAAAGGGGTAAAATGAACTTGAGGCTGAAAAAAATCTAAGAACACAGTTCAGAGACCAGGTTTTAAGAGAAACAACACCCATATATAGACTGTTCAAGTTACCTGATCAGAGATCCCCAGGGACCACACACACACACACACACACACACACACACACACACACACACTGTCAAACTGGGAAAAGGCAATGGCCGATGGGTGTTAGACTGGAGTGAGTGCAGCCATGGAGCATCAGTGCTGTCTGCCCATTCTTCCCACTGACCCAGAACTAATGTGTTGATTAGCCTTCAGGTGGTGCTGGGGATTCTAAATGTCCTTGATCAAGTGTTAAAGTATCATTCAATCACTTAATAAGAGTCCATCGTTGAATTTTCCAATGCTCTTTATTAATCACAAACCATGTCAAATCTCAGGGAATTCTATACCCGGGCGGCTAGGCAGAGACTTCATCTTTTTTCCCAAATCCTCTTTTCAAAAACCTTTTTCAAAAAACCTCTCCTCTTCTGCCTTAACCCCCTTTTAACTTCTCCCCTGCCCCCTTTCAACTTCCAGGTCTTCATTACAACACAATGATTCTAGGCTGGGGGTGATCAGAGTCTTTGCTCCTGATCTATGCTCTGCTCATGACCTGCTCGTGACAGGTCACCTTCAACTTTATCTGTGGATATCTCAGCAGAGCTAGCACAAGGGTGTGACTAGGTAGGAAGCAAGGCCTGCACTGCTGCAAGGCATCTGGCTTCCCAGCTACAAGGCTTCAAAGCCCTTTTACAAACCAAAACAACACACAAGAGTAAAATATCCCGCAACAATCAAGAGACTTATGCTATGTTTTCCATCTAAAATGAGAGCTCTTTCAGGACAAGAGTCTTATTTGTGTGTAGTCTGTTCTTACCTTCAGTAATGAGCCTTTGGCTGAGAGGTAGCCATTGATTTAGTCTCATCCAGAAAGGTCATGTTTTTGAATATTTTGATTATTTAATTTTTTCCCAAGAATATTGTTGTAACAGAAGTTGTGATTTGTCTAAGGGAAAACACTACATTAGGCACACCCTTCACCCATGGCTGACCTGGGACCAGAAGCTCGCTTCTAATGGTCATCGAGTGGAGATTTGTAACTGAGAATGTTGCGGTTTGCATGTGTTTGCCCTCCAACCCCTGCAGAGGCTCACATGTGAAGGCTCACACGTGAAGGCCCACATGGTGAAGCATTGGTTGGCTGGTGGTGATAATGAGAGATTACTGGATCACAGGGTTGATGACTTAATCATTGGAAGCCATCAACAGAAATGAAGGATCATTTATTCATCCCTTCAAACAGTTAAGCCTTAGTAATGTGAATAACATAGATGAGGCCATTTTATTCCCTCATAGAACTTACATCCTAGAAAGAGAAACAGGTAAAATAAGGAAAAATATCAAGATGTACTTTTTATGAGCAGACGTATTTACTTAAGAGAAAATCCATGCCATGGCTGCTGCCTGGCCATGAAACTAAATCACTCTGGATTTAGCAAGGAAATGAGACAGAGAAATAGGAATTTATAAAAGTAACCTTACTGTCCTGACAGAAGTGGCTGAATGGCTTAAGTTTTATGTACTTCAACAGACTCATTATAAAATTAATCTAGTCATTTAATCATTTGTATTTCCCCTCTGATGAACTGTGATATTATAAAATAAAATAAATAAAATGGTGGCTGTAGCCCCTCTAGATAATCTTGTCAGGAAAGTTTTGTGACCTCTGAGGAGTGAACATCTGAGCAGAAATCTGAAGATTAAAACTGAGCTGAGCACAAGCCACTGAGATGAAAGATTGCACTCTAAGCCCTGGGAGCTGCAAACAGTATGACTGTTGGAAGGCTCCCAAGTGAATTGGCTGTAGACCAAACAAAAGGCAGGGTTGTAAGGAGTGAGACTCAAGTACAAGGTGGGGCCTTTGCAGGGGAATTGGATTTAAAGGTAATGAGACCTGATTACTCTGGTTTTAGTTGTGTTTTTGCTGCAGGTTGGAGGTGGCTCGGACTAGGGGACTGGAGGCAAAAACAGAAACCCTGTTCGGGTTTGAATCATACCAACATGCCAGAGATGACCTCCATAGGACTGCTGAAACTTGGATATGGGCAGGAGGGTGGGTGGTGAGGGAAAGGAAGGAGCAGGGTGAGTTTGAGCTCTGGGGAAGATAGTACGTTCCTGAGGTGGGGAGGAAGGCAGGGTGGGACTCTAGAACTTTCTCTTTGGTGCAAGCTGTAAGCTCCTGTGAGATACCAGGGATTAAGACAGTAAGATCAGATCTAGATCACGAGTCGAGAGTTCAGAGGTGGATTCTGAGCTACAAATATGAGTGGGAGTCATAGCACAGAGTGTATGAACCCCTAAGGCAGCAGATCTTAACCTGTGGGTTAAATGACTCTTTCACAGGGGTCACCTAAGACCATCTGCATATCAGATATTTATATTCTGAGTCACAACAGTAGCAAAATTACAGTTATGAAGTAGCAACAGAAGTAATTCTATGGTCGGGGGTCACCACAGCATGAGGAACTGTATTAAAGGTCACAGCATTAGGTAGGTTGAGAACCACTGATCTGAGGGATGCTCAGTTGAGTTCTCCTGCCTGGTGAAAACTGTTGGGGCTTAACTGTATTGTTGGTTTGAGAATCTGATCCTTTGAATCCTGGTTGCAGCAAAACTGCAGAACCAGATATTTTACTCCAAGATATCCATTTGAAATTTATTTGTCACCAAGGACCAACAAGGTGAAATGCTACACCTGGCGCCATAAAACCATTGCCTGTGCTTCTTTGTCAGAAAAATCCATATCTGGATGGTGTGATCAAATTCTTAGCCATGCTCTGCTGGCTGTGTCCTTGGAGGGCAGGCATAACATGAGCTCCAGAGGGTTAAGGGCAACTATGATTTATGCTAAATTTAGACTGTAGGTGGCATAGTTAAAACAAGAGAGTCTGTTACCCCTCCCCCCCAGGTTAGAATCAGGGACAACAGAGCTGCTTAGAAATTAAACCTCGAAGCTGTAGACCAGGTAGCAACTTTGTTGGAATTTTGCTAACAGATAATAGGAAGGCAGATGTAAAGTCACACTTACCAATTTGAGGAGGTATAAGAAATACTTCAGTAGCTTCCCTGAGATGCCAGACTTCCCACAGAGTCTGATAAAGTAGCTCTGGGGGCCACTCAGGATCATCATTTTCACAGTTGGCTCGATGCAGGTTTCCATGGAGACCCCCTGTGAGGATGTCTGCGAACCAGGTGTTTACTGACTACTGTGTGTCGCTTGTCTCGCTAGGCTGTAGGCTTCACCAGGGTAGTGGCTTTGGTTGTTTTCTTCGTTTCACTTAACATCTTGTGTATCCCAACAGTGATTGACCTGTAGTATGAGTTCAGTTACCATTTCATAAATGGACGGGTGAGACCTTTTGTTAGACAGCTGTGAGCTGGTGGGTTCTGTAAAGTGCCAGTCTGTAGCCATCGCTAGCACAAGTGAGGAGAGTACTTCACTCTGTGTGATTCTCCTTGAATTACCAGTTTCATGAACAGTTAGTTTATGGAAGGTTACTAGGCTTCCCCAGGATATCAGTAAGAATAGCTATGACAGTACCACATTCATGACACCCATGGCCTCCTCTCAGTCTCCCGACAGCCCAGTTGGGAGGAACTGGAACTGTCTGTATCTTCAGAAGAGACTAAGGCTCAAGAGGAAGTCACTTCTTTGGGGTTACACAGCCAATACAAACTAAAGATTAAGTTCTTAGCTATCAGTAACATTCAATATTGGGTTTGGGGCGTTTCTCTTGGAGAAGGAATTGAAAACACTATAAAGACTAAGCAAACATCAGTCTTTAGAGTGTCCCTGGGCCAAAAACATCAGCCTCCAAGGTGGTTTAAAACCACAGCCTGGAAAAAAAGACACATTTTTTCTGCCCAACTCTCCAGCATTTTCCCATACTTTCATCTCTTTCCATTCTCCTATTACAAAGGACCTTTCGTCTTAAACTGGTAGGCTTTTCTCACTTCTTAGAAAACTTCCCTGAAACCAGCCAAGGAAAATTCCTGTGGTGACAGGTCACACTAAGCCATTTCTAGGGGGCCACTGTGGCACTCACTTACATCCTACCTCTCAAGGAAGGTGGGCAGAAAGGGGTTCCTTTACCCACTGTCTATGCTCCGTTCCTGTGGAGGCCTCAGGAAGGGGCTGCCTGGGGGATATGATAGGTTTATAAATGTGGGCACAACGGATCTCTTGTAAGACGTTGGTGAGCCTTTGAGTTCTGTACTTCTTAAGTGCAACACAGTGAATCTCCCCACCAGTGTAGATAACACCAGCATTCACTCACCCCTCTGCCAGCGACACTTCAAACTCAGGGCTGCAGATCTCATGGAAGTTTTATAGTATTCCTGATAACCCTCACTGACCCCTTCTGTCAGGCTTAAGGAGATTGGTACATTGTTTTTCTTTTCCTTCTTTCTTTTGAGATAGGTAGTGTTATGTAGTTCTGGTTGTCTGGACCAGGCTGGTCTCCAACTTTGGGTAATCTTCTGCCTGTGCTTCCCAAGTGCTAGGGTTACAGCTATGCGCCGCCAGCCTAAGACCTGTAACTTGACAGTCTCATGGAATTTGCAAGAGTCCTGTTTGAAACATGAGTTATTGCAAAAGCCTGTGCTGGGCTGGCCTGCCTTTCTATGAAGCTGGCTCAGCTGGCCTGTGGAGCCATCCTGCGTGGGTTTACACTCTGATGCTGCACTTACTAGCTGGGAGATGTTGGACAGATTACTTAGCGGCTTAGTTACTTCTGTGGCTTGTCCATCCTATAGCATGGAGATAACAAAACAGTCTTATCCTTTCTTACGAAGATTAAAGAAGTCAGTTTGTCGGGGTCACAGAGCTCACCATGAAAGCACCAGCCATTATCACTAATTTATGTATCAAGTCTGTAAACAAAAATTAATCCTGGAAGTTCCAGAGTTTCTCCATCCAAAGGTTGTATCCATATGTTTAGGAGCCACGTGTAGATGGCCTACACAGAATGCTTGGCTTTGCTTTCCCTCTAGTGAATGTTTTTAAGGGTCAGTATGACAGTGTGTGACACTGGGGGCAGAGGGAGTGGCTGGCCTACACTGAACACTGGCATCCGGGGTAAAGTTCCAGAGAGAGGCATGAGTGCTGTCCCTGCTTCTCTCATGGATTGGGCAGGACGTGGAGGCAGCCATTATTTTCATACAGTAAGCTACTATATAATGAATATGTATTTTACTTCTTGTTCAGGGCAACATTAAATCAAAGCAACTCCTCAGAGTTTTTTAGGGATACATGGTCTCAACAGCTCTGTGACGTGTGCATTGGAATTGGTTGTCACTCTCTAGCTGCCGTGCTACCACCCCTTGACTCTGACCACAGTATCCTCCTTCTGCCTGCCTTCTAGATGCTGGAGGAGGCCAGGCTTCTCAGCTTAGACATTGCGGTGACTGTACTTCTCACTTTTCTTCTAGCTTAAGAGTTGGACTGTGGAGGACCTCCAGAAGAGGCTCTTGGCCCTTGACCCTATGATGGAACAGGAAATGGAAGAGATCCGGCAGAAGTACCGGTCCAAGCGGCAGCCAATACTGGATGCCATTGAAGCCAAGAAGAGGAGGCAGCAGAACTTCTGACAGTACTGGCCCAGGCTTTTGGTGGCTTCTGGGTTGCTAGGTTCACATCTGTTAGCCAACACTTCTACCCTGTCCTTCTTCACAGCACCTTTGTGAACTCAGGAATGTGCGCCAATGGGAAGGGCTACCTTGACAGCTGTTGTGTCATCTGACATGTGTATTTACATGGGCAGGGTGTCTCTCAAAGGGTTGGTATTGGCGCTTTTAACTCAGAATTTTAAACCCCAGGATCAGAAACTCCTAGTTGAGTGATAGCTGGGACATTTTTACATTGTCTCTTTTTGTTTCCCTTCTCTTAATAGTTTATGGTTGCTCTCTCTGAGAGACTTAAAAATATATAAATATGCATATATATATATAAATTATAAATAGATTCCCCACTCCATGTGGTGGTGTCTCTGTACAGGTACAGTTTCAAACACTGCCTCTTTCCTGTGAGATTACGGTACTGTGGAGCAAGAGGGCAGAGGACACTGGGAGGCTCCTAGGTGGTCACTGAATCCCAGGAGTCAACCTCACCCACTGCAGGGCTGCATAGAAGAATTAGGTTTGGATGGTTGTGCCACCATGATGATGAGCCTTACATGGTCATCACTGGCCTCTGGAGCTGTCGGTGATGCCCGAGAAAAGCCTGGAGAACTAAAATTTGCTCTTTGAGTCCCAGGATAAGCCTAGCACCCTCTTTGCAAATTAGCCTTTGCTGTTTCAACACCTCCCATCCATCTCCACTCTCCCAACTGCCTAAAGTCACATCACAGATACTGCCCAGTGCCTTAAGGAGAGACACAGTCTGGTGAAAGGACAGGCCTGCCAAGAACTCTTCAGCAAACAGGGCCGTATCCAGTCCAGCAAAAGGGAAGATGCCACTATTCCTGTGAACAATCTCATGTGGCATTTTGCTCTGCATTTCTTATGCACAGGGTAAAGGGCATTGCTTTTGTGGTCCACGTTCAAATATGCAACTGTCATCTTTCTTACTCACTGTAGAGGGTCTGGTAAATGAATACCAGGCTGAGACTTGCTCCCAGGAGATGTAGCTGGACCCAGAATGCCAGAGCCAGAAGGGACTACCACAGCCAGTGGGTCTGACCTTGTATTTGCAGGGTGAAAAGCAAATTAGAGTGAAAGCAGGGATTGGAACTTAGGGCCCCTCTTCTGGACCACTGAACCAAAAGCCTCTTTACTGGGGGAAGGAAACCACCGTGTTCATCGGATCATCCCAGAGACCCCTGATCTAGCCTTCCTCTCTGGTACCTGAGCTGCTATGGACAGGCTCCCCAGAGGAGCCATGCCAGTGGGTTCTTTGGAGAGTATCCCAGGTACAGACAGGCACTCATGGAAGGCCCGAAGCGGGGTAGAGGTCTTTGCAAAAGACAATTATTGAGTTATTCCCTGCACCTTTGGCTCAAAACTGCAGTCAGAGGAAACTGGGAAAGACAGTTGCCCTTTTATTTTCTTCTAATCTCTTCCCTCTGTGGGAGCCATGATTGGGTTGCACCTGAAGATACTGAAATCTGACTCCATAATTGCTTTTGTTCCCTAACCCGAGAGTCAATAGAAAGGCAGGGGATGTTCTCTCCTGTGACCAGATTCTGTTCTTTGCAGTTAAAGCAAGCTTTAAAAAATGCAAGAGGCAGCTGGTCTGCAGGCCTTGGCTAGCAAAGTAACTGTGTGGCAGAGAATTAGAGAACAATTTGCGGATCTTTCTGGAATGATAAATGGCATCTGGCATTTCCTGGGTAGCGCATGTCAGGCACTGAACTAGGTATACAGGTTTCATACTAATCCTGTGGGCTGATTAAGTTATTTCTCATAAATAAAGAAATTGAGTTTGGGAGAAAGATTCCTTCTTGTGACACTGGGTCAGGATCCATGGCTTCAGCTATGGGGCTAGTAGTCACAGGGATCAGGAAAGTCCTGAATGCCTAAAATGAAGTGACCATGGCTTCTCACAAAGACTGTCTAAGTGGGTGTTTTTTAGGTGAAAAACCAGCTGAATTAGTAGTCAAATCTTCTAATCAAGTAAGTTTGTTAAAACTCAGAGCACTGGGCATGTGTCATGTTTGCTGTGTTACTTAACAGCTCAACCTTGGAGTTCTCTCCTCTTGAAGACAAGTGCTCTGGGCTTAGCCAAACAGGAGGAGAAAGCCCATGGCTCCCTTCTGAAGCAAGATCCAAGCACAAGAAAATAGTTTTTCCTGTGACTGTTCTGCAGCTGTGAACCTAGATCTGGAGTTTATTTGGTTTCAAGAATGTCTACACAGCACAATCTAGCAGTCAGGTGCTCAGCAGTCCAGCTGGACAGAGCGTTTTGTTAGAAGCCAGTTGTCAGGGATCAGCCAGATTCCCTGGCAAGGGTATGTGTTGTCCAGCAACAGGCAGGGGAGCAAGCCATCCTTTCCTTGAGAACCAAATCCAAGGAACTGCATCTTGCTTCCCTTGAGCTTGAACATTTGTGACTCAGGCTCGCAGAGAACTCTGGGTAGGCTCTCTGCTTCCAAGAAGCCATGACCCACATCTGACTTTTCTTTTCAAAAAACAAAACTCATACTCTAAAAATATTTCAGTTGTGCTTTCATTCATTCATTAATTTGAAGCACATTTCCATTTTTTATTTCTCTTATCTCTTCAACCCCAATTGTGGATGAGAGTTTGGCTGGCTGGGATTAAGAAAGTCGTTGGCTGAGTGGCTGGTTAGAAGCAGTGACCTGAAGCCTCGGGTACTGAGTCTTGAGTTTTTGACACTGGAGAGTAGCACCTGGCAGATGCCAGAAATTTATTTTACCATTTAAAACTGAATACCCTTGTCTAAGGTCAGGAGTGAGAGAGATGACATCACTGTAGACCCTGCAGATACTCAAGAGACTCACAGCTTAATATTATGAACAGCTTCATGCTAATAAATTCAACAGCTTTAAGTGAAATGGACAGATACCTGGAAAATTAAAAAGTAAAGAAGCTTACTCAAAGAAGGTATGGGCAAACTGAACAGCCCCTTTTCTACCCAAACTCGATAGTTCTGAGAGGTACAGGTATCCCTTCGCTATACAGGCCAGGAAACCGAGGCCCTGGTAATGTCTGTTCGTCATGGCAGCAGAGTATAGTGGAGTCGGGCTCTCACTCCGCTAACCTTCCCAGCATACGTGCAGCCTTTCAAGATTGCAGTTCTTTATTTTGGAGGAGCTGTTCCTGCCCAAACCACACCCATCGCCCTTTTTAAAGCACTGTTTGTATTTTTTTAGGATCACATGCATTGTGTTTGGAATCCATGTTCTTGTTTGTGTTTAGGGGGAAGACTCTTCCACCAGCCTGCACTCAGACCAACTTGGGAGGGGGGGGGGTCAATCGTAAATGCTGTTGCTGATGTACAATTTAAAAATGTGAAATTTGTAACTTTAATCTTTTGTAACAAAAGCTAGTAACACTGGCTTCAGTGCTGACTTGAAATGCTATTTTGTAAGGTTTGGATGTAAATAATCGGGGTCAGCCGTTTGTATATGTGTGAGACATAGCTCCTCCCACTGCCGTTTGTTTTCGCCTTGAGGTACTTCCTGTGTGCTCTTACATCAGAGTCGTCCAGCCTCATTCCTCCCCCAACACCCGTCACCTTTGTTTTAAATAAACTGTCCTTTAGAACACAGACTGTCCCTTCTTAAAAACAAGGTTTTCCACACATCAGTGCGGTGCCAGGTTTTTGTGGATGTTGATGCTGTTGAGTGTATGTTCTAAGGTCCAGAGCCCGGAGCGAGGTCAGCCAATTGACACCTGATGACAGAGCTAGTTGGCAGTGCCATTATGATGAACTGGAATAGACATAGTTGTTTTTTTATACGATGCAATTAAAGCTCTATTTAAACACAGAATATAACAAGTTTTTGGGAACACCACCATGCCCCAGCTGCCTACTCTACTCCCATGGATCCTATGTTCTTTTATCTTGTTTGGCAGTTTCACACATTACGTGATGAATTTTAGTCATTTTCACCCCAAACCCCCTCCCTATTTCCCTTCCACTGGCTTCCACCCTCTGCTCAGTGAGCCCCTCCTACTTTCATGTCTTCCTTTTACGCATGGCTCAGAGTCTACAGTTACTTGCCTGGGTGTGGGTGGGGATTTGTTCAGTGGAGCAAGGCTAACTTGTCTTCAGCTACACCACTGAATAAAATGGCACCCCTCCTCTGAGCATTAGTTGCCAGCAGCTCCTCTGGCAGGCGTGAGGCACCATGGTCCCTGACCCGTGATAATGGGTCCACTCTTGTGTCTTTGCAGATAACCACAGCTGTAGCGAGTTCATGAGTGCAACGGCCATGTCATGTACAGAAGACAGCCTTTGCTACACACCTCCCCATCTGTTGAAAGGAAATTCACCCACGCACCCCACCCACGGCTTCCCTTCCTTGTCTCCAAGCAGCCACAGCTGGCCCACAGCTATAGCAGCTCCCAAGTGGGAAGCCACAGGGAAAAAGGGGACTTGGGAGAAGCCATCCGAGGAGCATTCTCTCTCTTTTAATGCAAGAGTCATGACATTTTATAGGGTACAGGGAGGGGAAGGCCTTTTTGGTACTCAGGGATAAAGGCAGGATACTGGTATAGGCACATCCCCAGGGACAGGGACTTAGGTAAGCAATTCTGCCAATCGCAGCCCGCCTTTTAAGGGGTTGGGGTTTTGCTGTGGCCTGTGGTCTGTCAGCTGCAGAGACTGCAAAGGGGAGGGGCCAGGGATCCTGCTAGCTCCCCACGCCAGGGCTGGGGTTCTAAGCGCCCTTGAGCTACTGCAGGGGCACCATATCTATCCTCTCACCTCACACATCGTTTCCCTCCTCTTCTGAGATGTTCCCTGAGCCATGGAGGGGATGTTATAATGTCCCCCGTGGGGCAAGCATTCCACTATAGCTCTCACACTTCGGCCAGTTATAGGTCTCTGCGTTAACCACTGCCAGCTGCAGTAAGAAGCTTCTCTGATGAAAGCTGGACACTTTACTAAACTGGGTATAAATGATTTAGAAGGCAACCGGTTTGAAGACACAACTGTTTAGCAAAACAATAGCAGTCAGTTCCCTCCTAGGCCAGTGATATAGACATAGTTCTCGTAGAGTACCTGAGGAATCAGCCAAGCACAAAAGCCGCGCTGGAGAGACTAACTGGAGGAAGAGTCCAGCCTGTGGCTGCAGAGGGAGTGGCTGCTGTGAGGCATCAGGGAAGCATCCTGCAACTTGAAAAGTGAGAAGCCAGGTCAGCAGGGTGGGGAGGAAGGAAGGGAATGAACACACTTGGAAAGACTGGCTGAGGCGGGAGCCTGATACAGGGCCACCAAGGAATCCTTGCACAGAAAACCAGGTCAGACGTGGGCCAGCATTCTAGATGAAGTGGGGGACTGTGCCCTTGGGTGGTGCGTGCTCATCCAGGAATTCTCCAGTCCCAATAACCCTGGATTCTCTTTAATCATAAAACAGTTCACTGGGTAGCATGAGGGGAACAGATTGATGCTGAAGAGCAAGCATAGATCTTGCAAGTTGAGCTGGTCTGTAATATTTAATGTTCTGCTTTTCTCAGAGTCGAGTAGTGAGATTTTGGTTTTTTTGTTTTTTGTTGTTGTTTTGTTTTTTTGGCTCCCTAATGTGTTCACTTTACTTCCTGAAACACTAAGCATACCTTTCGAACTCTTCCCAGGGTTGACAAATACTCCTATTGGTCAGATTGCAGAGAGAGTAGGGGGGGGTGGAAACAATGCTGTACTTTCTTTTATATTAAGCAATTGGTATGTGACAGACAGTGCAGAGCCTTTTGGATAGCCCGCTTATTCTTGGTGCTTCCTTTGGTGGCTGCGTTACTCACAGCCTACAGAACTGCCCACTAGAGTGATTCTGGAAACGTGTAGGAGTGTTTTAGATAGCCCCACAGAAGCCATGCCTGCATCTCTCAGGCAAGGACAGATAGGCTGGTTGTCCTGTACAATGCCCCAATTTTTTTAAAACTTGTTTATAAATAGACAAGAGTGAACCAAGTCCTAGCTGCAGCTAAGTGTGAAGCATACTCTATGAGGCTTTACTGTTGATTTGAAGAGAGGACTGTAGGAATGAATGTAAACACTCAGAATTCCTCGTTAGCCTTGTCAAGAGATGTCCTCCATTTCAGAAAAATCATGCCCTCAGGCAGTGATTCTCATGAGTTTTGAGTCACTAATGCAGGACAGCACACAGCTTCATATTCATAGCAAGTTTGTAACATGTACACAAATACATAATAATTTCAGAATAGGATAATGTGCTGTAAAGAAAACAAAGCGGACTGGCGTGCGACTGTGTGTGAAGCCCAGGACGGGGGAGGGGGTGGTGCCTGCTGGGGTAGAACCCCATACAGGTAAGTGAAAGCCCAAGTGCTATGCAGGGTGTGAATGAGATTCCCATCGGAAAGGTTTAATCAGGGGACTGGTATTCAACGCTTCAAGTCTCTGCTGTGCCATTATGAGAGAGTACTCAGCTTTAATCAAGAACATATAAAAGCAAGTACACTGGTGTCACACACCCATCTGAACTGTTCAAACGGGAGAGAGGAGGGTAGGTGAGCACGTGGAGCAGTGGACTCCGGAGCACTGCTGAGTGTCAGCAGATCAGCAAGACACGTTCACACCATCATTTATTATTATAACCGTAATTGTCACAGTGCTGGGGACTGAGTCCAGAGTCTTGCACATGCTAGGTGAGCATAAAGGACATCACTCAGTTCTTAAGAAAGGGTATTCTCATACATTTTACTACATGGATCAACCTCAGACATGACAGTAAGTGAAATAAGCTGCCCACAAAAGAGCATGATTCGTTCACTTACAAGGTCCTAGAATAGTTACACACATAGGCAAAGTATGGAGGGAGGGATTCGGAGGGAGTGTTGAACAGGAGTTTCAGCTCTGCAGGCTGAGGTCTGAGGATGGGTAGTGGTGGGTGATAGTTGTGTCACAGTGTAAATCCTTGTTCTGTAACCGTATATTTAGAATGACCAGAATGGCAAATTTCATGCATATTTTAACATCACCACAACAAAAAAAAAAAAGGCAGGGACAAAAGAATATTGTGCAATTCTAATATCAAATTCAAAATCAAAGAAACCCTTGATGTTCAATGGAAAAACATCTTATTAATATAATATTTTTATTCTTTGAGAATTTCATATATATGTATATACAGTGTCTTTTGATTTTATGCTTCATCCTGGACCCTACCACCACACCCCACTTCCATTTTCCTCTATAACCCATTGCATTACATTAGGGCAGGGTGTGGGGCCATCAACAGAACATGCTCAGCCTACCAGGAGGCTGAAGAAAATGGACTCCTCCCCTAGCTGTCATCAATAACCAACAATCACACAGGTTCGGGTGGGGCCGTGTGGACCCTGCTCTCATACCCGCCGGAATGTTGACTCTCTTGATCTTGGGCAGGTCTTGTGCAAGTAACCACAGCTGCAGTGAATTCCTGAATGTGGCCGCCCCTCCATGTCCAGAGATCGTCCTTTCGGTGGCTGTGGGGTAGTGCAGGGATGGGATGGTGGGAATATGAGGACAGCTTTTGGGGTGTTGTCAGCTTCTGATTATCTGTGTGCTCACCACATGGGGTACACTGAGAAAACTCAGCAAGGTGTTCTAGGATCTGTGCTTACATTTGTTCTGTGTGTGTGTGTGCATTGTCTATGTGAGGGTGTCAGATCTCTTGGAACTGGAATTACAGACAGTTGTGATCTGCCATGTGGGTACTGGGAATTGAACCCAGATCCTCTGAAAGAACAACCAATGCTCTTAACTGCAGAGCCATCTCTCCAGCCCTCCAAGTATATTTTATACCCGAATAAACATGCTCCTCTTCTCTGGACTATTTTTGCAAGGCTCCCAGGTCATGGATGGGAAACTCCCCAACCCCAGGCAAACTGAGGAGTGTTTCTGTACAGGCCGTCAGCATTTATCTCAGCCAGCAGCTTGTTTTGGTGAGGGAAGCAACCAGAACCCAAGTTGAGCAGTGTCAAGTCCAGACTCAAACCCAGGCTTCTGGACTCCACTTTCCATTCTGATACCCCGAACTGTGGCCTCAGGAGGATGGCTGAATCTAGTTGCCAACTGTAGATATGCAGATTCCTTTGCCAGTGCCTGCTGTTCAGACTTGCTTTCCCTCACAGGCGATAAAGGGCTCTGGGGCTGCTGGGCTGTTGTTCCTGAGATTCACTGGTTTGTTTAATATTCAGAATTTATTGTGCCTAACCTTGACATTAACAGCGAGAGGGGGAGGGAGGGGAGGGGAATATACCAAGGCAATGATCATGCTGCTTACATGTAACAGAGTCAAGCCTCAGGGGCTTCTGCTCACAACAGTGTTGCTTCCTTTATACTGCATGGTCTCCCTTTGTAGATAGAGACTCACTGTTAGCCCTGCCTTGCCTAGACATCATGACCAACTTGGCCTCAAACTCACAGTTCTGTCTGCCTTCTGGGTGCTGGGATTAAAGGTGTATGCCACCATGTCTGCTGTGGTCAAATAGTTTTTAACAACTGCCTGAGAATAAAACCAACACAGGAGAAGACCATAAATCAAGGAGGACGATGGCCTTGGTGGAAACACAGCCACTTGCTCAAGCCACTTTGGTGAGTTTCTGTCTGTGACTGAAAGATTTCAGGCCAATTGAGGTAGGCTGGAAAAGATGGGGGTGGGCTTTGGATTCCAGTGGAAGTTGGCCCTGAGATGTGTGTAGCTGTTCACCAAGAGAGACACAGGCATTTTCATACATGTAATCTCTGCCAGACCTCAGCAGAGGGAACCACCATCACAGCCAGCACCATCCTGCACAGTGGAACCCTGAGTATCTCAGCTCATGTGTTTTTTATTTAGAACTCTTAAGGTGTTCTGCTACTAGCATGTGCAGATCATAAACAAACATCCTGTGTATGTGTGTATATATGTGTATGTATATGTGAGTGTGTGTGTATGGGTGTATATGTGTGTGCATATGTGTGTGTATGTGTGTGTGTATGTGTGAGTGTGTATGTGTGTGCGTGTGAGTGTGTGTATATGTGTGTATGTGTGTGTATGTATATATGTGTGTATGTGTGTGTATGTGTGCGTATGTGTGTGTATATGTGTGTATGTGTATATATGTGTGTATGTGTGTGTGTATGTGTGTGTATGTGTGTGTGTGTGTGTATGTGTGTGTGTGTGTATGTGTGAGTGCATGAGTGCGTGTGTGCGTGCGTGCGTGTGTAAGTCTGAGGTAACTTTGGGTGTTGTTCTTCAGGATCCATTTATCTTGTTTTTTAAGACAGTCTACTCCTGAGACAGGCTTGATGATTTGTCTAAGCTGTCTGGTCACCCAGCCCCTGGACTGTGCCTGTCTCTACCTCCCAGCACTGGGATCGCAAGTGTGCAACTGTTCCTAGCTTCTTTACGTAGACGCAGGGGGTGTTACTCAAGTCCTCATGCTTGCACAGCAGTCATTTTACCGACTGAGTCATCACCCCACCCCTTTCTTCTCCACTTTACCGACTGAGCCATTGCCCAATCCCCTTCTTCTCTTACTAATTGTCTCAATGGTTCTGAACTTAGTGATTAATGCTAACACATCTGTAGCACTACACCTACAGTGTTTCTCAGCAATAAAGACGAGGAGACAGTTCCATATCTGCAAACCGTGCCAGATCTCAGCAGAGGGAACCACCTGTCTTGGCATACTGGACAGTGGAACACCAATCTCTGATCTCAGGGATTTTTATTGACACAGAAGCTCCTCAGGTGTTTCACTGACACAAAGACTCTGCCCCCTCATCCAAATGCCTCACAATGCCCCTTCCAGAGAGCTGTGAGCATGTGCAGATCATGAGAAATCAAACATATTTTACATAAAGCCTACACCTACATTACAAACTGTCTAGGCCTTGGCAGCCCTTCCCCCAACAATGCATAAAACAACCATTTTAAACATAACTAGAAATAAACTTCTACAACATTTCCCCCTTTCTGTATAAGTCAATCAAAAAAAAATCCTTTATCTCCGTAACACAATTTAACACTAGACTAGCAAAACTACTTACAATAGGAACAATTATGAGACTTGCTAGAATCCACAGGATTAAATGAAATCAAACATCTATCAAACTGTTTACAACATCCAGCATGGCTGCATCCAGCAACCTTTAAAGAAATAGGTTTGAGTTTACAGTTCTGTAGAACGTTCCAAAGACTTCTTCATAATGCAGCAACCATTTGTTCTGATTCTTTTAGCAAATGTTTTCCTCTGCATCACTGCAGGTGTTCCTTGTCTGCAGGAGGGGTTCATGGGGTGGAGTTCTCATCACCATAGCAGATATGTCTTATCAGGACCGCCTGATAAGACTACAGGTTTGTAGGGGAAAAAAAAAAAACTGGTCAGTTTTAATAAGTGGCTTCTTGGCTCCAAGCTCCCCCACAGGGGGTCCTGGTCCTCTGGCAGTTTGGCATTCTTTTCTACCACCACTATAGAGAAACATACAACCTTCTTCATAGACCCCAAACACAGACCCTCTTGGGCTTCACACACACACACAAAGCCATCAGAAAACTCAGTTTGTAGAACAGTACACTCTGGTTCCTGTTTCCCATGCCCTGGCTGCTGCCAGCGGCAGTTGGGAGGAAGCGCGGCTAGCTACCAGAGTGTACAGCACATGGCTGCGCCATTTCCCTGCACCTGTGTCAGCTCCGTAACCAGGAAAGGTGGTTGAAACCTTGCTTTTTCCCTGCTTCCAGCAAAATTCTTTGTTTTTACCATGAAAGTTTATCCAAAACATTTCACAGCCTTCTCTCCTTATGGAGGCTTATTTCTTTTCTCACTCTCCTCTTCCTTCAGGAGACCTCTACTCATTGTTATTTTTTTGCATACATATCCTTTTATCATTACCATAATCTCTGTCCTCTGGGACCTGCCCTGAGCATACTTTACTGAATTCTGTGACGTCTGGAGTTTGTTTATCTTCTTTCTTGTCTCCATGTTGGATGTAGCTGGGATGTTGTGTCCTTCTTTCCTTTCCATCCATCATGTTGGCATGGCTTTTGTAGGTAATAACTACTGGGTGACTCCACAAGAAAGACAAGAAGGCATTTTCGTAGATGCAAACCCTGCCAGACCTCAGCAAAGGGAACTGCCTATCATGGCAAGAGCCATATTGGACAGTGGAACCCCGATCCTCTGGTCTTCTGGGTTTTTATTGACACGGACGCTCCTCAGGTGTCTCACTGACACAAAAACTCTGCCCCCTCATCCAAAGGCCTCAGAATGGCTCTGCCAGAGAGTTGTGAGCATGTGCAGATCAAGAAATCAAACATCTTTTACATAAAGCCAACACCTGCAGACAGTACAAACTGCAAAGATCTAGGCAGCCCTTCCCTCGATAATTCACAGGACAACCATTTTAAACAACTAGAAATAAACTTCTGTGACAAACATCAGTCTACATTTGTTCTGGCCTTATTCTTTCTAGCTGTCAGGATTCTGTTTTGCTGTTGTTTGTGTATTTGTTGTTTTGAGACAGAGTTTCTTTGTGTAACAGCCCTGGCTGTCCCTGAACTCAATTTGTAGACCAGGTTGGCCTCAAACTCACAGAGATCCACCTGCCTCTGGTTTCCAAGTGCTGAGATTAAAGGCATGCACCTTCACATCTGGCACCATCAGGATTCTGAAAGATATATCTGGTCAGACTCTTAAAGAAAATGAGCTTCTCAATGTAGTAAATAGGGAAATTTTCTACTCTCAGGAATAGGGCCTGAATGGCCTGAAACATGAGGTCTGGTGGTCAGTGAGGACCAGTGCAGCTAGCATGCAGTAGCTGTGTCTAGGGCTTGAGAAGAGATTCAATAGGACTCGTACTTCAAAGCCCTTTTCCTTCATGGTGCCCAGGGGATTGGGTTTGTCAAACAAAGTGATCATGGTGGGAATGTGGTACCAAAGGGTAAAATCCAGCACAATGAAGCCTGAACTTCAATCCCTTGGTCTACTGCTTTTGACTGTGGACCTTGGCTTCATCATGTACATTAATGGCAATGTGGTTTCATGACTGTTCCTGTGAAACCTCTGGATGGATTGCAGAATGCCACAGACACATGGAGGGTTGTTGGTTTCACTAGTCTGTCTCCATTCTGGGAGCCTCAGAGGGTACCTAACGACTCAAAAGGATTCTCATCCATACCCATTTTCTAATGTGCTCACCTTGTGTATTAGTTATTTTCCCATCACTGTGACTCAGGTGCCCAAGAGAATGACTTAAAGAGACCTGTACTGCTCATCCATAGTTCCTTGGCCAAAGCATCATGGTGGTTAGAGCATGTGACAGAGGAGCTTTTTCACCGCAGACAGGAAGGGTTGGGGATAAAGAGAGGGTGGGACAGGAACTAGGTATAACCCTTTCAAAGGTCTCTAGTGACTTACTTCGGTTAGACCTCACCTCCTGAAGTTTCCATATCTCCCCTAAACAGCACCAATATTGGGGACTAAGCATTCAGAGCCCATGAGGGACATCGCATATTCGAAGCATCATAACTCACTTGGTTTGTATTTGAACCGGAAGGGACTCGGTTATGGAATTGGCGTCTAATATGATCACGTAGACTTCTGGCTCTCTGACTTGTAATATGGGACAGAAGAGGGGGAGATATTAAACCAGAGCATCCCTACAGAATATTATGTCTCTCTCAGCAGGGAGGGTCCTAGCTGAAGGTCACAGTAAATAAGGAGAAACTATTGCTTCAACAGTGACAAGTGCATCATAGCCTGAAGTCCCGCACATCTTGATCTATCCAACGTGCCCTGCCAACAGTCACTCCTGAACTTTCCCTCTACTTTATAGATAAAACTGAGGCCCAAGAAAATGATACTCCAAAGGAATAGCTGGGATCTGTCCAGTATCCCCTCTCTCCTGGGAACTCTTTGACACCCACACCAGTGATGGTTTCGAGTGGTGGTTGCTAAGTTATCACAGACCTAACTTCTTTGTCAAACCCCCTTGAGAGGTGTGGACACCTCACTAGAGCCAGGCCACTCATGGGTTTTTCTGACTAGAACTGGGAGGTTCTCTAGTACAGGTGCTATAAGATGAATGACTGGCAGATGCTGGCAAGGCTACTGTGTACCGTGTGGTGCTGAAATCAGTCTCCATGCTGTTTTCTTGTTCGGGTTTCCGATGCTGCTGAGCTGAGTCACCTGGCTACCATTCTCACCCAGGGGTAAAGGATATCCTCACTTGGGATCCCTTACTTAATGAAAGCATTCCACTTCCCCTTAGGGAGACACTGTGCTCTTAGTGTCCTGGAACGTCTGTGATAGCTGTTCCTATCTATCCCTTAAGCCATCTGAGAGGTGTGAGATCCAACTCAGACTCATTCTTAAGGAAATTTTAGTTTGAGCAGAGTAATCCATGAAGTGGAGGCAGATGTCACTCAGCTGTTTTAGTTTCAGTGACCTAAAGAGTGATTCATGGGTTCTGATACCACAATCCCCATGTTACCTACCCTTCCTTCCTTCCTTCCTTCTTTCCTTCCATCCTTCCTTCCTACCTTCCTACCTTCCTTCCTTTCTTCCTTCCTTCCTTCCTCCCTTTTCCACCTCCCTTCCTCCTCCTCCTCCTCCTCATCCTCCTTGTCCTCTTTCTCCTCCTCCTCCATCTCCTCTTCCTTTTTTAGGACAGGGTCTCTCTACATAGCCCTGGCTGTTCTGCAACTCACTCTATAGACCAGGCCGGCCTTGGAACTCACAGAGATCATCCTGCTTCTGCCTCTGCTGGGATTACAGGCGTTCAGCACCACATCTAGCTCATTCCTTTCTTAAAGTCTGGTGCTTTAATTCTACTTTTAGCCAACCTATCCAATGCAATCATTTTGTTATTTGCCACCACGTATTTCTAGCTGGTAACATAAATGGGAACTAGAGCTGAGTTGTAGGTAACATAGTCTCCAGAAATGTGTGATATTCAGAATTATTGGGCTGTTGTCTTTGTTTCCTTTCCAGTTGCTGAGATAAAATACTCTAACAAAAAGCAACCTAGGGGAGATGGTTTATTTTAGCTTACAATTCTGGGGACGTCAAGGCAGTCCCATTACACAGTCAAGAGGAGAGGGGGAGAGAGACTCATACAGTTCAGACCACAAGCCTAGGGAATAGTGTTGCCCACTTTTAGGTTGAGTCTTCCCATATCAATTAATCCAGGCAATCCCACATGGATAAGCCCATAGGCCAACCTGATCTAGACAGACCCACTTTGAGAATCTCTTCCAAGGTGATTCAAGACTGTGTCAAGTTGACAAACTAACCATCACAGCTTTAATGGGGCAAAACAAGTGTGGTGGCTGCTATGCTTCAGCCTGGGAAGTCAGTGACTAAGGTTGTACGGACACAGACTAACTTCTTGTGTCCTTTGACATCATTTAACCAGAGAAGTAGTGTAGTGTAGTTCTTGGAGTATCCAGCATAGTACAGTTACAAGTTAGCAAGGTCTGGCTTGTGTGATGGAAACTTTGGTTTCGAGATACATTTGAGGATGTCAAAGGAAAGTCAATTAAGAAAATCCAGATAATTTTTTTTTTGGCACAAAATAAAGAGTGTTTTTGTTCTACATTCAAGAATCTCTTAAGACTTGGAGTAGATCCAAGCTCGAATTCCATAGTTGGTAACTGGTTTTTGCCAAATCCACACCTTTATGGAGTTCTGTGTTGGTTGAGTAGGATCCCCAGAGGCATGGGCACATTGAGAGTTTGGGAGGAACCAAGGCCCTGTCCAACCGATGCAAATAGTTCACAAGCTTTCTCAGTGTTAGAAAGCTCACAAATTCCTACTTGCTCAAGGTTGCTTAGCTGGAAGGTGGAATCAGTTTGGTTTGGAAAGCTAAAAGTAAACTGGGTGGGAAAGAATCTCTGGCCCAAACAGAATTGCAGAAACTTGGTAATTGATATCATCAGCTGGGAGAATATTTGTGGAAATGGATTGTATGTGTGTGTGTGTGTGTGTGTGTGTGTGTGAGAGAGAGAGAGAGAGAGAGAGAGAGAGAGAGAGAGAGAGAGAGAGAGAGAGAGAGAGAGAGAGATATGTTTGATTCAGCAGGGGAAATGTAACTTGGGGCCAAGCTGATTTTGAGATGGAAGCAGTTACCAAGGATTCAGGCTTTTGTGTGCTAGCTCCAAGAGCTGGACTCTGGCAACTGGATGAGTTGGCTAATGAAACTTGGACCAAATGCTAGCCCACATGAATTGGGCCTTACTGAATCCAGATCCTTTGGCATCCTGTAGAGGGAAGGGATAAAGGATTTCTGAAGACAGTTTGCTGAGTTGGACTTATTTGTGCTCTCTTCCCATAAATTCCACTAAGTATGGCCTCTAGTGAACCCAGAATGCTTTTACCCTTGCTCTGAAGAATGTCTAGGTCAGGAGTGCTGGGTCTGTCTCAAAATACAAGGTGGAAAGCAATCAAGGAAGACACATGACATCAACTTCTAGTCTCTGAATGCACACATGCACATACATGTGTTACACACACATGCACCGGAAAGAGGAAGGGAGGGGAGGGATGAGAAGGGAGAAAGGAGGGAAAATGATAAATTTCACTGATGCACACTGCATTTATCTCCTGTTTTGTGAAAAGTACATACTCTTCTCATGCAATGGGTTGTGCTGTCAGATCGTGTCTTGCTGTTGGGCTTTGAAGATTAATGTCAGGCTAAGTATGGGCATCAAGTAATCTCGTGTCCAAAGGTGCCCACTGTAAACTGGGTACTGTGTACTCTACCTAGACAGAAAGTCGACTGTGCCAGCAAGGATTCTAACACCAGGTGCAGCCATGGGTACATGGGGTGGGCTCAAGTGGACCTTTGCTGTATGCTGGTTGCATGAGGGCATTGTGTGTCTTCTAATGAAGCACAATGACCCCTCCCCCCTGCAGATCCATTGCCTCCTGCCTCTATGGCTTGAGTTCTAAAAACTTCAAGGTTTTGGTGCCCATGGACAGAGTGTTTCCCTAATGAATTCAGCAGTGGGTTCCCTGAATTGGAGATCAAGCCTGTCACTTGGGCATTTCTGATCAGGAAATACAAGTATAAAGAGAGTTGCACTGCTGTCCTGGGTAATCAACTATATTATCAAGGGGAAATTCCATCATTGCTACACAGAGAGAAGGCATGGGTTTCAAGCAGCACCAGGGAATCCCCTGAGGCATCTCCTTGCTCCCAGAACTCTCATACTCTCTAAGAATACAGAGTTGGGACATGCTATCAAATAAATGTCACCAGCTGAAGTGTAAGCCAAAGGCAGGGTGAACACGACACAGCAAATAGAACATATTCTCAATGCTAGGCACAGTCTCTGAGCATTGCAGCAATGGGCCGGGGCTGTGGTGTCTTCCTCGTGGCTGTGTCTTTCATGCCCTTTCCTCCAGTGTCATACACAGAGCATGCTGGTAACAGTCACACTTGCTGTTTATTGGAGGATAGATGCACCAGTGGAAGAATGAACTTAAGAGCTGGATTCATTAATAGGATGATTTGGAGGTGTCTTCCCTTTGGAGAGAGGATCAGTGTTTGGGTTATATGACAGTTTCTTCATGTTAGAAACATTTATAAAACTGCATGGGAAGAACAGTGTGTGTGTGTGTGTGTGTGTGTGTGTGTGTGTGTGTGTGTGTGTGCACGCGTGTGTATAATGTGTTAAGAAACCCAGGGTTGGAATGCAGTGGACACCTGCTATTCTTGACCCTCCTTTAAGTGACAACACATGACCTTGTCTTTGAGTTACTAATTTTGTTCCATCTCCTGCACATGTAAACCCAGCACTCTGCCCTCCAGCCTCACCAAAGGAAAAGCAGATGACTCATCCAAACCTCCATAATTCCTGGAGGGAAACTGGATCTATAGACAAAATGAGGTAGGGACTGGGTCTGGGGAGATGGTTTGATGGATACCAGCACTTGCTGCTCTTTCAGAGGACCTAAATTCAGTTCCCAGCATCCATGGTAGGCAGCTCACAAGTGCTTGTAACTCCGGCTCTGGGGATCTAACACACACACACATACACACACACACACACACACACACACACACACACACACACACACACACACGGTGATTAGAGGCTAATGTCTAGAAAGCAATATCCCTAGACGGAAGGATATTCTGGGCTGCAACTGAGATCCGCAGAACTCTCCTCATTGCTCTGCTGCCTCAAGCCTTGTCTGTCTTTCCTCTGACTGGGTGAACTTGATGTACTTTTCTGAATGGTGGCCTCAGATGTCCTCACATCAGTCTCTGGAACCTGTAAATGTTACCTTATTTGGAATGTGAGTCTTCTTTGCAATTTCGATGAAAAGGACCTTGAGGTGACATCATCTTGGATCCATCCCACAGGCCCTAAATGCCATCAAAGGAATCTTTATAGGAGAAAGGTTTGGGGAAAATTAACAAACAGTGGAAAATGTGCTGTGGTGCCAGGGCAGAGACTGGGTGATGCTGAAGGTGTGTTGGGGGCTGGGGGTCCCCTCCTGCAACTCCCAGCAGAGCCCTGCTAACACCTTGATCTGGGATTTCTGGCTTCGAGAAATGAGTAAGAATTAACTTGTTGTCTTAAGCCACTGAGCTTGTGATAATTTGTTACAGAACCACTAAACACGAATATACGTTCCGATTCGTTCAGCTTTTGGTTAAGGTAGTTGCCAGTTTCTACCGTTTGCCACCAAAGACTCGTACTGGTTGCCATCGCTCATAATTTTCATTATTTTATTGTTTAATTAACGTGGGGGGGGGAGAAAGTGGAGAGGAGTGTTAGTTGCTGGAGACTGAAACCCAGGGTCTCATGCATGCTAGACAAATGCTCTGTCTCTGAAGTACAATCTCAGTCTTTTTTATTTTGAAACAGGACCTGGCTAAGTTTCCCAGGATGGCCTTGAACTCACTCAGTAGCCCAGGTACCTGAACTTGAGATCTTCCTCAGCCTCCCTAGTCACTGGGACTCTAGGCCTGACCCACAAAGCCTGGTGAGTTACCCTTTCTGATGCTGCTGATTCCACCTGGGTTCTTGTCACACACAAACTGTTCTGGCTGGTGCGACCAGGCGAAGCCTCCAGGGATGTGGATTATGATCGCTCCATCTTATTGGTTGCCCACCTTCCCCCGTCACTCAGAACAAATCCGGCAACCAGCTCCAGGCTAACAGAGGCAGGTGCCCTCATAATGCTCTTTTTGTGTATCACCTTCCACCGATCCACAGGAGTGGGGTCGGGGGCGGGGGAGCTACTGCCCTGCTGCCAGGATGGCATACAACCGCAGCACACTCGGATCCGTCCCCACACCACAGTTAAAAGTCTTGTTCGAAGAATCAGAAAGCCTGGAAATGTGTTAAGCCAGGCCAAAGGAGGGTGCATCCCTCAAATGGGGCACAGCTGGACACAGCTGTCAGGAGGTGAAAATGCATTAGGGATGATGGACACGGTGAGCTCCCAAGAGGCCCCTTCAGCTTAGCTCCTGTCTCTGCTGCAGTCTGGAGACTGGGAATCCATGTGCTGAGCATCTGTTGCGTACTCTGCTTGGAATGCTCTTCCCTGCTGGAACCCTTCTTGACTAATTGCTATCTACCCTATTACAGCAGGTGAGACTGTCACTCACTGGAAAGGAGTCTCTGGTGGTCTCAGGTTACAGACTCTGGTAGAGTACTCGAGCTCATGGTTACCTACTTTGTAAAGTTAACTGTCATACATGTTGGTGGCTACTACACTTGAGTCCGCCTTCCCTGTTCCTTTTGTTAGTACAGGGACATTTGTGTTCTCTCCCATGACTACCTCTTGAACCTGGAAAGCATTCAGTCAGAGGTCCAGCAGCCAATGCAAATCTGACAGGGGCGGGGATGAGGGTGGAACATGATGGTTTGTGTGGGAGTGGGCAGAGGAGAAGCTGTGGGAAACTGGAGAGTGTATTCATCCTCCAAAGGCATTGGAAAAAGTCTAAAATACACTAAAATCACCATTCATCTGAAGGAAACATGTCTGTAGGCCACATGGGAAGACTTAGCTTAGAACTTCCCTAACAATGATCTGTTAATGAGTGAAGGACCACGATGGATTCACTGTTAAAAGTTCCAAAATCAATCAGGGCCGGGGAACAACTCAGTGGGTTGTTCACACCCTTTCAAGAGCAAAGTCTCTGTCTATTTCCTCTTTCCTCTCGGTGCTGGGTGCCCAGCAGGCCATAGCAATTGCTCGGCCTAGGCAATATATACTAAATACCACCCTGCCCCACTCTGAGCCAGATGGTGTCTTCTACCTCAAGGCTTAGCATGATCATACAGACATGGCTGTTCACCTGCAGCATGCTTTTAAAATATGACCCTTCACAACCTGATCAGCCAATGGGACAGAAGATTTGGCAGGAGAGTATAAAAGATTTCTCTCCATCAAGGATGACAGCCAGTACTGGAAAAAAGGAACAAGAATCTCAAGCATTTGCCTGGGTGCTTATTCAAGGCAAGGCTGGAGTTCTGTGTGATGGACAGAGGGAACTTCCAAAGGTGGACCCGGGGCTGTGGTAGTCAGGTTTTTACTGCTGTGATAAAGATCATGACCAAAAGCAACTTAGAGAGGAAAGGCTTTATTTATTTGGTTTACACATCCCAGGTCAGTCCATTGAGGGAAGCCAAGACAGGAACTCGGGAATCTGTCTGGAGGCAGGAGCCGGGGCCATGAAGGAACACTGCTTACTGGCTTGCTCCCATGGCTTGTTCAGTTTGTTTTCTTATACACTCTAAGACCACCTGCCTAGGGATAGTACCGCCCACAGTGGGCTAGGCTCTCCCATATCAATCATTAATCAAGATAATGTCCCACAGTGTTGCTGACGGGCAATCTGATAGAGGTGTTTTCTCAACTGAGGTTCCTCTTCCCGGCTTACTTTAGCTTGTGTCGAGTTGACAAAAACCAAGCAGGACAGGAGCATGTATTGCAGTCCTCTGCCACCAACAGTCCAGAGCTGAGCTGGCTATAGGTCGGTGCCCCATCAGTGATATTCCATTTATTTTTAGATCACAAGTTGTGCCAGATGGGCTGGAATCTAGTTCTGGGGACAGGCATTGGCCGCCTTTCCCATAATAGGTGTAGAGCTGGGTCGAGGTCCCAGAAGCATTTGCTCAGGTTTCCTGTATCTTAGATGGTTGTGCAATTGATCCTAAAGATTGTCTCAGCCTCCTATTCCTTCCTAGGATGTAGTGTTAAGAGCTGACTTCTTCCAGAAGTTTTTAGAAGGAAAGTGACATTTGGGTGAGCTTCAGTTTTCTCATCTATGTAATGGGGATAATTACCTGCCAGCACAGGCCTAAAGAGGCTAAGATAGAGGCGGTCCTCTTCTTCCTCTTGGTGCATACCTACTTCAAGGAGGCTGCTGTGTGGGCTCAAGGAATGTAGGGTAGTACTACCCTGCCCTGGGCTTTTTAAGGAAGACCTGTAGCCCCGAGGTCTCATTGCTCAGATGGTTGACTCCCATGCAGAATTTAAGTAGGAGAGGATTCTGCTCTACGCTAGCTGACTCCAAGGCTGTGGAGGGATTGCAGAGCCCTGGTTTTAATAACTCTGAGATTTTGCAGTCTCACTGGGGGCCTGGGTCTCCAGGTCTGTAGACCGCCCCTCCTGAGAAGTCTCTCGGGATGTTTCCAGAGACACCTCGGACACCCCGTCGACGCTGCTCAGCAAGTCCTCAAACTCCCGCTGGCCGCTGCTGCGCACTGCCGCCTCCAGAGCCTTCTGGCGCCGGTAGAAGTGGGAAAATTTGTTGAAGATGATGGTGATGGGGAGCGCGACCACCAAGATGCCCCCCAGGATGCAGCCTGAGGCCGCCAGCTTGCCAGCCACGGTCTCAGGCACCACATCGCCATAGCCCACGGTGGTCATGCTCACGGTGCCCCACCACCAGCAGGCGGGGATTGTGTGAAAGCCCTCATTTTTTTCTTCAGCCGTGTAGGCCACGCCAGAGAACACTGACACACCCACGGCCAGGTACAGCAGTAAGATGCCCACCTCACGGTAGCTGTGCTGAAAAATATATATATATAAACCCAGGTCAGCGCTCCCTGGACTTACGGACTTAGTATCAGATACACGGAGAAACTGAGGCTCACAGAGTATAAAGGAAGGTCCAACATCAAACGGTAGAACTGGTACCGAGTCCCTGATTCGGATCTACACTCTTCCAACTACATTGAGCGACACAACTCCCTAAGATTGAACACAGGCCTGGTTTCTGATGTGCATGGCGCCTGCTTCGCCACATTAACTCAGATCCTCATGGCTTTTATGCTCTCGAAGAACCAAGGGGACCACAGTCTATATTTCATAAGGCAAAGAACTGGCTTCATATACATTTGAGTTGCTCTATAACATTTCTGACAAGTACAAAAATATTGTCTGCCCCTCAAGGAAAGTGAGAGAATGAGCTCCCTACACCATCTACGGAATACACTTGTTTATGGGTGCCTGGTTCTCAAGGCAGTTCTGCTCCCTCTGCCCACCAGGGACAGTTGGCAATATTTGGAGACATATTTGGTTGTTATAGTGGGGACAGGTGTGCCACCGGCTGGCATACATGCATATAGGCCAGGGATGAGGCTTCCTATCTTACAGAACAAAAAACACCCCCTCACCAATGAAGAATTACCTGTCTGCAAATGTCAATACCGAGAACCCCTTGTTTACAGCAGGATATCTCAAACTGTAACATTTGGAAGAATTATGTAGGGAGTCTGTTTAAAAGTCAGAACTCAGTAAGGTAGGTTGGGATAGGGCCAGAGATTCTGCCTTTCTGGCAAGCTTCTGGATGTTGAGGAAGCTGTTGATGGTCTAGGACCTCACTTCAGTAGCCAGGCTCCCTCCCCCTCCCCAGACTATGTTATGCTCCTGTGTCTTGACTCTTAACAGTCTTCATTATTACTCCTCTCTCTCCTTATAGACAAAGCTAGGAGCCTCAAGCTCTGAGTCTCTGCAGAGTAGCAAGGTTTGGGGAGCATAAGGCTCTTCCCTGGGGTGATTCTGAATTAAAGGAGTCTGGCTATCATATTTCCCTGTACCTGCCTGGTACCCAAGGATTCTTCCCAAGCCACACACCAGTGCCTAGTATCCTGGCTGCCTTGCATCAGGACACGCAAGATGCTGTGTCACTAAGCGTGGAAGGCACTTTTGAGCACCTTCTGGAAATCTTTTGGAGGGTCCCTAGGGCTTTAGAGAGCACGGGTGTGGGAGGCTGAAACTAGGCACAGCTGGGATGTTCTCTGGGGTCTGCTACTTACAAGGAGCTTCCCACAAGCTTCCCCTGTCACCGCTTCACACCTGTTTCCAGATCTGTAAAACAAGCCCTTCACAAGCTCCTCTATGCCCTTGGAACAAATAATAGAAAAAAAGCACAGGCCCAGAGTTTATCTTTCAGTACCCCAACTCCACGTCTCTTCCCTCTGCGTCCCCTCTGCCAACAGTCACCCCTTCCCTTATCAGACTGTGGTACAAGGGGTTCTCACCACCTCCTTTCCTGAAGAGGCTGATTTCACCACACGGGCAGGGGCAGTGGCTTATAAAACTCATCGTGGCCACCCCAGGATCTTCATTTACGGGAAGAAAATAAATTATAGCATCTTCCAGAGGAAGTTGTCCTAAGGACTAATCAATAATGAATGTGAAATTGGCACAGCACACTCATTCTGTGCCCAGTAAGTGTTAGCTCTAGACTGTTCCTAGGCTAAGTGACCTGTGACTATCGGTGCCTTCTGAAGACGCTGGAAGAAAGGCACTAGGAGAGAAGCCAGTTAGCATCTTTGCATACTTCTCTGTGCTGCATTTTATTTGATGTTTGGCGGGTACAAAAGCCCTTCCCTCTCTTTCCTTAGTTCTCTCGTTTCCTTTTTTTCTTTTTGGTGGACAACAGTGGTTCACTTTATTTTTTAAAAAAATGTATTTAAAAGTACATGCATGCATACAGGCATCTGTGTCTGGATGCTCACAGGAGTGCCGGAGGCCACTGGACCTGCAGTCACAAGTGATTGCCAGCCACCTGATGTGCAAGAGCTGTACCTGCACTTAACTCCAGCCCCGTGGTTCGCTCCAGTTTATTTTCTGTATTCATTCATCTTTCATATGAAATTTTCTTTATTCTTCTCGGGAGATATGGGTAGGTCTATAAGCCCTTTACATTTTTAGAAATCTATTTTTTATTCACGTAGGGGTGCTTTGCATGCATGTCAGTTTGTGCATCGTACGTGTGCAGTGCTCATAGAAGCCAGAAGAGGGCATTAGATACCCCGGAACTGAGCTGCCTTCTGAGAGCTGGGAACCGAACCTGTAACCTCTGGACAGCAATTAGGATTCTTAATCAAGCTATCCCTCCAGGCCCCAATAAGCCCTTCTTTACAGAGCTGTGGGGTTAGATCCGACTGAATATGAATGTATAGCTGGCCTCTAGCCTTATCCTTGGCTCTATGAGTGGCGTTGGGCACCTGGATGCGGCACGGTTATAAATGCAGCCAGCGGCTAGCCCACTCTGCCCTCTACCCTCCCCCTGCCCCAACCCGGCCTCCACCGACCCACCTTGAGCGTGGCGCCCAGCGAGCGCAGCCCGGTGGAGTGGCGCGCCAGCTTGAGCACCCGGAAGATGCGCATGAGGCGGAACACTTGCACCACCTTGCCCAGGTCGCTGGCTCCGCGCCGGTCACCGAGCGCCGCGCCTGCCAGCAGCGTGAGATAGAAGGGCAGCACCGACACGATGTCGATGAGGTTGAGCGGGTGGCAGAAGAAGTTGCGCGTGCTGGGAGCCAGCAGCAGGCGCGAAGACACCTCGAAGCTGAACCAGGCGATGCAGAAGTACTCCAGGCGGCGCAGCACCGGGTCGTCGCGCGCGTCCTCCGCACCGCGACCCGCGGCCACCGCGGCCGCCGCGGCCGCCGCCTCGCGGTTCTGGTACTCGGGCAGGCTGTGGATGCACATGGCGGCGATGGAGGCGAGCACCACGCCGATGGACACGCAGCTGAAGAGCTTGCTGGGCAGCGAGTAGCCGGGGTTCTCCATGGTGAGCCAGAGGCGGCGGCGCAGGCGGCCGCAGCGGGCCGCGCCGTAGCGCGCCAGCTCCCGCTGCACGTCGGAGATCTCGTCCGGGCACGGGTCCACGCTGCTCGGCGTGTCGCTGTCCTCGTCCCAGGCGCGGGGCCGCGCCACGCGCCGCTCCAGGTAGCGCGCGCGGCAGCACGCGGCCAGCGCGTTCTCGCCCAGGCCCCAGTAGTCGGCCTCCTGGCCGAAGGCGAAGACGCACAGCTCGTCCAGCACGTGCAGGTGGCCGGTGCGGTAGAAGTGCAGCAGGCCGAGGAAGAAGCCCGGGTGCCGATCGAAGTAGAACTCGCGCGCCGCCGCGTCGTAGTCGTCGCACAGGCGCCGCGCCTGCTCCTCGGACGCCGCCGCCTGCAGGCGGCCCAGCCGCGTGCCCGGGAAGCGCGCCAGGGCGCGTGCGCTCAGCAGCCGCCGCACGCCGCCGACGTTCACGCGCAGCGCCTCGTCTCTTGGCCTCCAGGGAACCCGGGAGCCCGGCCCGGGGGACTCGCTCACCATGGTTACGGTGTGCCGCCCCTGTGGGTTAAAATTCCATGCTCCATCCACCAGACAGGGTGCTAGAGACTTGTGTGAAGCACCAGGCATGCATGCATGCATGCAGTAGGCGCCCAGATGTTCGATACCCCCTGGACTCAAGTCAGGTCTGGGTTTGAATAGCCTTCACCCCCAGACTGGGTGACTTTGGCTAAATCTTCCCATCTCCCCACTCCCAGTTTATTTCCGCCAGGGCACAACAGACGCGGAGGCCTACCGTAAAGGGCTATAGAAGCAAAGGGGTAGCAGGATGTCCCGGCATCTGCTAGGTACTAGTGTAGTCCGTCTCTTCTTCTCCCGGACAAGCTGGGATTTAGGAAACCGGATGTCCACGGTGACTCTTTCGAATCTCAGTATCCTCCCTCTTCTGTAGATGAGGGTAGTTAAGGCTTGCTACCTAGGATTATTAAGACAGTCAGTTGAGACCTGTGTGTCTCTGCACTGGGAGAATCTCCGACACAGGAGTTGGTGAAAGATGCAGCGGCTCCATCGGTCCTGATTTTGCTAACTCAGAACCTCTGAGGCAGGAGACTGCCCTCTGTGCTTTCATATCGTTTATTTAATTTATTTTTGAGACAGGATCTCACCATGCAGACCACTCGGCTGATATCAAACTTGTGGTTCTTGTGTCCCAGTTTCCCGAGAGTTGGGACTCCAGACTTGCTCCCCAGCACCTGGCCAGTCTGTTTGTAAGAAGCCGGGAGGGTAATTCTAATACATGATCAAGCCTGAGAGCTGCTGGGATAGACTGTGTAATAATATATCTGTGGTGTCCTTCAGACCCACCTTAAACCTTCTGTGTTCTGTTACCTTAGCACCATCCCGATAGAGGTCAGGATATTCACTTGAAAGTGTGTAAAATGATTGTGTGGCCACATAATCTTTTCAGGCTCACAGAAGGAGTTTGTTAAATTATCCGCCCATGTCACTGTCTCCTGGAGTCAGACAAACCAGAATTTAACTTTAGTGGACCTGGCCCTCGACTAAAACGTTTCTTCTCCAGACTTAGTTTCTGCAGAATACACAATGAAGACAATAGCACGCATTCCAGGGACAGCCAGGGGTTAAGATAGTTTATGGAAACCGTCTAGCTTCAGTGGATACACCAAAAATGCTAGATTCTTCCACTGTCCACTGACCCTTGATCCGAGGGCTGCTGGCTCAGCCCCACCCTGTACCATGAAACTGTGTAATCTCATCTGTACTGAAGGGTCAGTAATGGCCTCTTTCCCGGTATGGGGATGGAGGGCACGCCAAGCCCTGGAGAACAGATGCCCTTCGCTAAGACTGGGTTTGGCATTAGGTGGACTGGGATTCCAGCCTTAGCTTGGCTCCTGTGCTAACTCGGCCGGTCTCCTGGCTCTGAGCATCAGCTCCCTCATCTAGAATGGAAAACATGACAGTGTGGGTGAACTGTTAGGAGAATTCACGCATAGTCCCTGGTACACGGTGGCTGCTCAAACTCTTGTCCCTTCTTTTCATCGGATCTGAGATAAGATTCTTAATTTGCCACTTCCTTGCTGTTGACCTGAGTGGATTCCTTGCTCTCTCTGACTTTCTGGGTCCCTTTCTCTGCAGTCTACACTGGAGAGACTGAGATTTAAAAAGCCTCATGTTTATGATAGTGCAGGTCTCCAGCCCATAACTGGTGCATCACCTGCATCCTCCCCGGCTTTGGCATCAAAGCATACATTTTTAGTCCACTTCCATCACCCATTAGAAGCCTCTTGGGCACCCCCCCCACACACACACCTGGCACCCACTTTCCTGCTCTATGAATTAGGATAATTTAATTCAACAAACATTTCTTGTTAAGAATCCCAGTCAGTCACAAAGGCTGGGTGACTTGTTCAAGAGCACGCAGACTGTCTGTGGGCCTCTCAGGGGACAGGTTTAGCACCCTCACACTTTTTTGTGAGCTCCCCCAGCGTGCCGGCCGCTTCCCTGAGCTCCTCACAGGCAGCACACCCAGTTTTATCCTGATCGCCCAGGTTTTCTAAATCCCATTTTACAGAATGTGCAAGCAAGACCAGCCTTGTCACGCTGTCCCTCCTTGGAGGTCTAGAAGGGACTCAAGTACCAGGAATCCGTAGTTCATTCCCGCCTCCCACTCTCCCAGCCACGCCCCTCTCAGAGGGAAGCTCCTTACCTGTCGGCCTCCTGGGAGTCCCGCAGGCCGGTACCCAAAGGCGCCGCTGCCGTTTTTCTGCCCTGGAGGCCCCGCTGCGCCTCACTACTGCGGAGGCCCCGCGTACCCCTCCTTTCCTGTGTTCCTCCGTCCCCCGCGGCTGAGGCCGCATCGATCGCTGCCGGGGGAGGGAGGGAGGCCGCGGGCGGCCGGAGGCGGTGGTTTCTATTCTTGCCTGGGATGGATGGGGGCCTAACAGCCGGGAGCATCCTTCAAAGTCAGAGCCTGGAAGGATGGGACAGTTAGGGAATGGGGACACCCTTGGAGAAAGGTTTTAACGTCTGGCCCAGGAATAGCAGCGACCACGAATTGCTTAACTTAGTGATTAGTACGTCCCAGGAGCTGTTTCAAGTGACTTAGCCTAGTCATTTTTGACACGAACTTGGCAGGGACCAGCTCTTAAGCTTCTGATTTTATAGATGACACCCAGGTACTTGCTCAGACTGTGGAGATCTGAGTTAGGAGGCTGACTGGTGTGGGGGTGGGGGTGGGGTTTGGGGACCTCAGGCTGAGCCTGAATAGGCTCTAATTTGCTCTTCTTCCCAAGTGAGTTGTGAAACCAGAAATCCATCCTTCTGTCCCGGAGGCGCAGAACTCCCACTTACCTAGAGAATCCTGGTTACTTCCTTCCAGGAGGGCTGCGGGGCGGGCGGGGGAACAGCCGCGCTTGAAAACTTAAACCTCTTCCTCCAGGGCTTCTTGGCCAGCTGCTCTGTGTTCTCCTTTACTCGTAATAACCACCTATTATTGATTGAGCACCTCCCCTGGGCCAACAGAGGCCCCATCCCCTCTCATTCAGCATGCGAAGGCATCTGCTGGGTGGGTGAGATGTTATTCCTCAGGCGGAGATGTAAGGCTTGAGAAGCAAGCTTCCTCACGTGGCTGACGTTTCCACCAAGTGTGCAGTAGCTATGATGTGACCCACCTATGCCGTTTACACGTTCTGGACTGCGAGACCGGCTCAGCGGGTCGAGTGCTTGCCTGTTGTGCATGAAACCCTTGAGGTTGGTCTCCGGTATTGAGCACCCAGCAGTCAGGAGGTGAAGGAGGATCAGAAGTTCAAAGTCATCCTTGGTTGAATAGAGAGTTCCAGGCCAGCTGGGATACACGATATACTATCTCAGTTTCGTTTTTGTTTTCTGATAGCAGCATGTGAAAAATGAAAAGGTGGCTGGAGAGATGGCTCAGCAGTTAAGAGCGTTGGCTATCCTTCCAGAGGTCTTGAGTTCAATTCCCAGCACCCACACGGTGGCTCACAACTGTCTATAACTATAGCCCTAAGGGATCCAATGTCCTCTTCTGGAGTGTGGATGAACACACAGACAAAAATATCCATATACATAAGCAGATAAATCTCTAAAAGGGGAAACAGATGAGTTTTAAAAATAAAGGATTTTATTTAACCCAATATATACCAAATATAATTTTAACATGATATAATAAAGAAATTAATAGCGAGATACTTTCTATATACACTTTTGGGCTAAGTCTTCAAAATGTATTATACTGGTTTGGTTTTTTTTTATTGCAGTGTTACAAATTATAATTTCAGCAGCCCCTTACCTTACAAGTTTGTCACCTCACCATTTCTGTAGATCTGCAAATGTCATAGCTATACTCTGTACCCACTCATGTGTGCTTGAATGCATGAATGTGTATATGTACATGCCTGTTAGTATATGTGTATACATGCCGTTAGCGTATGTGTGCATAATGTATGAGTGTATGTGCACGTTAGTATATGTGTATGTGCGTTAGTACATGTGTGTATGTGAGTGTGTGTTAGTGTATGCAAATGTGTGTGCTTGAGTGTGTTAATATACACGTGTATATACGTGTTAGTATAAGTGTGTGTGTGTGTGTGTGACTTACTGGTTTGCTTCTAGAGTATAATGATGACACGCCCCTTCTGCGATCAGATTATATAAGGTCAGGGCTACTGTTGACTTTCATGAAGCAAGTTACCATGCTGGAGGGACAAGGCAAAGGAGAGACCTCTGGCCACTGCTGGCTGGGTATTTAAGTTCCTTCGCTCTCACAGAGCTGAAAGGCTGCCAGGGAATGCTTGTGAGCAGAGCCGTCTGAAAGATCAGATACGACTCCCACCCAGGCGGACTTGTGGCTATAGTCTCAGGAAGCACCGGACCAAGGTGAGCTGTGCTGGGTCTCTTAACCCAAGAGACTATTTCCTAATGAGTGTGTGTTGTTTAATCCACTTCATTTGTGGTGGCTTGTTACTCAGTAATAGATAAAGCCTTCGATACTGGATTCCTGTGTGACCTTGGGCCAAGTGTCTCTTCTTGGCTGTTTTTCTTCCTTATCTGCAAAACAGGAACAGTATCTCCCTTCAGGATTTCAGAGCAGATTAGCACAGGCTGTGCCATCCCCACAACTTTCCCTCCCCTTTGCTTTCTCAGGCTACACTGTAGGAACAGAAATGGATTCCCTGTGGCTTCACTGGAGAAGCCTGTCTTCTGCAGCAGGATGCTGTAGGTCAGGCTCCTTGTGACTCCCTCCTCTGCTTTCTGGTAGGGCCCTCATCCTAGAAGCAGAGATTGCTGGTGCTCTATGCACACCCCTGTGGGGATCCATTGGCCTTTTGTGCACACAATTAGCTTCTGGTATGCTTTCCTGTTTCACAAGCTACTGTCTGTGTCCCCAGGCTGCTGAGCCGAAGTGAGAGTTACTGTGTTTCTGCAGTTGCTCTGTGGGCTTCACTGTCACACTGTGGCAGTCACACTTTCACACTCCCATGAGCCTCTTCTCTTCCTGGTGTCCTTCTCTATGACACCCCCCCACACACACCCCCACACATACACCACGTCTAAATCAGCACCATGATATGAATCTCTATGCCAAGATACTTACTGGGAGAGCCCAACCAAGACACTTCTCTAGGTTGTAGGTGTAGCAGCCACCTTCCAGGAAGTGCGATGCATTCATGGGGAGGAGCGAAAGGCTGACTTTGTCTCATTATTGGGAAAAACAGTAGCTTTCTAGGAAGGCCTTCCCAGTGGACTATTTTCTACTTCTGATTCCAGTCTTAAGCCACATGGACATCTCTAGCTGGAAGGAAGCCAAGAGGAAAAAAAAAATTAAAGTTAATTTACCTTTTAAAATCTATATAGAATGTTATTGAAGTATACAGACATACCGTTGTTGCTGAAATACCATTTCTTCCTTTTTTTTTTTTTGTTTAAAGTTTTTTGAGACAGGGTTTCTCTGTGTAGCCCTGGCTGTCCTGGAATTCGCTCTGTAAACCAGCTGGCCTCGAACTCAGAAATCTGCTTGTCTCTGCCTCCCAAGTGCTGGGATTAAAGGCATGTACTACCACTGCCCAACTGAAATAACAGTTCAAGTTTCTGCCTCCCTGTTGCCATGGGCAATATGTAGACTGTCATAACCGTTCTAGTAGTTGAGTGGTGGGGACAATATTTCTAACTGGAGACAGGAAAAGAAGGAGGGGAGGATAGATGATTAATGCGTCACACTTTCATACTCTACTAAAACTCAGGGTTTGGGCTTGAATAGCTTCCAGAATTAGTTAGGCCAATCATGGCCTCCAGTGCCTCCCAGGCCTTTCCAGCCTGCTGTGTATCATGTATATTCCCAGCTGGGCCTTTATCTCATCCACTGTTGTATGAAGCATGACCTGTAGCCTATAGTAAGCCCTTAGCAAATACTGTTGAATGCATAAAGAAGGAGAGCAGGTTCGTAAAGGAACCAGGCTCCTGGTGTTCCAGGAGACTTTCCACAAGGGCAGTGGGTTTGCAGCACGAGTTAGGCATCTGAGGACTGAGGAGACACTGCACAGACACAGCTAGCCTCCAAGAAGCAGGTGGTGAATGGGCTAAGAGTCAGAGTAGAGCAACTGTGTGAATATTCCCCCTACAGCCTGTGATCTGGAACCTTCTGTCACTCCAGGGACCTAGCTTGGAGTTAGGAATCCCATGGTCCCATGGGACTGCTGGCCTCCAAATTTTATCTGGTTTATATGGGAGTTTCCTTCCTGAGCCTCTGATTTTCATCCTCTCCTCCCTCAAGAATGAAACCCAGAGTCGGGTGAGTGATGGTGGTTCACGCCTTTAATCCCAGCACTCGAGACGCAGGGGAAGATGAATTCCTGTGAGTTTGAGGCCAGCCTGGTCTACAGAGTGAGTTCCAGGACAGTCAGAGTTACAACAGAGAAACCACGTCTTGAAACAACAACAACAGAATGAAACCCAGGACAATCAGGTATGAACCAACAGGGTCCTGATTTCTGTGAGCCTGTTCACACAACCTCTGTGAACCTCGTTTTTTCATGGACACTTGTGAAGGCTGGAAGGACTCTTCAAGACCTACCATAACTACTTAATAAGGATATAAAGACTTAGCGCCCAACTGCTCGAGTTTGAATCCTAGCTCTAGGATGTTTGACTCCTTTGACTTTGTCCAAATTAACCTCTTTGGACCTCCATTTTCTTCATATGTGAAACAGGGAAAAACAAAGGCTCCCCTGTAGGCCCGGGAGGATTCAGTGGAATTGTCTGTGTGAATGGAAGGGCATGAGACACAGGGTGGCAGTGTGTAATGTTTAGCTCTTGTCTGGGTTCATGGTTATCTGAGGAAGGAAATGCTGCTCTTTAATTCTGCGTCACCTCCCAACTAAGAGCCGGGTCAAGTCATTGTCTCAAAACTGCGGCTTCTCCATTGTCAAAGGGGAGCACCGGTGTCCGCTATCTCTGGGTCACGGGGTAAATAATGTAGTAGTGTTTTAAGGTAGGAAGCAAAGGGTGAGTGCTAACTCTGGACTAACAGTCAGTTCTAGCAGGCTCTTGATGAATCCCCAACAGCCCCCACATCCCTGGGATTTCCTGCCACAATTATTAATTATTGCCCCCACAGATGTGAGGCTTAGCTGGGACAGCTCAGCTGTAGGCCAGTGGCTTCCGGATGAGTTCTTGCGGCAAAGGCTGGAAACTTCAAGATGGATGGTGCCGTATAGCTGTTCTACCCAAACAGGCTCATAGCTAGGCTCCAAATGACTGGGGTGGTATCTTAGTTTCTCTTTCTGTTGCAAAGGCAATGGAAGGGAGGAACGGTTTGTTTCATCTCACAGTTCAAGATCTAGTCCTTCATGGTGGGGACGTCGAGGCAGCGGGAGTTTGAAGAAGCTGATTACATCACATCCGCGTTCAGAAGAGAGTGGTGAATGCACGCGTGCTACACTCAGCTCACTCACTTCGTTTTGTCCAGTTCAGGATCCGATACCTAAGGAATGGTCCCACCACAATCAAGATGGGTCTTCCTACATCAATCAGCACATCAAGACAACCCTCCACAGGGATGTCCAGAAGCCTGTCTCCCAGATAACTGTAGATTCTGCCATGTTGGCAGAATCATAAACTAACCATTACAAATGAGACATACACTATCCCCTAGGGAATCCATGGAAGGGAAGGGATGTGGTGGACAGAGAATATGATCCTCTATATTATCTATGTTAATGTGATGGGTGGGGAAACTGAGGCCCAGAAGGAGGCAGAGAAATATCCAAGATCGCATGGATTCTGTGACCCGAGAGAGCTTTCTCTTTTCTCCAGTGTCCATGTTGTTAGCAACTGTTACTATGAGTCAGCAGTCCAGGCATTTGAACCTAATGAGACAGGCTGTGGCAGCCAGCAAGTGGGACTCTTTCCATCTTCCAGACTACAAACAGAAGTGAAGGTCTCGCCTGGGTTTCACCGCCAGGTCACGAGAACAGGAACAGAAGAGCTAGAATTCCCCAGTCCACCTCTACAGGGCCAAGTCTAACAGACAAAAGGATGCTCAGCAGAGAAAGGAGTGAGGGTGCCTCCTTTTCCCTCCCAGATGAGTCCTGGGGAGGAAGGAGAATCAGGAATTTAGCTGTCTGGGTCAATGGACTGGATGGATCCGTGCTGAGTCCTCTCAAGAAACTCTTAGTAGGCCCTAACTAAAGGCTGGGCCCCAGGGAAAGTCAAGACACATGAGACACAGCCCAACAGTGGAGACAGACTCTCCACATGACATCCCAACCTCTGGAGCATCTTGTCCTGGACATGGGACAATCAGAATGATGTTGGCAAGCTCTTGGCTACAACCTGAAGCAGCATCGACTCCCTGAGCGAGAGGCTCTCTTTTCGCTCTGACTCTGCCAGGGAGCTGTCTCAGCCAGGGCTCAGCATCTCTGACATCTCCTTAACCCTTGCTAATCTCCATTTATTAAAACAGAGACAGGCTTTGGCTTGGCGGGTGGCCACATCTAGCTAGAGTTTAATAATATTATTTAAACCGAGCATAAATTAATTTAATGGAACTGCTGTTTTCATTGCAATTGGCTTCACAATTCCATTCTGTTTCTGGCCAGTGATCTTGTGGGCCTCATTTACTGTAGTGACTCCCACCTCCACCCCTTCATCCACTGGAGATGAATTGTTACATTCCAAAGTGACCATTTAAATGATTACATAAATAGAAATACAGGGATACTTTACACAGCTTTACACACTACAGTGTGGTTTTTCAGGAATGATGACTATCGAAACAGGGTGTGCGGATGGACGGACTGACACTTGGAAAACCCTGATGGATATACATTTTGGGGGTAGGACTTTCTGAAGGTAGGTTCGGGGCTCCATGGAGAAGGAGCTGCTTGGGCCGATATTTTAAGTGGAGGGAACAGAATGTACAGATGTAGACATGGTTGTGAGAGGTAGGATGGGAAGTTCAGGGGATGGGGTTCTGGAATGATGAGGGGGCCTTGAGGTAACTCAGGAACCTGTACACGCAGGAGGAGAAAGCAGGAGGCAGGAGCTGTAGCAGAGTGACAGCAGCCAGGGTTTGTCAGGAGGTTACAACTGTCTCTGGAGAGATATCTGGGTGGCAGGACCCCTGGCCTCCTGTCATGACCTCTTCCTGGAGTAACCAAGCCTGAGGTGCAGAGCCACAGATCCTAAGTCGGAATTAGCCTAAAGAAAGGGAAAGAAAGGGTTTGTAACAGGACTCAGTTTGATTCCTCCATTTAGACCCTATCAATCCAACTCTGGCTATTGCTAAGACAGGACTCCCCAGACTCCTCTGGAAGGGCAAAGTGATGTCTAGGGAAGCTCAGAATGTGGCGTTGGTGGCAGGGCAGGTTCGGTAAGAGAACCTCGGAATCCAGTGTCTCTTCCGCACTAACGCTAACAGGAGCGCTCACACTCTGCTTCTCTAGCTGTGGCCGTGGTGGGGGGCTTGCTTCTGGGGGAGGTGTCCTGCTGAGATTGTTGACCCAGAAGGACATCTCAGAGCTGGGCTGGAGGGGAAGGCACTGTCCTGGTCCTTAGGAATGATACCTTTGATGGGGTCTCGACAGTCCCGGCCACAGGCGCTGGGACAGCACCGCTTCCTGCTTGAGCAGTCCGAGTCTCGGTTACAGGTGTGCTTTGTAGGACTGAGGCAGCGGAGTTGATCTACAGGGCAGTTGCCTGGCTTTACTGCAACACAAGGGATTAAGTGAGTCTTCCTTGTGCCCACCAGCCCTGGGGCTTGAGGCTTGGGTGGTCAGCACAACGGACAGGGCGCTTACCTGAGATCCTAGGGACACATTGACGGAAGCAGGCTTGTTTGCAGCACTTCAGAGATCTAGGACATTGGTGGTCACCCATGCACTGGTCGAGAATCACCTGGTGGCAGGGTTCATCATCCGGTGGGCAGCCCCCTAATTTTTCTGTACAAGAACCCTCACGTCATGTAACCAGAGGCGGCTCAGGGTTATGCAATCATTGGCTTAGGAATTACAGGATCTAACTTCTCAGTCTCTTACTTCTTGCTTGTCATGAGGACGAGTTTTGTAGCTTTTCTACTATCTGGGGCTAATTTGACACTCAAGTGGCATCATGGATAGGAAAAATGAAATAAAAAATCTAACGCTAGGGAGATGACTCAGTTAGGACCTAAGTTTGATCCTCAGAACCCATGTTAAAAAGAGGCAGGGGGCATGATGGTATGTGCTTGTAATCCCAGCCTCAGGGAGGGAAAGACAGGTTGATCTCTGAGGTTTGCTGGCCAGCCAGCCTGGCCTACTTGATGAGTTCAAGGCCAATGGGAAACTCTTTTCAAAAGCAAGATGAATGGCATATGAGACAGAACACCCTAGGTTGTACTCTGGTCTCCATCCATGTGCACCTGTATGCACATATGCACAAACATACATACACATGCACACACACAAGATATCTCCATCTCAGACAACAAGATTGTGCCTGCTGTGGCCTCACACCCCTCCCTTCCCTGGTCTCATTCTCTACCACTCCTGCTACCTGCTCACTGACTCCTGATCTGCTCCAAGCAGGTTCTCTCTGCAAGGTTCTCACTTTGCCTGGCCACTTGATCAGTTCATTGGTCTCGGTTAAAGTGTCACCTCTTCAGAAGACCCTGCTTCTCTGAGCCCACGGAACTGGATCACCCGGATCGGCACTGGAATGTATGCCTGCAGCCTCTCACTGGCAATGGGCTGAGACTTGTGGCCTGCTCACCCTGTTCATCATGAGCATAGCACAGCCCTCAGTGCTGGGGGCTTAATGACTATCGGAAAGAAGGGTATCTGAAGGAAGGTCCAGTGTTGCGTGTGTGCCAGCTGCTTGTCAGTCTGCACTGCTGTGCTCACTGCTGTTGCAAGAGGCACAGCTTCACAGCTTCAGGCTCGAGTATTAACTGCCTTTGAACCTCTCCCCTAACAGCTCTAGAATGCTCTGTCCTGGAGTTGATCTAACCAGTCTTCTTATTGAGATTTCACACACAAATTTGAAATCACTACTTCTATACATTTGGAAGAAGAAGTTAAGGCCTGCAAAGGACAGTATCCAGCCTACCCCCACTCTGACCTGAGCTGTGACTCCCAGGGTCTAGCTCCCTTTAATCTTTAGGCTCTGCTTTGGATACTCTGAGCTGGAGGGATGGGCCTGGTCCTAGGGCTTCAGTTCAGTTTAGCATCACAGAGGCTTCAGTTGGATCTGGAGCTATGATGTGGTCCCTGGTGTTCTCTCCCTGAGGTTCTCTCTGCCTCTCTCCAGCAACCTACCCTACACTAGCCCCCCCCCTCGAAGTTCCTACTTTCTTGCCTAGAGTTCAGAGAGCTCCGTTTGGATCTGTGTCAACCTTCTCCTTCTTTCATCCCTTCCTGGGTACTGACTGTGCACATAGTAGGTAGTCCCTTGCTCATGAGCTGTCAGCTTTAGTTCTTAAACTGATGGTTTAAGCTGAACTGCTGCCCCCTGCTGGAGAATGAGCAACTTAGCCTGGGAGGGAGCACACATTCTGAGGAATGTCTTTTTGGGGAGGGATGTAGATTTGGGAGGGAAGAAGGGTTGGAGGGGGGAGGAGTGGAAGGGCAGTTTTGGAAACTATCAACAGGCTAGGGATTTAGTACCAAACTCACAAACCCAGTTCAGAGGTGCTCGGGCCTCAGACAGTGGGCCAAACTGAGCTGTCTGAATTCTAAGGAAGGAATTAATTCTAAGTAAGGAAGTGGGAGCTTTTAGTGGGCAGGGGTGGGGGGACCTGGTGCAGGATAGAGGAAGGGAGAACTTCTGGATGAGGGTACCGGGTTTGGGTTCCAAGGACTAGACTGATAGAGAGGGGGCAGAAAGTTGGCATTTTAAGCAGGACACACTGTCAGTGCCACAGTGTGCCTTTGGGGACTGTCTACAGGCCAGGATTTAGTACCAAAGACAGTGTGGAAGCAGGCATAAGAGCCTAGAGCTTACAGAGAGGTGTGCAGGGGTCTGGGTGGTCACACCGCCCTGTCTGCGCTACTCGCTTTCCCTCCACACCCAGGTTTCCTGTTTGCGGACACATGTTCTGTGAATCACACACACACACACACACGATAAGTAGACTTCATACCTGTGAGCAACCATACCTGGGTGTGGTTAAATAGATGTACTAAGCTTCACAGGTGAAGGCAGATGCATGAGCACCTAGCTCTCGATACACAGCTCTCTAGATGTAAGTACACAACGGCCAACACCCTGGCATTTGAATGAGGAACGTGGGATCTTACAAACAGAAGTGGCTGAGCTTCACGGAGACGAACCAAGGCATTCCCTCCCTCAGCCCTGTAACCTTCTATCATTGTCGGAAATTCTACTGAGAGCCAGGCAGACGTCTCAGAAGAGAGGTCAGGGAAGCATGGAATGAGGTGACTGGTAAGTGTGTCACAGCTGCCCAGGCAGGGCAGGCCCAGGCTCTGGTGGAGCCAGGTCTCATCCGGGTGTGCTGTCAGGGATGCTCTCCTAGGATCCTTCAGTGGCTCCACAAAATTGCCACACACGCTGCATTTATGGGCATGCCTGACATCTATCCGCCAAGGCCCTATTTGCTCCTGAGAGGAAAGCGTGGACCCCATTTCACTGGAAGTAAGTTGTCAAAGTGAGCCTTTCTGACTCATAAGAACTTCAATCCGACACCACGTTTGATACCATCTCGGTGTTTGGCCTTGGGCAGGCGGTTTTCCACTATGCCTTGGTTTCCTTATCAGTAAGATGGGGATTAAAAACTACAGGGACTCAACACATCGCAGTGAAGAGTTCTACGCAATGGTTGCATGAGTCACAGCCAACCCAAGGCCTGGCACCTGGAACCTACTAGCACCCTTCCGTCCTCAGTCTGGGATCTCCAAGCACCGTCCTCCCCACAGCAGCCCACACTCCAGGCAGAGACCCATACCACCGAGGGAGGCACAATCCAGGCTAAAAGGAGTGGGTGCTGTGTAGAACCTGCTCTCCATCTAGCTGCCCTGCCTGGGCTTCTCAGCCTTGGAGGAGCGGTTTCTGTCTCCATCTCTATACCTTTTCCCAAAAGCAAGACCGGCTCTGAAAAAGAGAATGCAGGTCAGGGCATTCCAGCCTCAGTGAGGGATGGTGGAGTGGCCTCAGCCAGGTAGGGAGACACCTGTGTGAGAACAGCTGCCCTCCCTCGCTGTCAACAACCAACCCGAGCTTTGTCAGGGGTGGGAATGGGACTGAAGCTGGGGAGAGGAAGACGAGAGGCAAGGGCAGAGATCTCCCAGTCAGATCCCAGATCCCAGGAGCTACACTCCTTACTTAACTCCCAAGTCCCTGTGGGGGAGGGGGGCCGAGAAAATGTATCCCTTCATTGGTGCAATGATAGAATGGTGGGTAAGCTTTTCCCCACACAGAGAGACACAGTGACACATGCATGCATGTAGACAACACCATAAGCTCAGACACATTCAGTGTATGTGTACAGATAGAAGTTTGCACAGATAGGAATGAAGGCACACATCACAGACGTAGGTGTGTGTCCTTAAAAACATTCGGATGTGACTGTAGGTGACACTGGGAAGGTGGCAGAGTTCACGGACAGGTGAAGACACAAACACGAATGGGCACAGATGCTCCTGGGAGCCCTGAGGCACACAGACACAGGCATGTGCACACACACATACACAGGCACACACACGCACACACTCATCAACACTGGCTCTCCCAAAGCCCTCATCTCCATAGGGAAGAAGAAACCACCTGGCCCCTGGAGCAGAGGGATTCAGACACTCACCTCCCTTCTTCCTACACAAGGCCACGGGCAGCTGGGTCTCCAAAGCCAGGAGGACAACCAGGAGGAGGGAGCTCTGGATTCTCATGTTTCTTTTGTGGCACCTAATCCAAATTAACACCTTCAGCCCCAGGGATCCCAGGGCAGTGGAGTCAGGGGAAGATCAGAGGATGACTAGGGTGGCTTGTATTTCCCTGATCTTGGCCCCACCTCCATGCCCGATGTTTTTAGGGCAAGAAGTGCTTGTGCAAGAGTTGAAGGCAGGGAAGCAGAGGTTCTGTGTACTGGGACTTGGGTCTAGTTCTACCTGTGTTGCTGACTTGGCCTCTGAGTATTGGGCAGTCTTGCCTGACTTTGGGCCTCAGTTTTATCATCTGTATTGTGGGGATTGGAGGAGGGGTCATAATGAAAGCCACAACTGGAGACTTTTTCCTTTAAGGCAGTTCGACACACATCGCTAGCTCTGCCTGGGAACGTGAGCCTTGGTAGGCTCCACCCTCAGACTACAGGCATCTGGAGCATCTGGTACAACCAGATGTTTATTGTGCCCAGAGACTGAAGATGTGTAAGATGCAACTCTTTTTTTGTGAACGTCATGGCTACATATGTAACTATTCCATTGATTTCCTTTGGTCGCTACCCCTGTTATTCCTCGCTACCCACCCAGTCCCTGTACTGGGGATTAAACCCGGGGCCTCTCACATGGTAGGCAAGTATTTGACCACCAAGTTACATTCCTAACCCCTTTAGCCTTTTAAGGTTTGAGACAAGGCCTTGCTACGTTTCCTAGGCTGACTTTGTACTTCCTGCTCTGTAGCCTAGTCGGTCCTCAGACTTGTGATGCCAGGAACATTGGGACAGTTTAGAGCCAGGGTTGGGGCTCCCTTCTGGAGAAGTTGGCTCAGGTTGGCATGATGAATCGGGCCAGGCCTAGCTTCTCATCTTGGGACCTTGTGGATGAAAGAGAAGCCAACATCCTTGAGGAGGTCACTTCCAGAGACATCTAGCACCATTGCCCTTTTCCTGAGCTGGCTAGGCTCTACAGGATGGATAGAGCACGGCTCTCTCATTTGACTAAATTCTCTGGCCAGGGACACTGGAGGTGTCAGTGAGACTCCCTTCCTCCCTGGCCTCCTGAGCCAAATCACCCTCCTTTCACTCAGGGGGCCCCACCCTAAGTTTCACACCCGTGATGTTGGCTCTGCACTTGGTGGAAGAGAGCAGCTGAGACTTGGCATAACCATGGGGGCCCAAATGGAAACTCCAGAGCACAGTGCTCCATCGGCACTGGAGGTATCAAGGCTCATTAATTCAAAAGATGAGAAACCTGGCAGCCAGAGATGGGCATGGGCTGCTGGGTCAACACACACTGAGTTCCTAAGACTAAGCCGGGACGTCTGCCATTGCCTCCCAACTTCCTGGGTATGGAAAGCAGGGGAATACTTCATGTGACCCTGAGAAAGGAAGGTGACATTCAGGGCTTGTCTCACGTACCCATCCCAGCCTGGGACAGCCAAGCAGGAAGGGCTTGGGCTCAACTTGAATCCTTTATACTGTTTTCTAATCCCTTGGGAAAGGAGGGGACTCTGAGTGTAGGAGCTGACGATATTTTGATAATCTGGCATATCCCTGGGACCTTTATTTTGGTGGAAAACTTTTACGGGCTTATATTTCCCCAGTTATAAATTGTACACACCCATTGATGGCATGCTATTCCAGTCAAGATTATTTTGTAGACATTCTCTTGTGTTATAAAGAGTTCTCTAAACACCATGGGTTCTGATGGCAGCACAATGTTTTAAAAGGACAACAGAACCCACACGATCTGTTCTTTGCTGGAAGATGGGCAGGTTTCTAACCTTTCATGAATAAAGACATGGCAGCAATTCCAGTATGTAGTTTTGGAGTCGCATCTTGGGCACTTTTCTTAAATTAGTTTAAATGGAAACATCAGGTCAAAGGGCATGATGGGTTCCTTCCAGCCTGCGGATATACCTGTTCAGCACTCATCTCAGAAGTCAACAGGAAGATGAGAACCTCCACCTGTCCTGCATAGACACCTACCATTGTCTGCCCAGTGCTCCTTGGTAGAGCCACTACCTCCTGCCCCAGCTCCTTGAGTTGGGGTTGGCTGTCATTTACCGTGTGTTTCTCCTGACATGGGTGAAGGTGCTGGGTCCAGGTGAGACTCATTAGACTCCTGTCTCGCCGTCACCCACCCACCTCCTCACCCACCCGTCCACCCTTCCCCATCTAGGTCCTAAACTGAGAAAGCCATGCTCACGTCCAAAGTTCTATTGCTGCTGCTCATGGCCAGAGCCTTCCTGGACACACTCACCCAACACAGGATATTAAAAAATAACAGTAAAACCTTCCCTAATGGAAAGTTTCTCATCTTAATCGGCCTTCCTCGGAATATTGGTGAGAGCGACCATTTCTCGCGTTTCCGAATGCCTTTATTTTCCCTCTTTGTGAATGGTCTGCTTTCATATTTTGCTAATTTTTGTAGGATGTCTTCTTATTTTTATTATTGAGCTACACTACCATAACATTTTTTTAATAAAAGCTGTTTAGATCTTAAGGATGCTGTTAGCTTGTACGCGAAGGTAATAGAGTGGTTTGTTGGATGTGTATAGACATTTTGGTCTTGAATTTTCATATAACCAAGTTCTAGTTGACTTGAGCTCTGATAAACCTCAGAGTTTCTATAAAATAGATAGAAATAATATTTATCTTATAAGCTAGTTTTGAGAACTGAATAAGTCTGATAAATGCTTATTCTAGTTCTCTATTCCAAATGCATCTTTCTTTTCTTTTTTTTTCTTTTTGGCCTTGTATCAAAGTTTTAAATTTTAGGGCAACCAAATCAGCCTTTCCCTTTATTTAAATATACACATATATATAAATATATATTTTTTTGGTTTTTCAAGACAGGGTTTCTCTGTTGTATCCCTGGCTGTCCTGGAACTCACTCTGTAGACCAGGCTGGCCTTGAACTCACAGAGATCTGTCTACCTCTGCCTCCCGAGTGCTGGAATCAAAGACATGTGCTACCGCCTGGCTAAATATATAATTTTTAGTTATACAAATGAAAAGGTTTCATTATGAGAGTTCCACATTTGCATAAAATGTACTTTGATATTGTTCATCCTTATGTTGTCCTTTCTTTAAAAAATGATTTATATTTATTTTACGTGTATGAGTGTTTTACCTGCATGGATGTATGCACTTCACCTGTGTGCAGTGCTGGAGGAGACCAGAAGAGGGCATCAGATTCCCTGAAACTGGAGTTGCATGGGGTTGTGAGCCAAGTGAAACTTACCCTTCCATACATGCTGTTGCTGGTTTTTATACTCTTTTCTTTCATTTATTCTCCCTTGGGAGGAGGGATGAAACAAGGTTTCTCTGTGTAGCCCTGGCTGTGTTGTCCCAGAACTGGCTCTATAGACCAGACGGGCCTAGAACTCAGAAATATGCCTGCCTCCCAAACGCTGCAATTAAAGGCATGCCCCACCACGTACGACTGCTTTGATTGATATTGATCCAGTACTGCTGTTGTAATAGTTACAGCCTCGTGATGTGTAAGTGACTTCTGGTATCTGTGAATTTTACTAATTTGCTTGTTACTTTTCCATCCCCACAATGATGGATGACATGTGCTTCCTGTTTCATGACTTGAGGGGGCGGTCCATGCCTGGCTCACCCAATTTAATGTTGTTCAGGCAGACTGATGCATTTCCGCTGGTACACCTCAGTCCTCTCATTGTAAGGCTGTGTTTCTCCACACAAGGACAGCAAGTTTAGCATGGGACGAGGAGATGGCACCCTGTAAACATTAGGAAACTGTGGGTGACCAGTACCTGAGTCAACAATTTAATTAGGGGTTGCAAATTCCAAAGGATTTAGACTGTACTCACGTATACACTATGTTGACCAGGACGAACATCTTTGCCTTGTGGACACTTGCTGTTTGGAGAAGAGCAGGCATACATATGCATTATACATATGTTATTTTATATATTCTCGGGTACCTGCATACACGTACACAATGTATTTAGATCACATCCCTCCCAGTCCTCCTTCCAACTTCCCCAGATACCACTCAACATTCCCCCCTCTCGACTCATGCCCGCCCCTCTCACAAGCCATGGAGTCCACATGGTGTGAGGCACCATCCACAGGAGCACAAGAGACCACCGTGGACCATACCGCCGAGGAAGACTGACTCTGCTTGCCCTGGAGGCCATCAACTGCCCAAGGCTCCTTAGCTATGGGTGGGCCTCGTGGGCCCCTTCCCTCTCTGTGCCAGAGGATGGACTGGCCTGATCGTGTGCTGGCAACCACAGCTGCGGTGAATTTGTGAGCGCAGGGGCCCCGTACTGCACAAAAGGCATTATTACAGCGATCTCCCTGTACCGCTGGCTCTTCCTTGATGTTCCCTGATCCTAGGCGGTGGTGATGAGCGTCATGTGAGTGTGTGATACTTATGTCCCCTTTGGGGATAAATACTCCCTGACTCTACAGGCACTTTATTTTCTACACTTTGACCGGTAGTAAGGGTATATATTTAAAAAAAATCATATTATGGACAGTTTTATCCTATCCAGATCTTTTAAAGTGTCATTTAATAAAGTTGTATAGATTCCCTCCCCCCAACCACACACACATACCCAGAAATTGTAGGTGCATTTCCAGAGGTGTTTACATTTCTTTATAATATTGAACAGCGGTTTTTAAACTATTAGTGTGTGTTAGTCTATTTGGGCCAATGAAACAAATTACCATAGACCGAGTGGCTTATAAACGACATTTATTTCTCAGAATTCTGAAGACTAGAAGTCCAAGGTCAAGGTGCCAGGACATTCAGTGTCTGGCGAGGCCTGCTTTCTGGTCTTTGTACCTTCTAGCTGTGCCCGTACATGGTGGAAGGGTGAGGCGGTTCTCTTGAGGCCCTTTTTTATGAGGTGCTGCACCTCACTCATGAGGGCTCCATCTATGAAGGTGGAGAAGGGGAGCCTGCAGAAGAGGGATGCTCACACTGGGGTTGGGATGCTTAGGCTCTCCCCTCTCTCTGGACACAAGGATCCTGGGGCCACATTTCCCTTGGGGAGCCCATTACGTGATACTGACTTCCAGAGGAGGAAAGGATGGAGAATCACCTATGAGGACAGCTCTGGGAGGAGGGAGAGCCCAGAGGCTGTTCTTCCCCACTCTGTTCTGGGGACAGCCCTGCCACACCTCCACTTTGGTTTTCTCCTGTTTACAAAGAAGCAGCTCAAGGCCACCGATCTCTGAGATTCCAGAAGCTCTTAACCAAACCTCTTTGCCCCTCTGCTCCAAGAACTGCTCCCTCGTGATTTCAGGAGGTAGACAGAGGCAGGGGGGAAGTGAGAGGGTTGTGCGTAGGGGTCAAGGCTCCTTATCATCCCCCAGGGTGGTCACAGGAATCACACATCTTAAGACACAGCGCAGGTAATAGCACTTCTTTGGACCCCCACAGTTCTGGTCGCTGTGACACCGGGGTGGCTCTCTTCTGATGCAGCGCACATTGTCTGCTGGGCAAACTCCTGCTTTCTCTTCATTTGGTGGAGGAATCCACAGGTAAGAGAGGGGTTCCAGCCCATCCCAGCGCCCATCCCAGCTCCCCCAGCTCACCATATCTACTCACCACCTTTGACTCCACCATCTCCAGCTACCAGAGCAGAGGAAATAAGGAGCACTGTGAGGACCAAGATGCTGCCTGACCTCATGCTGTCCTCTGGCTCAAGCTGAGGCTAAGGCTTTGGCTGGGGCTGAGGCTGGAGCTGGCTTTCTATTGTTTCTACTGGGAGTGGCAATGGGCAGGGTTGAAGGTTCTCTGATGGCAGGGAGGATTGTGCTTTCCAAGCATTAACAGTAAGGCTCACCATTTTGAGGGAGAGCCTTGGGGCACCTCCCAGATTGCTTCATGGTGAGTATTTAAGAGCTGATCCTCTATTTGCACATGAAATTTCTACTGACTCCAAGTTCCCTCAAGACTGCATTACCTTACGGGAGAAGAATGAAGGCACAGAGAGGGAACAGAGTCACTCAAAGACACACAGCCTGGCAGTGGCAAGACCAGGTTTTGTGACGGCTAAAGTTATGTTTTAAGTTTAAACTACTGTGCTTAAGATATCTATAAAACAAAACACCTCTACCCTGTAAGCCCACTTGACTAAGGACAGATACTTCCTGAAATACAGGGGGTTGTTGTTCATGTAAGTGAACAAGCCACTTATTTTCGCTTCTGTAAACAAGTTTGGTTGCCTCAACTGCACAGGATGTGCTTGATCACACGTAGGAGGAAGGTACAGAGGTGGGAAGTATGCCAGGATGTACGCCTGCTCCGGATTGGGTGAAGATGGGAAGTACATAGTCTTGTGGATTTTTCCTTTTTAAACCCCTGTTTAATGTAATTTGGCTTCATACTGTGGGAATCCTGGGTATGGACCTGGCCAGTATCCATGGTCCTGGCCAGTATTTAATAATGCTTGCTTCAAATTTGGCTCAAGGATGGCTGTAGTGGTTTTATTCTTGCCATTGGGATTGACATTTTCTTCAGATGTGATGCCCACCAGTGAGCCTCTTTCTGTGTGTCTCATTCTAGACAGAGACCTTCATTTCTTCCCGTCAGGTTGGGCTCACCGCTTGTCTTCTTCTCACCCCAAGGAAGGCTGTGTCACACCCAGTTTAAAATTCAGTCACTATGCCCTCCAAACCATGCCACCTTCACATGCCAAAGGTAAAAGCAGACCTTGGCCCTGTCACAACTGTGCGACTGAAGGCTCTACCTCTCTAAGCCTCACTTTCCTAGCCACAAAATGAGTTCATAATTTTATCTCATAGGAATTATGTTTTATTTATCCTGGATCCCTCCCCCCACCCCCACCCCACCCCCCCAAAAAAACCACTGAGCATCTCCACTCTCGTGTCTTGGACTCCAAGTCTCTTCCCTTCAGAAATATGGATCCGCTGTGGACTCCTGGGTTGGGGATTTTGGGAGAAGGAAACCCATGGGCAGGGCAGAGTTTTGCTATGTATTTGATGCAGGATGTGTTTTAAAGTCTTTCCTTTGAACTGACCGAACAGATGAAAAACATTTTTTTTTTGCCCTACACAAGCCCAGAAACTCTGGAGGATAAATACATAAAATGTTAAAAAGAAAAGATGAGAAATGAGAGTGTTTTTAAGGAAATCTTCTTGTCCTTTACCATTGTTTTCTGCCAGGTCAGCTCTTGGATGTCTTACTGTAGTTAGATTACTACGCCTAAAATTTACTTTGCCTAAGCTGGCATGATTTAGTTTTTGCAATTTGCCACTGGGAATTTGAGTAAGGCTTGGAGTTGAGACCGGGGTGTGTCTACTTCCTGGAGTAGGAACAGGACTGATTTGAGGTCAAGTGAAGAGAGGGAGGATCCCTCCATTCCAAGAAGAGCGCCAGCTCCCTCCTGGTGGTGAGTCATGGCTCCCGGCTCACTGGTGTGTCCTGGGTCGCAGACCTGTGTGTCTCAGGGCTGAAGTCTGGCAAGTTGGTGAGCAAATGCATGAATGTCAGAGCGAGTCAGCTATTCCTCACCTCCATCTTTTTACTGCTGTCTTTCAAAATATACAAAAAAAAATATTAAAAGAACCAGAGAGGTGACACTCGTATACCTATACTGGATTGAACAATTAATAACAGTTTGGGGTATCTAGATTAATAGTTGTTGAAACATTTGAAACCAAACTGCACACGGTGTATTATCCACGCTTAACAACGTATCCCCATGCACCCCTTAATAATGAAACTCTCTAGCACACATAATGACAATCGGATCTCAGAAGACTGGCAATACTCACTCAACCCAACAGTTACAAATTTGCATTTCTGCCTCCAAAGTATACTTGTAGCTAATTCTTGATTCAGTTTCTTAAAAAAAAAAAACAAACACTATACAATAAGCTCTGCAAATTGAAAAATGCAACCAATGTTTTTTACCCTTTGAAAGCTGCAGTTTTAAACCTATATTTTTTGGTTTTTTTCTTGGTGTTTCAAAACAAGGTTTCTCTGTTGTAACTCTGGCTGTCCTGGAACTCATTCTGTAGACCAGTCTGGCCCCACAGAGATCCTCTGGCCTCTGCCTCCGGAGTGCTGGGATTAAAGGCTTGTGGTATGCCACTACTGCCTGTCTAAACCTATAATTGTTACAAAAGTTTGTTGTTGTTGGGCTTTCCTTGGATTTTGTTTTGAGATGTGGTTTCTCTACTGAGCCATGGTTATCCTGGAACTTGCTATGTGCACTAGGTTGTCCTTGAAAATAGAGAGATTTCCCCGCTTCTGCCTCTTAAGTGCTGGGTTTAAAGGTGCGAATCACCATATCCAGCAATGTATAATAATTTAATAGAGCATAACAGAGCGTAACAGATTAGAACTTAGCAGGCGCCATAAAAGAGCGATCTGCATTGTTGCTTTGACCATCCCTTCCTTTTATGTAGAAGCGATAGGACTTTAAATGGAGCTGGAGACCTGGGCACAGAGGTGCAGGCCTGTTATCCCAGCACTCAGGAGGAGGAGGCAGGAAGCTCGATAGGTGGAGGCCAGCCTGGGCTACAGTGTGACCCCTTCCCCCCGCCTTTTTGTTGTTGTTTGTTTCCAGACAGGGTTTCTCTGCTGTAGCCCTGGCTGTCCTGGAACTCGCTCTGTAGACAAGGCTGGCCTCGAACTCACAGAGATCCGCCTGCCTCTGCCTCCTGAGTGCTGAGATTAAAGGGGTGTGCCGCCACCGCCCGGGACCCCTCCCATCTTATACAACAACAACAGAAGTAACAACACACCATGACTGCCCCCAACTGAAATCAGCATATTCTGTATGCATGGACATACTTTTGTAGCTACAGTTAAATAACACTTTTGTCTTGTGTGTAACATTCTGGAAAAAGCAACGTGTCAAGAAGAGTGAGTTTGTGCGCATGACCAGTGGCACTCAGGGGCTGAGGGTGGAATGTTACTATAATGAAAAAACAAAACAAACCACCACAACAACAAAAACCATGGATGTTTTAAAGAGATAGAATGACCTGTGTCCTGACTGTGGTACAGACTACACAAATCTATGTACTTGTTAAAATTTATATCACCAGACACCAAATAAACAAATCTCATTGTATATATATATCATATTAGGCAAGGTTCTGCAGAAGTATATACAAAACCAGTAGGTTTTAAAGGAGAGGGGCTTTAAGGAGATGGGTCATGTGACTGTGGATACTGGCGACAGCAGAGGCTGTGGCGTCAGGGTGGCAGGTAAATATCAGCTCGGGCCTTATGTTTTGGTCCTGGGTCAGAAGCACACGTGCTGTTGGGCTGGAAACCCAAGCTGGAACTATGTCTTGAGACGTCTTCCTTCTCCCAGAACCCTCTGTCTTCTTCTAATGCTTTTAGCTGATTGGATGAGGCCTCCTCACACTGCAGCTGGGGTTTCTGCTTTCTGGTCCCCCAGCCTGGCATCTGCTGTCTGGGTCTTCACTCCTGATCCCAGTCAGGCTCTGGACTCTCTCATGCACAGACTTGCGTAGGGCTAGTGTGTGTGTGTGTGTGTGTGTGTGTATCTTAGGAAGCAGGGGCGAGGTGTGGGGGAGGCAGTAGGGACATCAGCCCTCAGAAGACACTTTGTGCCAACTCCTCTGGCCCACTGCCGGCACCCCGATGGCAGCTTAGCTCACACCCACACCCTACACACCCTTGAGTTTAACCCAGCTTGCTTGGAACTTTCTGAAAGGCTTTTAAGTGTTCTGAGAGTCTAAAATAAATGACTGTGAGAAAGACAAGAATAGCTGAAGGTGTCGAAGAGGGTATGGGAGACACTGCGGAGTCGTGACTGAAGGCTTTCCAGGCCCCGTTATGAAAACAGGCTGCAAAGAGCTGAGCCGAAGCAGGCATCCAGGTCAGTTCTCCCTCAGCCTAGGACTGCTGGGTTTCAAATGACAGGACCGGCGCCTCCCTCTAGTTCCCTATAAGAAAATACAAGGCTGTGAAGTTGTGCACCATAATTCCTTCGACTCAGGCATGGAAAGGAATTGTTTGTATATCTGGGATAAGGCTAACTTGTGTGTCATTTTAATTAAAGAGAGGGTAATTCTTAAAAATCGTATCTATTGACAGCTTCTAGGGATGGGATTGCTTTAGCTCCGGTGTAAGTCAGGAAGGATTTCGCTCCTGGAATTCACGAAGGGTGCCGGGTTTGCTGAAGCAGGTGGAGAGCCTTGCACGTGAGATGAGATACCTGATGTTCCCAACTAACAGTGACTATTAATTCACTCACAGTGTCATTGTGTTAGTAACTACAGCAGCCGTAATTCAACAACAAAAACAGTCTTGCTGTGCTGTGCCATAAGTGGCAGTCCAACCCGAAACAAACAAACGAAAAACAAAAACAAAAACCAACCAACAAACAAAAGCCACACGTGTGTATTGATATTGTTTAAAGTGCCTGAGTTCTGTCAGAGAGGAGAAAGAAACGTTCTTCTGATAACATTCTTCCCCCAAAGAAGAGCTGAAGTTGACTCATGGGAAAGGACTTACTGCTTTAATCTTTAAAAATACTTTTTTTTTTAATTTTATGTGTATAAAAGTTTTGCCTGCATGTATGTCTGTGGACCAGGTATGCACGGTACCTGAGGGGGCCAGAAAACGGGGAATTGGAGCTACACATAATTGTGAGCCGCCATGTGGGTGCTGAGAATAGAAGCCAGAATAGAGCTCTTCCTCTGGAAGAGCAGCTAGAGCTCTTAACCACCAGGCGGTTTGGTTAGGCCCTCTTTTATCTTTCTCTGTTAGTCGATGCTACCATCAAATGAAGACACGGTTCAGTTTCACTAAGAACACTGAAAAGTGCAATGTACCACCTTACGGAAATGACACTATTAATTATATATAAAAGGTCTTCACCTGGTAACTGATCACAAATCAGGCCCCAGAGAGGCAGTGCAGCTGCTGTTTGGACCCTGAAGGCCCAAACCGGGACGCCGCATCCCCACAGAGTCTCACAGACGGGATATCGATGCAAATATCAAGAGGATTTATTCTAGTATACTGGGACCGTTCTAACACACAGGATAGAAGCGGCCCCGAGGAGCAAAAAGCCAGCCTTTTTATTTATAGTTGAAACGGTTGCTAGGCACAAACCGAGTTGGGACAAGTTGATTGGTCCCCAAATTGTTTTTCTATTTTGATAGGTAGGGGCCAATTAACCTTCAAACTGATTGGTGCTGGCATATAGCAAGGTTGTGGGCTCCTAGAAAATGTAAACTTTAGGGTCTTAGTCTATGTGGGTGGGGGGGGGACCCTTAGCCCGAGGCCATGGGCTGTCTACATGGAGAAACTCTCTTAGCCCACGGCCGTCTTATTTGTCTTAGAAAGTGTTTTTCTTACAGAAACTGTTTTTCTTTAACTCTGGGAACTGTTCTGGGTCACACTGCCCCTGACTTGGGCCTATACAATTTTGGTGCTCTTAGAAGCCTGACTAAAGTTGGCTGCTTTGGTCTTTTTCTATACTAGGGACCTGAATCTTAAGCCCAGGGCGAGGGTCCTGACCCCCACACTGCCAGTTTCCTAGAATGGCTACCTGAGCTCAGTCAGGGCAGACGGCCATGAGAGAATAGAAACCTAACCCCCAGCGTTTCTCAGAAACACCGCCCGAAAGCCTTTGTTTATCAGATAACTGCAATCTCCTAGTTCCTCCCAAGTGGTCATCAAGAGCAGTCAAAGGATATCTGCTACACATGAAAAAGTCTGATCGCATCACCCACAGAACCCTTCTCTCTGGGCTTGGCCTGGGGACTCTGTTCTATCCAAGACATGAAAAAAATCTCCTGAGAGGAAGGGATCTGCCCTTAAGCTCCCACGAACTCTGTAGAACCTATTGCTCTCCTGGCTCTTCTCTACTCTTGTGAGCCAGCTCAGCAGTTGTTTCCCCAATAACTATTTTTTCTAGGCACCAAGTGGGTTGCGGCCTTCCCTTACAGTGACTATGCCACTGTTATAAAAATACCATACAGTGATTGAGAACATGGCACCAAATAGTTTCCCCCAAACTTTTTTTCCTGGTATTTGTCCCAAAAATTAGCAGGCTGTGTTCTTAAATCTCTACCACCATTCTGGTTCTTAAGGAAGCTGGAAGCACAGAAACGTGAAATGAAGAAACTGAATCAGAAAATGTTATGCTATCGGGGAGATGAGCCACAGAGGATCCTTCCACTACTCACTAATTTATAATGACTTAACACTTAAGACCATGAAGACCATGATTCCTCCCCCACCCTTCTTTTTCTCCCCCCTCCTCTGTGTGTAGTGGAGGTCAGAGGTCAACATTTATTACTTTCCATCTTGTTTATTCATTTATTTTTGAGACAGGGTCACTCACTGAAGCTACAGTTCACAGATCGGCTAGATATAGTTGGCCAGGCAGCCCCTGAGATCCTCCTGTCTCCAACCCCCAGCACTGGGATTACAGGCATGCGCTACCACATTGGTCTGGGGATCCGAACTCAGGTCCTTGTGCTCGTGCAGCAAGCGTCTCACTACTGACTACTCACTACTTCCCAGTCTTTAAAAACTCCAGATGAAAGATAGTTCCCAGCTTATTTCTAAGTTCCGAATCTAGTCCTAGATTAGAAAGTGGGAGGAACCCAGTACCTGTGTCCGGGAAGCGCTGTACACGTGGTATGTGTGTCTCTCTTAGGATGGCATCTGTCCTTCATAAAGTACAAACAGTAAAACGTTTGACCCTAAGATCTTTCTGGAACTTGATCTACGGAAAAGGAAGAGCAGAGAAGAAAGGAGGGCAGAGGAAGGGAGGGGAAGAGGCTAGAGGAGGAAGGAAGTAGACAGAGGGAGAGGCGAAGAGAGAGGTCTTACAGAGTTCCACACAGCTAAAAGTACGCAGTGGATTTGTTTGGAGTGTCTCTCTGAAGAGTTCTTTTATGGAAAGCCTGTCTTTGGTGTAGCCGTATTGTGAGGTAGGGAGCCTTTTAAGTGATAAGGGCTGGTGGCAGGTGAGCAACACAACAGTGCATATCTGGGGGAACTGGAATTATTCCTTTGGGATGGGCTGGCTCCTCGCCTTATTTTTTTTTCTGCATGAACTACTCTTGACTTTCACATGTGTTACGACCACTGTGTGGAGCCATCCCTGAGGCCCTAACTACAGCTAAAGACAGACTGGTAGTGTGCTCCTGAGCCTCCAGAACTGGAAGAGAAACAAACTTCTTTTCCACATAAGGCATCTAGCTGCAAGCAGTTGACTATGACACCAGGAAACAGATATTCCATAGGGATTTATTCTTTTTTTTTGCTTTCGTATTAATAAGCATTTAACTCACTAAGAAGGGGCCCAGGAGTCAAAAGAACTGGAGGTCAGCCATCCACGTTGGAGACAATGGCACTGTGTCTTCCCAGGCTTGGTTAAGGAAGGGTTTCCATCTAGGAAGAGAAGGATCAGAGATAGGGGCAGTTGTAAACTGCTCTGGGGACATGGTTTGGGATCCAACTGCCACTGTGGTCTGAATCCTGCTAAGGCTCTCCTCCCAAGAGAACTGAGAGGTGCTGTCTGCTGAGGAATTAGGAATCAAGGGCTGGGCAATTCTAGACAATTCAACTGTGAAATTATGAACTCACAGTCCCTTACTTTACAACTTTAATGTCAAAAAATTAAGAAAAGGGGCAGTTGAAAATAATCATGGTTAGAGATCAGATGTTGTCCATGTGATCTCATTATACAGGGAAGTCTGGCGCCCATTTAGAGCACCTAATGGTGTTTTATTTTTTAAGACAGGGTGGTATGTAGCCATGGATAACACTGGGCCTCTAGTCCCTCTGTCTCCACCTCCCAAGTGCTAGGACTACAGGTGTGGGCCACTACTTGCTGCTTGAACCCTGTGTTTCCTAGACAATCCCCAACTTGAAAGTCCTGATCACAGTGATTTCTACAGGTGCAGAGTGAGCACTGGGCTCTCTCTAAAACAGACACATGCACGGGCGGGTTTCTGGGCAGCACCGATTACAGCAGGTCTGGGGGCACTCACTTCAATTCAAAGTCGTCCAAGGCTCCACACACCGCATCTGACAGTAGTAGAAACAGCACTTTTTGACGCCCTTGCATCTTTTATCATGCTTGCATGTAGGTATTAGGACAAACGGGCAGGAAAGGAAATACTCCGGGCAGTAGCCAGGTTTTGGCGAAGCTGCAGAAAGACGCCCTTGAGTGAACAGGAAGTACGGCAAGAATTAGCTAGCTGGTTCCTCCGAATTCTCAGAGGAAAACGTTCCCCTACCCCCAAGTGCCTCCAGGACCACTCTGCATCACCTGCTGTCTTCAGTCCTCCAGGCTGCACCATGCTCAGACAAAGGAGGACGGTTGTTGTGAACAGTAGGAGGCTGCTTGGCTTCATCTTCTAAGAGAGTCGCCCTGTGAACGTAGAGGCAAGATGTTTGTATCGGTGCTGGGTAGTGGATCACCAGCAGGGGTGGCTGTGGTTCCCAGGTCAGAAAAGCAGAAGTGAATCACCTGTGAACAGAAAGGACTTAGCTGTTTCCTTTCAAGCCCCACAACTACCCCCTTTCCAAGAGGAAGGGAGATGATTTTTTTTTAATGGTCTGACGGAGCTGGCCCTGCTCTTCGTAATTCACATGTTATGCTGTAGGTTCAGGTAGCAGGAGATTTGTTCTTCAGAGGCCATGTGTCAAGCGGGCTGACCCATGAAACCTGAAAAATTGAAACACCACTCCTCCAAATGCTGCCCAAGTATAGGTAGGTGCACAGAGGCTTTCCTGTTAGCATGTTAATGTTTAAATGCCACCCCACTAATTGCAAAGACAGAGCAAGATAGTGTAGTGCTGTATCAGCAATCTTCTTACTAGATTTATAGAACTTTTCATATGCACCGTGAGATTTAAGAGTAAGGCTTATAAATATTTATACATTTCCTCTCTCCCTTCTGTCTTTTTTTAAGAGACAGGTTCTTCTGCCTAGTATCAAGAAACCTGGCCAGATACCGGGACGGTAATGAGGTCATAGGTCTTGAGTTCTTGACCCAACCTGGTCTACATAGCAAAAAGGGTAGGGAAAGCAAAGATAAAGAAAAATAAAAATAAACTCACAGTCAAATATAATAATGTAACAGGGATATGTACATCAGTCACGTGGGCCCTGGTAGGGAAACTGTTGGACTCCAGGGGCCCAAACCAGAACGCCCACACCCCCACAGATACTCTCAGTCGGGGAATCGATGCAAATAGCAAGAGGGTTTATTGGTCCAGCTAGCTGGGGCCATCCCTACTCGCAGGGAAGGGCGGCCCAGAAGAACACACAGTGAGCCTTTTTATGCACAATTTAGACAGTTGCTGGGCACAAACTGAATTGGTACGAGTTGATTGGTCCCCGAACTGTTCTTTATCCTGATAGGTTGGGGCCAGTTAACCTTTAAACTGATTGGTGTTGGCGTATAGCAAGGTCGCGGGCTCCTAAAAAGAATACAAGCTCAAGGTTCTAGTCAAACGTGGGTGGGAGAAACTCCTTAGCCCAAGGTTGTGGGCTATCTACGGTAGGGGGAAGCTCTCTAGCCCAAGGCTGTCTTGTTTGTCTTAGAAAATGTTTTCTTACAGAAGTTGTTTTTAAGCTTCTGCCTGCAACTTGGGCCTAGTGTCAAGGGTCTCAAAGGGTCTCAAACCCCACATTTTCCCCCCTTTTCTCAGGTAAATTGATTCCAATCATGGAATCAGAGGTTATTGTACCTGTACTGTGTTACTCTTTCCCACACCTTAGCCATAGAGTCTTTAACTACTCCTGAGTGGTCTATGTAAAAACAGCACTCTTTTTTAAAGCCTGACTAAAGTTTGGCTGCTTTGGTCCTTTTATCACACCCCCCCTTTTAATCATGGAACAGCTGTTTTAGCTCCTGATCACTAGCATAGTCACTCCCTGGGGGATTTTTAAGAAACTGATACTGTTGTTTGAGAACCATAATCTGTACTGCACTGATTTTTTCTTTAACAAAAGTTATTAATGAACCTGAGTCTACCTGGCCTCAACAGGTAATGTTTTGGTGTGCCCATAGGCACTACACACGCCATGTCTCCAGTCTTAGGGAGTTTTCTTTTGACTAAAAGTTCCAGCCTGTGGAAATGGGACGTTGTAATCTCTTAGACTGCTTCCTGCTGAGAGGGGACGTCGTTTTCAGGGGCCCCAAACAGGCTGGTATTAGTCAAAAGCTGGGGGTGGGGAGGGTTAGGCAGTGGGGTACATCTGGTTCACTGATCCAGCGGAGTGGACAGGGGTGGTCACATTAGCTGGACTGGTCATCAGCTCTCAGCAGGTCCAGGACTCACAGTAGTTGAAGCAGTTTGATGCCTGGATGGTGTGTTAGCCAAGTGGTGATCTGTTGAGACGGATAAAAACTAGAGCAGAAGTTAAAGTTTACAGAAGCTTCATTTGGAACTTTTTATCATTGTAATTTACATTGTAGAAAGAACAATTAACAAGTGTTTGTTAAACAGCCAATGAGAATCACCTCAGACTTGAGCCTATTTAGGCACCCAAAAACATATGTTTTTAGGGACCTTAAAGTGACCCATAATTTATATAACACAGGATCTGTTTTTTGGTTAATTAATATCTGTTTACAGAGTACAGTATCATAAAAAGTTTTCAAGTAACTAAAACCAAGTTATACACCACTAAGATAAAATCTGTCATTTTAAAATGAAGAGAATGGTTTTTGGCTTCCTTTAGCAACAAAGTATGATTTTATATGTCTAGAAGAGAATGGGAGAGCCAAATAAGCCTATAGACCTGGAATATTTCACATAAAAACAAATATACCAGTTTATCAGAACATGTATTCAGAATTTCAGTGTTATAACTCTGAACCTTTAAAGTTTACATTGCTCTCTTAGCTCTCTTATACCTTTTTAACTTTTATTATAAACTATTTTTTTACTTTCTCAGACCTTCACAACTTACCTAGGCTTTCATATCTGAACATTTTCTCAGACACTCAAAATTTAAATCACTTTCTTTAGAACTTTGTACTTTAAAAACCTCATAACATTCCTTTAAACTTTCTTTAATCTAACTATTTACTAAATACAGAGTTGTTATTACCGAGAGCAGTTACTTTTAAAAGTTATATCAAAAATCTATTTATCTTTTAACGGGGGGGGCCTGTTAGCAAGACAATACTGTTTGTTTTATTCAGAAAGGGACTCTAGTAGCCTCAGAGAGAGGAACTGGTTGTCTATTGCTATTAAACTAACAGAATTACAGTTAGCCATCGACATCACCAGAGATCTGGGAATATTAAATTATAGCAAAAAGTGTAACTCAATTAAAATGACAGAGACTTACCCATACCTAGACAGATGACCCTGGACTCTCCATGTTCTCTGTGACTTAATGGGGAACAGAGGTCTCAAGGCAGTGACCGTCTTCCGTTGCCAGGCCAGTCTTCAGTTGCCAGACCAATAGGTATCTTTCTGTGGATACGACTCAGAGGGATCAAACCCTGCTCTGTCCATCCAAAGCAGGATGATCTACTCTCTAGTGTCTTACTTGTCCACTGTTTAGGCAGGTCTATGGCAGGTGAGGCTTTGGGCAGTTTTGCCCAGTGGTGCATTACTACAATCCAGCTGAGGTTGCTCTACCCCCGTCTGTCTTCTCTGGAAGTGTTGGGGTCACTGTTAGGATCTGGGGTCTCTTCTTGTAACTCTAACTAAAAGCCACAGTCAGCAGATCTCTGAGGGGTGAGGGCCATCTATGTTTAGTATCTCTTAGGTTGTCTCTAAGTATCTCTATGTTAACAAAACTTTGTCTATAATTTCGTCTGCTTTGCTGTACTATTTAGGTCATTGTAAACATCCTTTTAACTTAAACTGTCTCATAGCCTTGTGAATTTAAATATCTTAAAAGCTGTTTTCAAAAACCTCTAGCTTTAACTTTTAGCTTTTGTAAAAACCTAGAATTTCCTTAAAGTAGTTAAAAACCTTTCAACTTTGTATTTATAATATCTCACAGTGTAATGCACATATTTTTTCTTTTCAGCAGCATTCTGTCTTTTAGGCCTAAGCCAACTGTTACACTAAAGCTCAGATATCACATGGTCTCTTAATTTTAAAACTGCAGGTTTTTTACAAAAAAACTTCAGTTATTTTTGTTTTGTTTTAAACACTTTACTCTTAAACTGAAACGATGACTGTCAGCAAAAGATGTATTCTTGTATAAGAATACACAGAGATATAGTTTTTGATATCTTATTAAACACTCTTTTTAAAATCTTAACTTTATAAACCTTATTTTAGCATACAGAAATATTATATAAAATCTATCTTAACTTAATATTTTCTTTTTAGATCTATACCAGAAAACACATCTTTAAAACACAGTTTTAAAATACACTACACTCTCAAGAGGGTTGGTATTGAGGCCTCAGTTATGTAGGGACCACTGTGATGACTTAACCTTTCTGTTAGTCTACCCTCCTGACCCTTTGCCTTTTCCTCAGGCTCTCCAAAGGAGCGCAGAGTACCTGCTCTGCATTGGCTCTGTACCCCTGTGTGTGTTTCTTTACACACCGAGTATGTCATCTTGCCATCTCATGCAGACTCAAGACAACCACAGAACTCTCTAGGAAGCCAAGCTTGGGTTAAATTCCTGCCTTTTACTTTTAGGGGCAGCAGCAGGAAGGAGGGAACAGGGTGTTTCTCCCCAGGAACCCTCTTATCTCCCTGGCAGGGAGCCCAACACGAAGCTCAGCACATGGGATGTAATTAACAACTGAGCTGTTCTTGCTCCCCTGGGACAAGGTTTCTGGGTCTCCTAAGACCTCCCCTCCCAAATGTCAAGCCAGTTGTTTCTTCTACTGTCTTAGGAATTGGGGAGATTCCACACACCCTATGAAATTCACCTCTGTCTAACATTTCATTCACGCATCTGTGAAGCCACCCACTCATCCTCCACACCAGGTTGTCATCTTTCTCCGCCCGTGTGGTCCCCTGCCTCCTGGCCCCAGCTCAGGACCAGTTTTTTCTGGCCTATTATGATTCTGACCATTGACTTGAACCACAAAGTGAATCTTTATCCTGGTGACTCAAATAAAAGTATAATTTCACGTACAGATAGAGAAATCTTAATCAGGTCTGGAACAACAGAGAAACCTTAGGACTTTTTCAGATATGACTTGTCGCCTTTTTAGGCAGAAACTATTTTAGCATTTTGGCGAGTAACACAAGCTGATCCAGGTCTCTCCTTTAAGTTTGCAGCAAGACTCATTTCTAAGTTGCCCCAGATCTGGCAAGTTAACATTTAAGACAGTGATACTCAAATGAACACAAAACACACATCATTTTCATACATTGACACTGTCTCTCCCCAAGCAGCAGCCTGTCTTCTAGTTTTCAGCAAGCTCTATCTCAGTGGCAGTCATTACAGGGCACCTGAATCTTTAAAACCTAAACCATATGCACATTTTAAAATACCATTTGAGTGATTTTTACACAAGAAAGTTTGGCTGTTATCTCAAGAGTGGGTGCGTTCCACCCCCTCCTGCCTCTGCAAGGCCACAGGACTGTTATCTCAAGAGTGGGTGAGTTGCACCCCCACCTGCCTCTTTCTGCTTGCTTTTTCTCATTAACCCTTTCTCTCCTATGGCTGAGAGCCCCAAACCAAGGCTGCTGAGTTGAAACTGGCAGCTCTGGCTGTGGTGGGCCCCAGAGGTCTGCTCAACGCAGCCGCCCCCCTGCAGCTGGCCTTCCACCTCTTGTTTAGGCTTGGCCCACATTCCCAGCTGGCCCCACGGAGGTGTGGGTGGGAGAGCAGCATTGTTACTTACCCACAGCATATGAGAGGAGTTGCTTGGCCCACGTTGGATCTCGCGTGTTACACGGAAAACAGTCAAACACAAAACATAACCATGAAACAGAAACAAACATGAATCAGACAAGACAATGGCACCGCACAATTTCTCAGAGGTTTTCAGGTATACATCAACTGACTGATAAGTCGCTCTGTCCTTGACTCCCTTAAAATGAGACATAATCATGTTGAGAGGTCCAGATGGAGTTTGTCCCACATCCAAAAACAAAGTCAGTCCGAGTCTAGCCATACACACACACAGAATCTTACAGAAACAGCAGTGCCCCCTCCGGTGTTTCCAGAGTCAAGTAAGCACCTGGCACCACTGTCCGCCCAGAGCTCTCAGCCAGAGAGTCTGTCAGCGGAAAGGCCTCCACAGCCTCCAGATTCCAAGCAGGTCAGGACCTCCAGGTGGGTCCTATGACCCCAGATGGGTCCTCTCACAACCCAAGCTTCCCGACACCGGTCATCACGACCCCAGACAGAAGGGTAGCTCATCAGCAGCCCTCCTACGGCTATGTTGTAACCTCAGACCAATGGTCAAGCATCAGAGAAAAGGGGGTTGAAGTCGACTGTCCCATTGTCAACAAGTCAGAAAGAACCAGTGAAAATACAAGAACACACACACTACATAACAGATTATGCAGACGTGCCCAGGAGAGGACTTCCACAGTCCTTCTATGGAAGTCACAGCAGCAGAGGGGAGTCCTCACGGACCCCACCTCTTCCTGACGGAGGGATTCCATGTCCTCCTGGAGGGGAATCCTTGACTCTCAGACACAGAGAAAGACAGAGCACAGATATCAGACAGAATTTCCCCGCCGGTCTCTGCCAAATCGAAAGTATGACAGAGGTTCCGGCCAGATGCCCGTGGGGCTGCCTGCCCTGCCCCCGGCTAAGACAGAGAGGAAACCTTACGGTGTCCCCTCCAAACTCCACTGGAGCGTCCTCCAGGGTCGGTCTTGGCTTATACCGTCTCGGTAAGCCTAAGCCGCGTGGAGGGATCCTTACGGATCGCACCACAGACCATTACAGACACAGTTCTGGCCAGTTACTTGTTCCAGACAGACAGGCAGACAGACGAACAGACAGACAGGTTAGCATCACTCTTACCTCCGATATCCAATCTACAGGGTCTGGGGAGATGCGGGTTCCCAGTCAGGGAACCAAAATGTTGGACCCCAGGGGCCCAAACCGGAATGCCGCACCCCCACAGATACTCTCAGTCGGGGAATCGATGCAAATAGCAAGAGGGTTTATTGATCCAGCTAGCTGGGGCCATCCCTACTCGCAGGGAAGGGCGGCCCAGAAGAACACACAGTGAGCCTTTTTATGCACAATTTAGACAGTTGCTGGGCACAAACTGAATTGGTACGAGTTGATTGGTCCCCGAACTGTTCTTTATCCTGATAGGTTGGGGCCAGTTAACCTTTAAACTGATTGGTGTTGGCGTATAGCAAGGTCGCGGGCTCCTAAAAAGAATACAAGCTCAAGGTTCTAGTCAAACGTGGGTGGGAGAAACTCCTTAGCCCAAGGTTGTGGGCTATCTACGGTAGGGGGAAGCTCTCTAGCCCAAGGCTGTCTTGTTTGTCTTAGAAAATGTTTTCTTACAGAAGTTGTTTTTAAGCTTCTGCCTGCAACTTGGGCCTAGTGTCAAGGGTCTCAAAGGGTCTCAAACCCCACACAACCACATTTCCATGGATGACCTCATGTGCATTAGCATACGGGAAGCATGAGTTTAACTCAGTGGGTTATTAAAATACAAAAGGAGAACTTGAAGTTGGGAAGGTGTGGAGAGGTGGGGGGCTGGGTCTGGAAAGAGTTAGGTGAAGGGGTCGAGTGTGTATGATTAAAATAAAATTCTCAAAGAATTGATAAGATATTTTATTAAAACTAGATAGAAATAAGCCCCCAAAACAAAAAAAATGGCAATAAAAAACTCACTCATATCTCTTAATATAAAGATTAAAAGATTTATCTGCTAAGATTTCAAGCTGCAGTAATTTGTGAAGGGATATGTCATATCAAAAGATTCAATTAAATTACATCAAAAAGGCAAAGAGCATGCTGGCGGGGATTCAAACATAAGGAACATCAGTCCAGTTACTATGAGAATCAATATGGGGGTTCCTCAAACACTAAAAGTAAAGAACTATAGTATCTATAGTAAAAGGTCTATACTATGAACCAGCTGTATCTCTCCCGGGCATTTACCCGAAGGACTCTACATATAATAGAGATACTTTATTTGCACATTAATGTTCATTGACACACTAGTCACAATCAATAAGTAATGGACTCAGCCTGGGTGTTCATCCACAGAAGAATGGATAAAGAAAATGGGGTGCTCATACACAATGTGATTGTGTTCAGCCATAAGGAAGAATAAAATGTCACCTGCAGGAAACTGGATGGAGCTGGAGCTCATAATCTTACATGGAATAATTCACATTCCAAAAGACAGGTGCTTTGCCTGCACATGCCTTTAATCCCAGTACTCAGGAGGCAAAAACAGGTGGATCTCTGCGTTTGAGGCCAGCCTGGTCTACAGATCAAATTTCAGGACAGCCAGGGTGTGAGAAAGATGTGTGTGTGTGTGTGTGTGTGTGTGTGTGTGTGTGTGTGTGTTGTAAGCCATAAAAATAGAGAGGGGACTGGGATAGGGGAGGTTGAGATCTTAAAGGAGAGGTAAGGGGTAAGAAAATAAGAAGAATGGATCATATGTGACATGAAAGCAAAAGGGGGATTATTTGAAAGGAGGAAGGAGGCCGTCAAGAGGCATGAGGTATGAGGGATGATTGGAGGGACTGGAATGCCTAAGGACAAAGCATAATGACACACATGATGAGACCATTACTTTGTTAACCTACAAACAAAATGAACAAACAAAAAAAACGAAGAACAAAACCCCAAACAGCAGAAATGCCAGAAGTATATGAATCCACTCTGTTGTTTTGTCTCTTATAAGTAGTGTGGCCGTGGATATTCTTGTACATATATTCTGGAGAATGTAAGTGGGATGTAGTTAGATATGGAACTGCTGAAATGATGGGGTAGATATGTTCTACCATCATAAATATGGCAGCTGACTCTCCAATACCCAAGTAACAATGTAAACAGCATGAATGTGTAAGAGATCTGTTGCTCTTTAATATTAGCAAAACTTGGTACCGTAGGCCTTTTTGGTAGCTGTTTTGGGGTATGCCTAGTGGTTTTTCTCTGTGGGTGAGTTTGTGCTTCTCCTACGACTGGTTGTACCCATTATTTTATCAACTTGACACAAACTAAAGTCACCTGGGAAGAAGGGACCTCAATTAAGAAAATGCCTCCCTCAGATTGGCCTAGGGACATGTCTGCGGGGGCATTTTCTTGATTCATGATTGATGAGGGAGGGCCCAGCCCATTGTGGGCAGTGCCACCCCCTGTGTAGATAGGTCAGAAGGCAGGCTGGACAAGCCAGAGGAGGCAAGCATGTAAGCAACATTTTTCCATGGTTGTCCTGACTTCTTTCAGTGATTGACTGTGTTCGGGATGTGTAAGCCAAAGCAACCCTTTTGTGGTGGTTTGAATGAAAATGGTCCCCATTAAGCACATATGTCGCAATAAGTGGCCATCACTTGGTGGAACTATTTGGGAAGGACCAGGAGGTGTGGCCTTGCTGGAGAAGGTGTGTCACTGGGAGTGTGTGCTTTAAGGTTTCAAAAGCCCACACCATTTCCAATGTGTCTCTCTCTTTCCATCTGGTGGTTGTGTCTTAAGATGTGAGCTCTCCGGTACTGCTCCAGCACCGTGCCTGTCTGCTGCCGTGCTCCCTACGATGGTCATGACTCTGAAATTACAAACCCCCATAAGCTCTTGCTTCTGTAAGTTACCTTGGATGTGACGTTTCTTCACAGCAATAGAAAAGTAACTAAGACACCCTTCCTCCCAAAGCTGGGTTTGGCTGCTGTTCCATCACAGCAACAGAAAGCTAGAATGTAAACGTGGAGCCGAGAGTGGAGAATTGCTGCAATGGACTGAACCTTTTTTTTTCTGGAGGGCTGGGTAGAGATAAGGGTTAGAGAATAATTTTGGAGCTTTGGTTTGGAAAAGTACTCAGTACTCAGAGCTCAATGGAAGCTTGGAAGATAGGAATGTTGAGAAAGGTACAGGTGTCTACAGCCATACCATCCTGAATATGTTCGCTCTTGTCCGATCTCAGAAGCTAAGCAGGGTTGGGCCTGGTTAGGGCTTAGATGGGAGAAAGGCACAGGCAATGGAGACATGACTTGTGAAGCTTCGGAGGGAAGCAAAGACTAGCAGGGCTGTTTGCTGCCATGTGTTAGAATTAATAATTTGTGGAAGAAGAGGCTGCTCGTTACTGAGACAGTCAATGTTACTTAGCTAGGCCTGGAGAATCCACTGCGATTAATAAGAGACTAGCATTATTGAGGCGATATTTTCTGGAAGGAGTACTTCAGGGTCCCCACACAGAAGCTCTGGTCCTCCTGTTGGCAGCCAAACTTGGCAATCTGCAGCAAGTTTCCCACGTGGTGCTGGTTTTGAAGGCATGCAGGGGTCGTAGAGAGCAGCTGAGGTTTGACAGTGAATGCCAGGGTCAGAGTGTCTCTGAAGAGAGGCCAGGAGGCTCCTGGTGAGGGTGCAGCCCCAGCTTCAGTGAAGACCCCAGGATATTGGAGATGCCAGAACCGTGGGACATCCACTAAGGACCGCAGTAGCTCTGAGTGAAGCCGGCCAGAGCCTGCAAGACAAGCTGTACCTGCCATGGATGGCAGAGCCTGGGAAGCGGTTTTGGCACATTTGGAAAAACTCAGACGGCTGTATTTTCACAGGTTTATTTCCAGTTCTTCCGTTTTCTTCCATCAGTCTGGATGTCTGTTATTTTGTAAGTGCCAGTTGGGCAAGTCCTGATTCTATGGCTTTGTGGTTGCTTTTCTTTTAGTCTCTATTTGATAAACTTCTGCCCTGATCTTTATTGTTTCTTGCCACCCCCTGCCTTTGAGCTTGGCTTGTCATTATTTGTCTAAGACCTCGAGGTTCATCACTAAGTTATTTATTTGAGATTTCTCTGATTTTTTAGAAGGCAAACATTTAAATATAAGTATTTTCAGGATGGCCTTGGCTGTATCCTCAGAGTCTCTTAACAAGGTATTGTACAGTCTCCTAATATGGTTTCTTTCGCTCTGGACCTCTAGGTTCACTGTATTGTGATCTGATAATATACAAAGAAATTATTTTGGTTACTTTTTATATATTAAGATTTGTTTTGCGACCTGCAACATAGCCTACTTTATAATTCTGCTGAGAATGAAGTTGATTGGATGGAATGCCCTACCGATATCTGTTAAGTCAATTTGATACATGGTATAGTTTAACTCCGCAGTTTCTTTTTGACTTTGAGCTTGGATGGCCTATCTAGAGATGAGAATGGCGTATTAAAACGGCTGTCACTATATCTGTCACTATATCTGGACCCCTCTGACCTTTGATGCTTTCTCGTTTGTTTTCTGAAATCGAGTGTCCATGTTTTGTGTATATGTATTTACAATAGTCATACCTTCTTGATTTGTTCTCTTTATTAATATGGAGAGGCCTTCTTTATCTCTTCTGACCAATCTTGGTTTGAAGTCTAATTTGTCAGACATCAGATACCCATAATTGCCATTCCCACTGTGATAGATCACATCTTCAAACCGCGATCTGAAACACACCTTTCCTTCCTTATAGTTATGTGTCTTGTCACATCAATGAAAAGTATCTAATAATTCACATATTCCTTCCATGAAATTAATTCCTCCCTGTTCCATAAGGGACCTTTCTTCCTCTTTCGTGTGCATTCTTTTAAGAACATTCTGCAGTGTTGGATTGTAAATCTTTCTTGTTTCTGAAATCCCAGCCTAAGGTAGTTTTTTTAAATTGCAACAGAAACTAGACAAATACACAAAACTTTATTTCTTGGTTTGTATTCATAGTAAGATGCACTTAACTCTTGGAATCAGGAATATTCTGTGAGAACCAAAGAGGAACTGGAGACCAGCTATCCTAGGCTGAGATTGTAGCACATGCATCATCTCAGAAAGTCTTTTTCTAGAAAGAACATAGATAAGAGCAGATACAAACTTACTGGGAACATGGTTTTGGGTTACCTGGTCTCTGTGCTCTGAATCCTGCTATGTGCACTCTCTCTCCAAGAACATTGAAACATACTATGATATACATGAGCATGAGCATCTCCATACAAGTCAAGTAGGAAATTATAATTTCATAATCCCTCTGTAATTTAAGGTGTGGTGGGAAATGCTTCATTGCTGTAAGATATGAAAAGGGACAACTGAAAATTAGCACGAGAAACATTCAGTAGCTATTGAGGAGCTTAGAGATGATCCTGTGCAGATGTCCTTGGTGTACAGGAAGGGGTGATCCTCCCCACCCCCATGCAAGGAGTGGTGCATTTTCTGAGGAAGGGGAAATCTCTGGACAACCCTAATTCATTCAAACGCTCTGACTGCAGTGCTGTCTAGAGGTGCAGACAGTTCACGCTCCCTACAAGGCAAGTGACTCCATGCAAGGGTTCGAGAAGAAGCACCAAGAATATCCTGTCCCAGCTGCTCACCTAATCCATAGTCTCCCATGGATCCACACAGCGCATCTGACAGGAGTAAAAGCAACACTTTCTGCTCCCCTTGCAGCTTCTATCATGTTTGCATATGCGGATGAGGACAAAGGGGCAGGGAAGATGAAATTCTGGGCAATATCCAGGTTTGACTGTAACTGCAGAAGAATACCACAAGGTGAGTGTCAGGCACCAATAACCTGTGAACTGCTGCTTCAAGCATCAGTGCCAGGTGGTTCCACAGACTCCTCAGAGGAAAGGTCTCTCTGCCCAGGCAAACCCAGGAACACCACGCCTTACCCGACTTCCTCTTGAATATCCTTGGTTGAGCTATGTTACAGCAAAGAAGGATGGTTACTGTGAGTAGAGAGAGGCTGAGCAGCTTCATCTCCCAAGAGAGCAGTGCAGGTGAACGTGGAGTCCAGCTGTGTCTGTGTCAGCTTCATGGGAGGGCCGCCATCAGAAGGACCTGTGGTTCCCAGAGGTAGACAGCACAATTAACACCTTGATGCAAACCTTCTAGGGCCTGGGTGGATTGTCCTTTTCTCAGGGTGTCACAAGTTTAGCCTTTTTTACTGGGTTTGCTTCATACAGGACGTTAGGAGTCAGTAAGAATGAAATACTTTTCCCAGACTGTGCATCAAGACTGACCAACCCACTCTTCTTACTGGACATGCAGAGAATCCAGAACCCCACTCCTCCCAGAAGCCTTTATGAAAGTTTACTCTCTATACACCAATATTTAAACACTGCCCATGACATCACAGAAACTAGGGAGAGAATGGCCTTCTAGCAATACACTGTTTAGATTTATCAAAAGTGCTGATTTATGCCGGACAGTGGTGGTGCACGCCTTTAATCTCAGCACTCGGGAGGCAGCGGCAGGTAGATCTCTGTGAATTCGAGTCCAACCTAGTCTACAGAATGAGTTCCAGGACAGCCAGAATTACAACAGGGAAACCCTCTCTCAAATAAGCCAAACCAAACAAAATAAAGGTGTTTATTTACATGGAACATGAGACTGAGATACTTAACTAATGTTTTATTTCTTAATTTTTTTATGTCTTCATGAATGTGTAAAAGCTTCAGTTGTTATTGAAGTGAAAAAGAGGATGCTAACTTGAGGTCATTCTGAGCTGTGGATACAAACGACATTTGGGTTCTTTCTACATGTCCATGAAAATGTGAGGCGTTTGTTATTTGTTTAATCGGGAATTTACTTTGTAGGCAATGACCAAAAAAATAGCTTTGGGGTAAAAAAAACAAACAAATCCAGCCTCATAGCTGCATCCAAAAGACTTAGAGCCTAATAGGGAAACAAAATCTAAACTTTAAAACATATATTTTTTATTTCTAATTACATGAATGTCTAATTACATGGGTGTCTGTGTGTATGAGCACATATTTGCAAGTGGCCACGGAGGCCAGAAGAGGGCGTTTTGCATCTTCCTGGAGCCAGAGTTATAAGTGGTTGTGATCTGCCCTTTACACATGTTAGGAATCAAGCCCAGGTCTTGTCCAAGAGCAGTATGAACTGTTCACTGTTGAGCCATCTCCCCCCTGTACAGCTTTTGGCTGTTATTTGTGCTGTTTTCCGTCTCTGGGTTGCCCTGATATTGGTGACTTGTAGACCCCGTTTTAAAGAAAATGGGTTTCTCTGTTGTAACTCTGGCTGTCCTAGAACTCACTCTGTACACCAGGCTGGCCTCGAACTCACAGAGATCCGCCTACTTCTGCCTCCAGAGTGTTGGGATTAAAGGTGTGCACCACCACCACTGGCAAAAATTTCTTTTAGTTGACTTAATCTGCCAAAATCTTAAAGTGTATCCATTTACCTTTTCAACGGCACTCTGGCCCAGAAGGTGCAGTTTTCAAAAGTTTATTATTCACTGCAGTTTTCGGATGCTCAAAAGTTAAAAAAAATTTACATGAAAGAAAACTGCATTGTAACCTTGCTTTAAACTCAAAGTAAAAAAAAAAAAAAAAATCCTGGCCAGGCAGTGGTGGCACATGCCTTTAATCCCAGTACTCAGGAGGCAGAGGCAGGCGGATCTCTGTAAATTAGAGGCCAGCCTGGTCTGCAGAGTGAGTTCCAGGACAGCCAGGGCTACAACAGAGAAACCCTGTCTCAAAAAACCAAAAAAAACCCAAAAAAACAAAAAAACAAAAAAAAAAAGAAAAGGAAAGAAAGAAAGAAAGAAAGGAAGAAAGAAAGAAAAGAAATCCCTTCTTGATGAATTATATCATACTTAAAAATAGCAACAGATCACGAATGAGTTTTATTCCTTTATTTTTTTATTTTTTTATTTTTTATATATTTATTTATTCATTATATTTTTTTATTTTTTAATTTTATTATTTTGTTATTTATTTTTTATTATTTATTATTATTTTATTATATTATTTTATTATGTTTTATTTATTTATTATATATATTCACAAATATAGTTTTATTCCTCCTCAGAAACATTTAGTTGGTTGAAACACTTAAATTAAGCCAGCTGGATATTTCCTGTTAAAGGAGAAGGTGAGAAACCATGATTATTTCTCTTGACCTGCACAGCTGTGTGTATCACCTGATCCCCCCTCAACCAAACATAAACCAAGAACTGGTTCTGTAGCAGCTATGAAGACCAGGAATCCGCAGCCTCTCCAGGGTAGAAGGATTTTTTTTTCCTCTTTGCCCTCAAAGCTCCGTCTCTCTGATGTGGTCAGTGTTTTAACTGCACAGCAGCTGCTTAAAAATGGCTCCTCCACCCGAGCATGTATTCAGCTTCTTTGATTTCGTTGTGGGTCTGCGAAGGCAACACTGTCCCAGGAAGCCATCTCGTACTCACGGGTACTTCAGACTGTAAGCCCAAATGAAGCTAAGAAAGCAAAGCAGGGAATGAGATGCCCTGGAAGTTTTGAAAACCTGTACCATTGCCTAGAAACAGATGGCCTTGCACATGCATGCCACGCATCTGTCCGTACCTACATACGTGCTGAGGAAAGACCCAAGAAGACTGTGCTAGCTCGTCTTGGACTGAACTCAGTTGCTGTGTGGTGAGACCATGATGTAAGACCTGAAAACACAAGGGGAGCACCTCATGCTGGATATACCAGCAGGCACTTTCCACAAAGGACTTGAGAGCTCAGGAAGTTACTCAAAGTGTGGGCAAAGAGGAGCAGAGGGAGCAGTTCACAGGGAAGCCTACAGGGTGGGAGCAAGGCTTTGCCAGATACACATCTGTCAGAGATTAATATCCAGATCAGAAAAAGAAGCAGAATAAATGAAACATAGGAAACCTCCAGGCTGGTCATGATAGTAAAAACTGATTCCAGCACTTGGGAGGCAGAGGCAGGAGGATCGCTCCGAGTCCCAGACCAACCTGGTCCACACAGTGAGTTCTAAGCCAGCCAGAGTTACATTGTGAGACCCTCGAAAACAAGAGTCTCACAAAACAACAGCAACAACAACAAACAAAACCTCCAGGAAAACTGTACAGTCAGTAAATTGGCTGATGGATAGATCAGACAGTTGTCAAAAGAAGCAAAGTAACCAACAAGTGTATGAGAAACATTCAGCATCATTAGCTGTTCTGGGACATGCAGATCAAAATCACACAGAAATCCCATCTTACTGCATAAGGGTGACTGCTCCAGAAGGCACACAGTAGGAAACACTGGTGAGGGCCCGGGGGAGGAGGTGGTCCTCATACACCTTTACACTGTATGGAGCTGACTCTGTGGAACCGGTGTGGCATTTCCTCTAAAGCTAAAAGCAGGACTCCCTTGCAGTCCAGCTGCACCACTACAGGATGTACACCCTAAGCAATCCCGGTCAGCACACTGCAGACACCTGCACACTGTATCTAGGTGAGCACACTGCAGACACCTGCGCACTGTATCGAGGTCAGCACACTGCAGACACCTGCACACCATGCCTAGGTAAGCACACTGCAGACACCTGCACACTGTATCGAGGCGAGCACACTGCAGACACCTGCACACCGTATCTAGGTGAGCACACTGCAGACACCTGCACACTGTATCTAGGTGAGCACACTGCAGACACCTGCACACCATGCCTAGGTGAGCACACTGCAGACACCTGCACACTGTATCTAAGCGAGCACACTGCAGACACCTGCGCACTGTATCTAGGTGAGCACACTGCAGACACCTGTGCACTGTATTGAGGCAAGCACACTGCAGACACCTGCATGCTGTATCGAGGTGAGCACACTGCAAACGCCTGTGCATTGTTTATTGAGGAACTATTAAGAATAGCCAAGATACAGAGTCATCCTAGATATATATGACAAGATCACTCAAAAGGGTTTTATTCACACTTTAAAGAGAAATGGTATTATGTCATTTGCAGAAACTTGAGGCAGGATGGAAAGACTGGAGAATTATGGAACACGGGAGGAAAAGGCACACCTTACTCTGGAGTCTGGTTGAGGTCTGTTATCAGCCAATGATTAAGAATCCTAGCACAACAACACTTCTGGAAAGGTTACCAGCACGGAGGCAATAATCCTTCTGTACAAATGTATTTTATGTTAAAATGGTAACAAACCATGCTGTGTGACCTATATGGCTTTACTCCTTTTCTAAATATTTTCTGGGTCCTTGCAAGATTGTCAAGTTTGCTTGCCGTGAAGCTATCCTAACTGTCTGTTGTTTTAGTTTGGCAGTTGTAGCCCTGTCGGTTACACTCAGCAATCATCCTGTGATTTCCCAGAACCCATTTGAAGGTTGTGACTTCAAAACCCACTCATGCTGTGCATGGCTATTGTAAAGATTCTTGAGGAGCTCCTCCCATACCATTGGGTGTGTCTTCTGAGTGATGTTCATTCTTCTAACCCTTAAAAACTATGCTAAAAAAAATCCTTGAAATTTTTATTTTATTTTTTTATTTTATGTGTATGTATGTGCATCGTGTACATGTAGTGCTCAAGGAGAATAAAGAGGCGTCGAACCTCCTGGAACTGGAGTTACAGATGTTCATGAGCGATCATGTTGGTGCTAGGAACCAAACCTGGGTCTTCTATAAGAGCAGTAATTGCCTTTAACCACTGAGCTGTTTCTCCCGCCCCTGGAAAAGAAAATCTTTTAATAAACACCCTGACTCAGCTTCACACTGGCTCATCCTGAAATTCTGTTGTTGGGGCCAACGGTTCAGTCTTACCCGAGTCAAGGTCTCTCAAAGACGAAAGGAAGTCATCACTGGTAGAGGTGACAATAAAGAGCCATGTCTCTGTCCCTGCTGCTGCCAGGATCTATATGGACCTGCAGAACTCAAGCCAGAATCAAAAGGACACATACTATATTTTCTCTCAGCAGAGAGCATCAGTGGGAGAATTTATCAAACAGGAGAAAAAAAAATCTGTGAACTCAGAGGCAGGTCATGTGGAATCTAGATTTAAAAACACACAAGACATAAAAGCAGATGTAGGAACAGACAGAACCAGTAAGAACGGTACACGATCTGATGAGGAGTGACTAAGAGAAAGTACAATAATATACACGTGTGGGAAAGACATAGTTAAATCTATTGATGTAAGAGAAAAATCCATCATGGAGGTAGGCAGGGCAGTTTTACATTGCCTGTGTATCTGTCTCCTACTCTCAATAGCATGGTATACATACATAATAATTGGCAGCAAGAGGGCTGTATTCAAATTACTACCTCTGACTCCAGTACTGGATGCAAAACATGAAAAACCAGCACCAGGCACACCCTCATGGCATCTGTCCCCTGTCCAAGACACACAGCATGAGCCTCCAATCAGTGCCAGATGGAACCTTGCTTGAATACCAGCTTGTGTCATGTCACAGCTGGCTGATGACAGCAGCCTCGGTTTTAACAAACCTCTTGACAGGAAGCCCTCAGGAACTTGGGGATTTTGATGCTCTCTAGATCTACGTCAGTCTAGACAGTCTTAGGATTCCATTATGTTGCTGAGCCAAGTTCAAAGCTCATGGGATTACTTCCCTTCTCTCACATAGGATGTACTGGCTATGTCAGTCATGGGCTTAGGATTCCCCCAGGACCACAGTGGCAGTAGTAGTCACAATGTAGGGGTCATTGCTCATGGTCTGCAGTGAACAGTTGTACCCATTTTCTATAGAAAGACATTCCCAGATACTGCCAGAATGCAAACACTGGAATATGTATTCCATCAATTCAAGGCATGGATGCAGGATAGGGATCAACAACAATCAGGAAACCATGGCATTGCCTACTGGAGAAGATAAAGTGCCAGAGACTAGATGTAAGTATACTGACAGTTTTAACTCCACAACAATTGAAAATATTTTTTGATTTGGCAGAAGTGAAATGAACTTTAAGAAAATGAAAAGAAATAATTCTGAAATTTATTAGGGGGGCAATTTAGCAAAGAGATTAAAGTGATGATTAAAAATTCATGCATGAATTACCAAAGTTAGGAAACATCCATGTGAAATGATGCATGTGCTCTCAAGAGCACTGTTAGAACTGATTGAACAAAAGAAAGAGTCTGTGAACTCAGACACAGGTTGCTTAAAAATATGATCACCATGGAAAAAAGAGCAAAAAGGAAGAGGAATGCTTTCACAGACAACGCGAAAACGGCAAACATTTGTGTCCACGGTATCCAAGAGAGAGTAGAAAAAAAAAATCACATGTGTTTTAAATCTTTCAACACCAGGAAACTTTGCAAATCCAAGGAAAGATATAAATATCCAGATTCAGGAGATTAAATTTCTTCTTTCAGGGTCAATCTTACACCATGATCAAAATTCTGAGGAACAAAGACAAAATGAGAGTCCAAAGGCAGTGAGAGAAAAGAAGAGTCAACATAGAAGGAAATTCCAGTAGAACTGACAGGAAGCTTCCCTGAGACTGCTCAGGATACGATACTTACTGTTTCCAAGGGGAGTAACATGCAATTCAAAAATATTCACCCAGCTGGACTGTCCTCAATGAATAACAATAAGATTCTTGTATAAAAATAAAACAGAGGGAAGTCGATTCCACAAGACCTGTTTCTCAAGAAAGGCTAAAAGGAGTTTGTGAAGCTGAACAGAAAGGAAGTTAATCAATAGTCAAAAGTATCTGATGCTTAGATGCAAACAAGCTGGAGGATAAGAACAGAAACAGAAGAACTGAGGAGGCATCACGTGAAGCAGACTACTGCACAGTTGCCATGAGCAGTAAGAGCACTGTGTGTCGATAATGACCTTCCTAACTTGAGAAGCATCAGGCAATCAATTCTTTGAGGAAGACCTGTATGAAAAAGGAAAAAGCAGAAGAGGGGAAAAGATCCCCTGACCCATCTGTTTGTCAAACTGGGACATCACCTTCTTGCATCCTTGCACCGGGATTTATGCCATGAAGAAGATGTAAGTATTTGGAACATGTACGTAGTATGCTGTGGTCAGTAGAGACCCAAGCTAACAATGTGAACATCTGAGTGGAAGGGAGTGGAGTGAAGTCTCGAAAGGGATGTGGCTCCAGATAGGACTTGAATAGTGGACCGATCAGTTACCTCTGAGTCATGCATAAAGTATTCCATCACAAAACATTACCATATATTAATACATTTTTTTCTCAAGTTCCCATGGAGTGGTCTCCAAAAGAGGCTGCATAAGCCCAGCAAAAAAAGTTCAATATAGTTACAAAGATTGAAATCATAAAAGTACCAATAGGAAAAGGAAGAGCAGAAAGCAGATAGAGTTAACATATGTTCCAACAATAAATGATCAAAAACACAACTGAAAAGAGGAAACATTTGTAATTAGCGCAAGGGACTAGTAATATAGCTTTAAAGCTAAGGACAGCGTGTGCCTGGGAGATGCCTCACTGCATAAAGCCACCTACCTGATGGCCTGAGTGTGATCTCCAGGTCCCATGATGGAAACAGATAACAAGCCCTGAAGATTGTCTTCCAACCTGCACACAGGACCCATGCCATTCCCACTTGCACACACATTCATACAAATAATAAAATTAAACGTAACACATTTTAAACAAACTAAGGAAAATAATGGAGCCTAAAGCTGTTGGGGAGAGGAGGAATTATGATTGAGGAGATCTAAGAATTAAGGAGTAGAGAGATTATGGATGTAGACAGTGGAGAGATTGTGGGTGATTTCATTTCTGCCTTTTCTACATCTATTGTGTTTCTTCACTATTTCTTGTCTTGTTGCTCTATGCATAACCTCGTTGAAAGCTTCCCTTGCAGCTAGAAACGATCTTAAAGCCAGAGGTCCTTTCACCCTTTTCTATTGGCTGTAGTATAGGTGGAGAGGTTAGTATTCTAGAGTCTAAAAGTGAGGGCAGCATCCTTCAAGGTTGAAGGGCAGGATTCTGGGAAATAGAAGAGCATCAAGATGGAAGGAATCAGAGACTCTGAGAGGTCTTGAGTTGTTGGGCTAACTTACTTACCAGGAACTGCTCACTTGCCTCTTCCTTCAAGAAATAAAATAATTAAAGTTGCTATACTTTTGCTGGGCAGTGGTGGCACATGTCTTTAATCCCAGCTCTTGGGAGGCAAAGGTAGGCAGATTTCTGTGAGTTGGAGGCCAGCCTGGTCTACAGAGTGAGCTCCATGACAGCCAGAGGTACAACAGAGAAACCCTGTCAAAAACAAAAAACAAACAAACAAACAAACAAAAAACAACCCTCAAAACCCAAAACCAACCAAACAAAAAAAGATGCTATATTTTAAAAATTATTACTTTGTGAGTTATCAATTTGTGATCACATACATATCTGTGTATGATATATGGGGGGCGGCATGGATGCTTTGCTATGGCATGCACGTGGGGGTCCAAGGAGAAGACTAAGGAGCAGTTTCTCTCCCTGCATGTTTACCTGGGTTCTGGAGCTGAACTCAGGTCATCAGGCTTGTACAGTATGTGCCGTCGCCTGCTGAGCCATCTCACCAGCCCTGAAGTTATTCATAAAGTTGACATACAGCGATGGGTTTAATTTTGGCATTTTGTTCTTATTCATTCCTGTCCCCTATTGTCCCCCTCTAGCCTTCCTTTCGCTGCTCCCTTCCTCTGTCTGAATAGTCCTCCCTCTCCTCTGTGAATTCCATTGGCCTCTCTTTTTCCCCACACCCTTCCCTTCCCTAAGATCTCTTCTTCTTCTCCCATGGTCCCTTTCTACATTCACGCTCTACACTGTATGTAATGAAATCTTGATTCCATGTGTGAGAGAAACAAGCAGTGTTTCTGAGTCTGGCTCGTTTTACTTGAAACAGTTACCTCTAGGTCCACTGATTTTCTGCAAATGTCTGGAAAACTCCCATTGTGCATATGTACTTCATCTTCTGTGGATGGACACCTAGGTCATTTTCATCTCTCCACTCCTGTGTTAATGCTAAGTGCAGTAATAAACATGAATGTGCATGCATATGTGTGGGAGATTAACTCAGAGTCCTTCGGACACATAGCCAGGAGACTAGCTGGATCACACAGTGGTTCTATTTGTAGGTTTTGAGGAAGCCCCACATTGGCTTCCATAGTGGATGCACCAGTTTGCATTTCCATCACAAATGTGTGAAGACTCCTCCTTCCTAACATTCTCATGGGTATTTATGGGGTTTGTCTCTACAGTTTTAGTCATCTTACAGGAACAAAGTGGAATATCAATGTCCTTTGAATTTGCATTTCCCCAATGGCTATTTGAGGATGAAGGAATGCCTTAATCAGGAATGCAGAGAGGTATTCTGTCTCCCATTTCCCACTTCTTAGTTTTCTATTTGGTTTTCTAAAAGAAAATGGGAACATAAGAGGTAGATATGGATTGTTCCAGGACCTACATAGACAGGATAGAGCCAAGAAAAAAAAAACATAAGAACTGTTTGCTCAGGGTGTTATAGACTGTAGTTCTTGGATTCATAGAATAAAAACGTCAACTTGGGGAGAATTACCAGCTGAATTCTTCCTCTGCTGCTTCCTTCAGCACTGCTTCATATGAGCTGAGTTTGGATCATATTTGAGACACAGAGTCCAAACAGCACTTGAAAATTAGTTATCAGCACAGATGCAGTCATGGTAAGTAGTGAGCATCCATTTCCAAGATGTTTGTTGCAAAGTCAGTGCTGTTTGACTTTGAAGAGAAGTATCAATGATAGCCCCTGCTTTGGAAATGTCTTACTTGGCATCCCTGACTGAGGAACACATGGTGTCCACTGCAAAAGTCAATACACCGAGGAGTACACAATACACAGAGGCCAACATCAGACTGATCTTGACCATGAGTCTACACACACTCATCTCCTTATTTTAAAAAGGCTTTGGTTTTATTTCTTTACAAGTATGTGTGCATGTGCATATGCATGCAGGTACCTGTGGAGACCAGAAGAGGGCATTGAATCCCCTGGAGTTGGAGTTAAAGACACTTGTGAACTGTTGTGAAGGGTGCTGGAAACCACACTCTGGTTCTCTGCAAGAGCAACAACTGCTCTTCACTGCTGAGTGAAACCTCTAGCACCAATTCCCCCATTTTCAGCCTATTCTCTTCACAGTGTGTTCCAGGCAGGCTTCCTAGTGACTGTGTAGACTATCTAGATTCTTTACATGTTATCTGACCCAGAAATGACTTCTTCGTGAATAATGTTCTTCTTTCTGGGTGACTAGTGGCATGAATGTCTCAAAAGAATCATTCGACAACCAACAACCACAACAGAGAGGTTATTATTGCATTATTTTAAAGTATTTTACATTCATTGAACATTATCTAAGAAATACATGAGTTGTTTCCATATATATACAGATGGTTAAATTACTGTGCTCAAGCCTACCAGCAGAGTTGTAATATCCCACAGAGGAGCCTCTGTTCTCTCTTTTTCCCTACTCCTCCCTCCCTCTCTTTCACAATGTCTCCCTCTCCATTCCCTCCTTCTCCTGAATCCATCAGATATATCCTAGTTAGTAAGTCACATCTTACCCATACCTTCGTTCTAATCTCTAAACCACCACAGACACACTCTGATTAGGCAAAGCTTTCATCATCCTCTCTGAGACTTGCTAATCTCATATTTGATGTGAAGAGGTGGTTCCTCATTAGCCTCAGAGCACACTGTCTGTTCCACAGTAGAGAGAAGGCCCTGTCACTGGGGAATCAACATGGGGTGACTGATTTTACATCTCAGCTCTGTAGTAGATATGTTTGCCACTGAATGAGCTGATGCACATGACTAGGTGAATGACCTCCTCCCTCTCTCATTACAATCAGAGACCATCACATGACTTGAGTTTTCTCTAGGCTGAACAGTGATCACAAATGTGGAAACACACAGTGTGGGATTGAAGTCCTTCTCTGCTTGTGGTTTTCAACATTTGGTAGACTTTATCAGAAAAGCCATCTGTAGCCCTGATGGACAAGTTGTTCCTTTCTCAATGCCTCTAAGACTTTTTTCACTTTTATTCCATTTATTTCATGCAATATATGTTGATCATGTTATTTCTCCTCCCTCATCTCCTCTCAGATCCTCCCCACTTCCCCACACACTCAAAATCATGTTCTTTCTTCCTCTCTCAAAACAAAACAAAAAACAAAAACAAAAAAACAAAAATCAGAAGATGAAACCAGGCAATCAAATGAAAGAAGGAAAAGTAATAAGGTAAAAAAAATCAAAATAAAACAAAAGTGCACCCTCAAAAAAATCCAAAACCAACCCCCCCAAACCTAACAAACAAATAAACAGCAACAAAAACCGTAACCGACCAACCAAGAAATGAACAAAACCATGGGGGTCCATTTTGTGTTGGCCAACTACTCTTGAACATGGGGCCTGCCCTGCGTAAATCCCAAATCCGGTCAAGAACAAGACCACTAAAATTGAGCCAAATTTGAAAAAAACAAGCTTTAATTAAATTAATTTAATAGTGGCTGGGAAGATGGACTCTGACCAGGTCCATTCTGAGGCACCCATGGAGTGAACCCGTCACCTCCAGAGCTCCCACACAATGGCACTGACTCACATGGCACAGGTGCTTAAAAAGGCAGAATCTGTAAGACTACGTACTTCCCACCAGGTACAATCCGTGGCAAGCATCTATCCTGATGCACTTCCTGTCTGGGTTATCTCCCGCCTACAAGTGACCAAGCACATCCTGTGCATTTGGAGCTCATCCAGTGCAGTAGGGTCAACTTGGGATCTAGGCACTCTGTATCCAACAATCCAAGAGGTTGTGTCCTTGGACAAGGGAGATTCAGGACTATCTTGCTTGAACAGTCCCACCTAGCATTCCAGGAGGTTATCTGTTTTTTTTTCTTTTAGAAATATCTTATGCACGGTAACTAAAAATTTAAAACATAACTTTTGCTCTTACACTTGGAGTGTGGTTAGTATACCAAATGACACTCCATTGGAGAGAACTGATCTTCTCTTTCCCAGAAGATACCAATTTCAAATGGCTTCTTGTTTTGGAGTGAGGTGATGCCACAGTCTCTGTGAGTTCATATGTGTGTCAGTCCTTGGGTCATCTGCCACTCCTGCCTCTCAGTGAGGCTGCCGAGGTCACCGCTGTCCTCAGAGCTTGGTCACACTGCCCAAGGACCTCAAGGAGAAAAAAGCCAGAAGTCTGGCCAAGAAAGACGAAGACACAGTAACAATTCTCAGGGCAAAGCTAACAAGGAGCCCGACCCGAAGTCTGTACGTGCTCAGCAACTTAGTCCAGTGTGACAGAGCTTTGTGAGAAAGGTCCCGACTAGAAGGTTGTTAGTCTGCTGTGGTCTCTGAGAGGCTGATATTTGGGGTTCCCTGGCCAGGAAGCCCTTCAGGAGCTCCTTAGTAAAGAACTTACCAAACTGCTTCAAAACATTGAACCCCAGTAACTTACATCAGAAACAAAGTGTAGAAAGGGCCCAGCCACTGGCAAAATCCCATGCACAGGTTCAACGAACTGTGCAAAATGCAATGTATTAAATAAAAATCTAGAGTGGTGTGTACCTTGAACATATGTGTATTCTGGTGCAGTTTAAATTGTGATATATTCGATGTAGGCACCTGCTGGATTCCTTCTCTGGGCAGATGTGCCTCACCCACCATGTGGGCCAGTTTTGCCTCTTGTCTGCCCATGGCCAGGGCTCCTGCCTCCATTTAGAGGGGGCACTCGAACTTGCACCCAGCTCAGCAGCCTTTTTGCAGCTCTCCTATCCCCCATACTGCTTTCTGAGCCCACACTAGAGCTGATGCTGGATGGCACAGTGTTTAATGGCAAGTACTTGCTTTCCCAGAAATCCTTGTTTCCTTGTAACATTAAACAAGCCAATCTAGTGCCTGGGTTCTAACCAATCAGAGAGAGAGCCCCTACTCCCTTTAAAAACCCAGGTAGGGAGCTCTCTCAGTGGTTGGCCATCTTGCGTGGTGCCAGACCCCAGCGTGCTGGTTTCCTCTACAGAATAAAGTTTCCTTGCTTTTGCATCAGAACTGGTGGTACTTGAAGAGGAAGATTTCGAACACTGGGCACAACATTTGGTGCATTGGCCGGGAATCTCTGTACCCGCCCACTCCCAAGACCACCGGGACCCCCCCAATCTGTGGAGTCTGATACCGGACGGTGAGTATTTGAGCTCTTTCCGTTACTGTTCCTTCTGAGCGTTCACTTGGTCTGGGGGGACGCTCTTAGAGACCACGAACTGAGGGTTCCAGAGGATGCTCCAGACCCATCCGGAGGGGATTCCAGGGATTGGATCCCACTGGTAAGTTCCAAGAGACATGGCGGGTCGCAACCGCCGAAGGTGTGAAGCTGTGAAGCTGAGTCTCAGTTCCGGTTTTGCCTAGGGACCTCAGTAACTGTCTGGGTGGCCCCTGTCTGCTTTTTGTGTTGTGTGTCTGTCTCTCTGTGTGGCCCACGAGATCCAACATGGGCCAAGCCAGCTTCTCTCACAGGCTGCGGGTGAGCAGCAGCGCTGCCACTCCCTCGCCAGCACCTCAGCGGGACAGTCCAGGGTGACATGCTGAGCAGACCTCTGGGGCCCACCCCCAGCCAGAGCCGCTGCCAGGCGGACCCAGTTTTCTAGAAGGCCATGGCCCGGGCTGGGGAGCCACAGGCTTCTGCGCTCTCTCCCTGGACACCAGGCCCTGGCTGGTGGTGATGCGAAGTGGACTGGGGTGGGGGGACCATGCCTGGGTCCGGTCTGGCTGGCACAGTAGCCAGGTGGGCTCCAAGAAGCCGGGTGTGGGGGTGGTGGCCTGTAGTTCCAGCTACCAAGGAGGCTGAGGCAGGAGGGGTGAACCAGCCCAGGTCAGAAAAGGAGCAGGTCGAAACTCCCAGTGCTTTTCTGTTCTGTTTGGTCAGGCCTGGCTCTCGTCTAGGTGTTCATGTGGTTTATGCTTCATGTTTGGTTTTATGTGTGCATATGGTGTCTAAATGTATGAGAATGTACGTATGTTCTGTGTTCATTTAAATATGAAAAAGTCTTTTTTATGAGTAAATACTAGATCACTGTCCTGGATGCCGGCTGGCCGGATCTGGGGGAGAGGGGAGATGTGGAGCAGCTTCTGCTGCTAGTCCAGAAGCCAAAAAGGTTTCTGCTGCTGCCCCAGCCACCTCTGCTGCCACATGGCTCTAAAAGTGGCTTTTCCGAGGGCACAGCGCTAAACTGTCCCAGATTTCTGCTTGTGTCTTTCCAGAAAAAGTAGACAAACTGTTAAAAAAAAAAGGCAACAAGTAATTCTCTGGAGAAGTCCTGATGTTTCTCCGTTCTGTTCTTCCAGGCCTGGTTTTCTCAGTCTCTAAAGGTTTGTCTATCTGTGTGTGTGTGTGTGTGTGTGTGTATGTCATGATGTGTTTTCTGGTATAATGTGTGGCTACGTGGATAGCTACCAAATTTAAAAATCTGTAAAACCTAAAAAGAGAACATTAAGTTAAAGCTTGTAACACGTGGTTGGTAATAATCTTGAGTACCACCTGGCATGACTCCATTTTGGGATGTGGATAGCATGCAACTTGCTGACATGTGGTTTGCAACCATCTTGGCTGCCTTCCTACTTGGGGAAGAAGCTGGCCATGTGGCTGGGGCACCATCTTTACTAGGGTCAAAGAGGACAAATGGCACGTGACTTCACCACCATCTTAATGGAGGTAGCCACATGTTACCGATCTAAGATATTCTAGATTAAGATAGATTTTGTATGGTGTTTTTATATCCTGAAAGTAAGGTTTATAAAGATAGGATTTTTAAGAACAGTGTTTAATGAGGTATTGAAGCTTTATCTTTGTGCATTCATATCCAGGAATGTACCTTGTGCTGGTACCCAAATTTTTCAGTGTAAGAGTAAAGGGATTAAAACAAAACAAATAGAAACAACTGAAGTTTGTTTGTAGAGGAAACTGCAGCTTTAGATGTTGAGAGGCCATGTGATATCTGAGCTCTAGTGTAGCAGCTGGCTTAGGCCTAAAAGACAGAATGCTGCTGAGGGTAGAACAAGAAAATGTGCATTTCACTATGGGACTTAGTTTTGTTTTTTAGATTGTACAAGGGCTGAGCTTGGGCTTCATATTAAGTTTCTTAAGCCATCACTGGGGACCATGTAAATCAGTCCTCAGGTCTGAGCACTCTAATGACTGGGACAGAGCCATCCTGTTAGGGTTGGCTGTCAAGCCCTCACAACAGCATCTAGCAAGAGGACAGCACTGTTGCACACATGAACTCGGAACAGCTAGAACAGCACACTCAAAGTGTATGCAAAATAAAAACAAAACAAAACACCACCCCCTACTTAAAAAGAACTAGCCCACATCTCAGCATGGAAGGGGTAGGAGCTCTTGGAGTCCCACCTCCCCAGCTGAAGAACTTTTTGCCAATTGATGGCTGCAGGGGGAATATAGTAGTTTAAATAAGAATGAGCCCCAGAGGCTCCTGTATTTGCATGCTTCGTCCTCATGTTTAGAATTGTTTGGAAGGATTGGATGGGGTGGCCTTGTGGGAGGGAGTCTGCTGCTCGGGGTGGGCTTTGAGGTTTCAAAAGCCCATGCCAGGTCCAGAGTCTCTCTGTGCCTGCTGCCTACAGATCAGGATGCAAATCTCTCAGCTAGCATCCCAGCCCCGTGCCTGTCTGCTTCCTGTCATGATGATAATGGACTAGCCCTCTGTGACCAGCACATGTTCCTCTGTGGCTGTGGTAGCAGGGACGAGTCTTATTAAACAATACTCGGCATCCTTCTACTTCTCTCCACGTGGATCAAATATATCAGTAAATAACTCAACCCAGTCCAGTTCCTGGCTGTGGAGCCACAGAAGTATGATAGCCTTACTTTAATTTGGGATGTTAAAGACAATCGGAGGAAACTTTCCCACATGTAAATGGTGGGCTTCTGCTCAGAGAGAAAAACAAATTCAACTGAAAATTAATACGTTTCTTATGTTTTGGGTTGTGAGCCTAGCCTTTAACAGCTGAGCCATCTTTGCAGACTGACAATCTATATGTTTCCGTGGCAGAGTTGAAATTGGAAACCCTTGGGGCAGTAATCTTTTGATTCTGGTTGCCAGTTTCTGAAGACTGCTAGAAAAAGAATTGCAAGTGATTTTAAAGTTGTCTTTAGGTGGTTCACTGGGCAACTGGCAGAGTTCTAGCCACTTCTTTGTAACCCAGACATCTATATGTGGATTTCGTTGCTATTTTCCCCAATGCTACACAGTTGTCTCTTCCTTTTGGAACTGCTCATCAGGAATGCTCACCAACCAAGACATTCGTAGGAACCAGATCCCAGTAAACAAAAGCAAGTGATGCAGAAATCTATCTTTTTATTGGAAAGCGAATGTTTGAGGAAGCTCCAGGTTTAGAAGTCCTACAGAGAAGCGAACGTGAGGAGAGGGTTGTCCATGAACCAAAGATCTGGGACCACATGGCAGGCTGCATCTTGATGGTGTCGTAGAATTGACTCCGATGAGGTGAGTCCTGAGAAAGAGAAGAGGCGACACTGAGATGAGGGTCGTCAGACATTGAGGTGTAGATGAACAGATTCCTGTCTTTTTCAATTCTACAAGAACCTGCTTCTACAAATTGGGGTGCTCGGACACTAATGGCCCCAAGGGACCCCAAGGATGTCCATGGTTTTTGTTACTCTCCCTTTCTTAATGCAAACTTAATGCAAAAAAAAAGTGGTGACTATCATCTCTCCGCTCAGGCTTAGATTTTACTGCCGATGTCCCAAATGCCCAGCAGCCACCTGAGGACCCTCACTGCCCTGTGCTTGCTTTTGAACTCTTCCTGCATCATGAACAAGGATTTTAAAAAAGCAAATAAGTCCTTTTATTGACTTTGTTCTTTGAGAATTTCATACACATATATAGTGCATTCTGATTACTGCCAATCCCATCCTCCCCCTGCCTCCAACTCATCCCTGTTCCCCCTATTCCTCCCTACAAGTCCCTTTCTCAAATTCATGTCTTTTTGTTTTGTTTTGTGACCAACTGAGTTTAAACAGGGTCACTAACATGACAACAAGTCTGGGACTGTCCACTGGAGCCTAACAGGTTCATCATTAGCATCAGCAGGCACACAACTGAAAATAGCATCTGCCCCAAACAGATCTTTGTAATTGTATCTTTCATCTGATGGAAAAGACAGCTGGTCCTTGGCCCCATGATTTCTGGTGGAAAATGGAAGTAACTCAAGAGCACTCATTGATGTGGAGAAAGGGCTCATCTGCAACAATTCCTTATATCAGTATAAGCAAGAAACTAATTTTTACTAAGTCCAAGTGTAACAACAAACAAGATTACATCATAAAATGTAAAGTATGATTACATAGGTAGCAAATAATATTAATATTAACTCTGTCTATGTTCAAAGAAAATCATGGAAAAAATACTCCTTCGATGTAGGAATTCAGGACCTGCTGTTAACCCAGGTAGCTTACTCTGCCTTTATCATATCTAGTGCTCATTTTCCAGGAGATGCCCCTGAGCTTTCTAAAAGTTTGTGACATAACACTTGTACTGATAGGGACAAATGGGTTTCAATCTCATAATGGACTCAGAGCTTCCTTATGTACCAGAAGTAAACACTGGGTAACTATCTCTCCTACTTGAGAGAAACATACCTTGGTATTTGATCTTGGTCTTTAGTTGGTCAATGAATATATTATCCCTTAAGTTGAGTTTGATATGCGCCTGCCCCTCCTTTTGAAAAATAGGGATTAAAATTTCTGTTTTGTTGATAATAGTCTTGTGATTTCTTTTTGAAATGTTCAAGATATCCTTTGTAGTCCTGTGAGCGTTCTTGTCCAAATTGGCGTTGTTGTTCAAACTGGGCAAAGTCTTCCTCTGCTTTTACCTGCTGGCTAGACTTCTGTTGTACAGAGCTGTCATCATCGTCATACTGTTTCCGCACTTGCACTTGGGATTCTTCTTCATCCATGGCGAATCCTTTATGCTGAGTTTGTTGAGAAAAACCTGTAAGGGATTTTTGTTGGCCATAGGATTTCAGTTGGGAATCTTGGGATTTTTGTTGGCCATAGGATTTCAGTTGGGTGTCTTGTGACTTTAGCTGCCCATAGGATTTCATTTGGGAATCTTGGGATTTTAGTTGGCCATAGGATTTTAGCTGGGATTCGTGGGATTTCAGTTGGCCAAAGGATTTCACTTGGGAATCTTGGGATTTTAGTTGGCCATAGGATTTTAGCTGGGATTCGTGGGATTTCAGTTGTCCAAAGGATTTCATTTGGGAATCTTGGGATTTTAGTTGGCCATAGGATTTTAGCTGGGATTCGTGGGATTTCAGTTGTCCAAAGGATTTCATTTGGGAATCTTGGGATTTTAGTTGGCCATAGGATTTTAGCTGGGATTCATGGGATTTCAGTTGGCCAAAAGATTTCATTTGGGAATCTTGGGATTTTAGTTGGCCATAGGATTTTAGCTGGGATTCATGCGATTTCAGTTGGCCAAAGGATTTCACTTGGGAATCTTGGGATTTTAGTTGGCCATAGGATTTAAGTTGAGATTCATGGGATTTCAGTTGTCCAAAGGATTTTACTTGTGATTCTTGGGATTTTACTTGGGATAATTGTCCTTTACGACAAAGCATGGCTCCCTTTACACCTGTATGCTCTTGTGAAACACGTGTCTGTGCCGTGTCAGCATCCTGGCCATATACTTGTTGTTTCGTTTGCATGAAAATGCTTTCTTCAGCTGCATCATCACGTCCTCCTTTGAGCCCATAATTGAGATGACCCTTCTGACCAAGCAGAAATCCTGATGAGCTACTTGAGAAGTGGCCTTTTGTCCCACCTGGCAATTTATAATAAGAATGTTTAAGTTACATCATCTGCATAATTCCTTCCAAGTCTTATTTCAGAATTTTCCTCTGAAAACTGTTGATGCCCCCAGAAGGGGTCTGAGTTTGGGTAGGGAAGAATAAAGTCTCATCAAGAAGATCACCCCACCAGGCAAGGATGGTGCACACCTTTCATCCCAGCACTCAAGAGGCAGAGGCAGGTGGATCTCTGTGAGTTCAAGGCCAGCCTGGTCTACAAAGTGAGTTCCAGGACAGCAAGTTACAACAGAGAAACCCTGTCTTGAAAAAAACAAAAGGTCACCCTATGGAAGGGTCTGCTCACTCCCAGGGCACCCTTAAGGACATTCTCCTTGAGTGACTTTCCTTCTAGCCATGGTCTCCATACTCACCATAGAGTCCAACCACAGCTGCCTGTCTTTCCAGAATGAGGGTCAGAGAAAAGATGATGACAACGGACTTCATCTTGTCAGGGAGGGCCTTCACTGAGAGCTGAGCTCAACTCCTCATTTATATCTTCTTTAGCTGGGCATACCACAACTGTGGCTGAAGCTACAAAAGGCACTGCCCTTTTTAAAAAAAAAATTATCTCTAAATGTCAACTTCTTCCCCTCAGCGCAGTTGGGGACATTGGTAACGTTCCCAGGGACTTTGTACAGGACACAATGTCAAAGACCTTTTTCTATGTCATAAGCCTCGGCAAATCTTTATCAACCCTCTGAGTTTATCATACATCCTCTGCATTTTCAAACAAAATCCACAGTAGGATGTGGAAGAAACCTTTTTGTTGCTCTGAAAGTAACTAGGGCCCGGCCAGGTTTTACACTGTGACCTGGCCACAGTGTAGTGGGCACTTTTTCCATCATGACTTTGCTTAGCATGCTGTCTCACAGAAGCCCACGAAGCTGCTTGTTTTACAATGTTTGAAATACCTTCTCGTTTACATGTACAGGCACAGTTACATGTGTAGAACGACATGGGAAAGAATCAAACACAAGGAAGCCCCAAACAGAAAGTTCGATCAGTAAATGGAGGATCGAAGCTGTATGTAGCTGTATGGTAGGCCGCTAGCGTAGTGAGTGTGAGGCTCTTGATTCAAACTTCAGCTCTGGAAACAAAATAATTGGAGCACATCAATGTCCAAAGGAGGCATGAAGTGTATACCTATAAGCACTGACATGTAAAACATCTAGATTTATCTAAGAGAGACATGGGTGCTTGCTTTTAAGATTGGTTTATTCTAGAAACATTGATCAGAGAAGACCGCTGTGTCTGTGGTGATTTGTTAGCTGCAGCATGCCAAGCAGCCTGTGTGTGCAGCTGAATTGGCTCAGGGGTGTATCTGGGAGACAAGGTGAAGTGCAGAGGCATTTTAAAGGATAGTGGGGCATTGTAACAGTTGAATGGTGATAGGAATCGCTGTTGGAAATCCAAGAAAGAGTGTACTGAATGCATGTCATGGAATCCAACATAAAACAAAACCCGGTATAATACAGAAGACTCTGATGGGAGTGTTCTACAGCTGCATTAGCAATGGGCTGTGGTGAATACTCACTGCCACCAGCGTCATTAATATCCCAAGACAGGATGGAAGAATTGCCTTCTTGTTTGGAAACACAGATTTGTGCAACTGTGAGTACGATGTGAAGGGCTCATTCTGGCATTTGGGACTCAGACACTCAACAAGACTGGTGCTGTGGGCACGTCCTGGAGAAGAGAACACTCTGCCAAGTATTCTCCTTTGCATTCAGAGCCGTATGGAGGTGGTTCCAGGAGGAAGAACACTTGGAAACATATTCCAATCATTCCACCCCAGCATTCTGGGTAGTGTTCTATGGAAGGGGCAAATAAAAAGCCCAACCATGTCCTTACAAAAGGAAAACGCTAGAATAAATGTAAAATAAAACACGAGAGTTGTGTGGTTTTAGACCGAGTCACTCTGGTCTCTTACTGAGCTGGTGTCTTCATCCCAGGGCCGTGACTATTTCCCTTGGGAGAAACCAGTGAGTCACACTGAAGTGTTTCTAACATAAAATTGCTTACTGTGTCTTTTCTTTGTTGTGGAAAAATCCAGGAAATGCTTTAATTGGAACAAGGGTCTGACAACTTTGATCATATTTCCCAATTAAGAATAAATTTCTTGACAGCCCTTTTTTAAAGATGTAAGATATGCAAACGAATCAGGAAGTTGAAGGTCACAAATACCATGTAATTGTGCTATACATACCAGAAGAGAATGCATTGAAATGAAAATTTAAACATTCAATATACTGGCAAAAAATGTAAAAAGATGAGCAACTGAAAAAAACGAATGATGAATGAACCCTGGATACTGATTCCTGGCGAATAATGGCAAAACTCTTGCTGAATCTTTTTTTTTTTTTTAACAAAAAGGACATTTTCCTTTTGAAAGCATTCTATTATTAATAAAGGTGGCTAAATCTGACCCAGGAGCTGTAAAATAATATGCTTATGGAACAGAAAAGGAAATTAAAAAGAGTTTTGTTTAATTCTATGCAGGAAAATTACCTGGAAACTTTGAAAACATAATAAGGGAAATTACCCTAAGAATAGGCGAAAAACCCAGGATGTGAATGCCATGTGATTACAGGAAGCTACCCCAAGGTCACCACCTGCGCGGAGAGGATGAAGCCCCAAGTGAATGTGTGTTGACATGAACACGGCCATGCCAAGGATGTCAACGCCTCAGAGCCTTGGGAACGGCAAGGCCTTCACTTGGCCGGAGTATGGCTAGTGATGAATGGTTGACCTTCAGCTGAAACCAGCGTGTACCAACCACAGCTTCCTCATCCAGATGCCTGCAGCCTGAGCCTGCTCCCCTACAGAGACCTCCTACTGAGACTGGCTCACCTGCCAATCCCTCAAGTCTGTGACATTGTAACACAACATTTCTCTCTCATCTCAGGCCCTTAATAATCCACTAATTCATTGTGTGTCTCTATGAACTTCATCATCCTGGGTACTTACACAAGTGGAACAGTATAATATTTATCCTTCCATATCCGGTGGTTTTAATTTAATGTCTTAAAATCTCTGATTTTTAAGAACTCAAATTTTAAAAATAATTTTTGTGTTATGCATAGGGGTGTTTTGTCTGCATGTATGTCTGTGAACCACACATGTTCAGTGCCTATGGAGGTCAGAAGAGGGCACTGATCCTCTGGAACTGGGGTTACCAGTGGTTTCAAGCAGCCGTGTGGTGGTGGGATTTGAACCTGGTTCCTCTGACAGAATAATCAGTGCTCTCGATCACTGAGCTTATAATCAAGAGTTTCTGAACATTTCGGGACAACTAACGCGTAAGGAATCAATTAAATTAAATCAGAAAAGCGCTTCCCAAATTCCAGGAAAGTTATCATCTTAAAAAAAAAAAAAAAAAAAACCAAGCAAACACGAAATTATATCTTTAGGAGTATAGTAGATATATAACATTTTATAAATAATTGGCTGAGATGTTTCAGCACAAAAGAAATCAGAAAATTAAAAATTTATCAAATAACACAGAGGAGAGTACTCCCATCTGAGCAAGATGTTTATATATTTCTGTGAGGAAAATGGAGGTAACTGCTTGGAAACACACCAGCCTATGGCATGCTCACTCATGGGCCTGGGCTTCCTCTATCACAGACACACCCTGATAAATGGGGTGGTTATATCCATTTTTAACACACAGTTTAAAATTTTCCCAAGTGGCAGGCCTGCCATACTATTGCAACTGCAGGCTACACTCTTGGCCTCTTCCCCACCACCAGAGTGTCCACGCACACAAGACCCCAGGTTACAAAGGAACACCAAGGAGGAAACACATGTGACAAGAGCTTTCAGGTCTTAAAGGACCTACAGGTACAAGATGCCAGTGTGTGCACTGTCAGGTGCTTTGCCCAAATCACTCAAAGCAGCGACAAACAGGGAGACTTTTCCCCAGACGCCACATCCTCAGTTCCCACCCAGTCTGTGAGAAGCCTTGTGGCCAGAAATATCCATTTCTGGTAAGACACAGCTAGCTGAAGATGGCTAGCTCTGTCCTAGCCATCTACCCGTGTACTTTGTCTGTGAGCCTTGTGATGGGAGCTGCTAGAATTGTTGAGAAAGGATGTAGGCAGAGCATAAAAGACACTTGCTAGAACTGCTCAGCCCAATGCCACAGTAGATCTTGAGAGCCCGCTCCCATGGGCCCAAGTGTTGAAGAATTGTTAACAGGAGGTGGTTTGACTTTATGGAGGTGCAGCCAAATGGAAGTAAAGACTTATTGACCCATACTGTGGATGAATGGGAAATGTGGAGTCAGTGGCTTCGTGTAGATGAAGTTAAACAATGACTTCTCTGGATGAGGACTCCCAAGGCTCTCTGAGTTTCAGTTGCACCATGGTTTGGATATGATGTGTCCTGAGAAGGGTTCACAATGCGGAAAACTTGGTCCTCATCCTGAGGATCCCATTACTGAGAAGAGATTGTATGTTGATACCTCTGACATCACCAGTGAACCGATCCATTCATAAACTAACTTCTGGACAATATTATTGGGAGGTGTTGGATAAGAGGAAGTGAGCCCCAACTGGAGGAAGGGGCCACTGCAGACATGCTTGGGAGTGTGCCTTTGCTCCTCCAGATCTTTCTCTTCCACTCTGCTTACTGGCCATCACAATGTAAGGAATTTCTCCATCACATATCCTGGCCATCATAGTGCTCAGCCTTACCGCAGGCCTACAGCAATGAAGCAGACCAACTGTGGACCGAGACCTACAAACCCGTGGGGCAAAATCAATCTTTTGCTATTTTAAATTGTTTGCATCAGGCTTTTGTCATAGCAAGGAGATGCTAGCCAACACATAACTTCTTAGGGCTTTTCCTTTCTTCTTCTTGGGACCCACCTGATGGTCACTGTTTGCTAGAAGCATATCCCACTGGTAACTATCAATGACAGGTGGATCTTTTTGCCTAGAGGACACAGGTGGTCACTTGGTGACTGTCCCTTTTCGTCTTCCTGGTTTTTTTTTTTTTTTAACTCAGTGGAAGTTCAATTTTCTCTTCTGGTTCTTCTTCCAGAGTCTCAAGGACATTTCTGCAGGAGCTTTAAACTGGAATGACCATCCCGTGATGTTGCTGGATACTGAGTCCCTTAGACCTGACATAAGTTTGAGTCCAGAGCAGGAGCTTTTAGACACATCTCTGTACTTTTCTCTGGTATTTGTACAGGTTAGGTTTTCTAGCTACTCTTAAGGAAAGTACCATAGTGTTTTTACTCTTTCCAAGAGAAAAAAAAATGACAAAAACACTTTAAAATCTTCCTCTTTCTTCATTGGTCCAGGATAGCTTTCGCCTTGGAGCATCAAGACACCATGTTTAGGACTTATTCTCCACCAGATACTCCTTTTTACACCACAGGTTTCATCTTTATCAATACATTACATTTCTATGTTGGTAGGTTTTCATTTTCCCAACCATGTTCGTTTTCCTTTATTTAGTTGAATGTATTATTATTATTATTATTATTATTATTATTATTATTATTATTATTATTTTACAAATCCTCAGCCCCCTTTTGCTATCTGTGTCTTTGGTATAGAGAATTGAGCAAGGGTTTTTGTTCTTTGACCCATAAGTTAGATCAACATTATCCTATCTGTTTTATCATTAATCTCAGAAAGAAAGAGTTCTTGGCATAGAGAAAGTTCTAAGATCACAGAGCACCATAGTCGTCAGTTTTAGTTGGGCATTCTATCAGCCTAATCTCCAAAGCTCGCTTGAAGGAAATGGAAAGGGATTAGACAGACTCCTAGGGACACCGCGCAGCTCTCCTGTCTCAGATGTGACGATTTGGTATTTTTATCTATGTTCTTTCTTCAGCACAGGTACAAAGGAATGGATCTCATCGTGACATCTGTGTGCATGCACCTCATGTACTTGGCTCACACTCACCCTCTTCATTGCCTTGTCTTGTTCTCTCTTCCACCTCTCACTGGGTGCCTCCTTTCACCTAAAGAATTCCTCTCTTGTGATCATATATACAGCAATGTATGAAATTCTCAAAACTAAAAAACTATAGAAAAGCAATCTTACTGTCGTTCTCACTGATACGTCTCTCTCTAATGGCTTAAGGGTGTTGGACTATTTTCATGTATTTGCTGGACAGTTGTGTTTCATCTTTTAAAAAAAAGCTTGTCTTATTTTATTTGTATGTCTGTGTTCCTGAGTATATGCATGTGTACCACATGTGTGTGGAAGCCCTCGGAGGTCAGAAAAGTGTGTCAAACCCCTGAGAACTGGAGCTATAGGTAGTCGTGAGCCTCCCTGTGGGTGCTGGGAACTTAACCACTGAGACATTGCCCAACCCCTCTATGGCGTCTTTTAAAAAGCCTCCGTCCAGTTGATTTTCTGGACGTTTGATGACTGGATAATTTAGGTTTCAGGATTTAAATTTTGAGTTCTAAACATTTTCTAAATATCAATCCTCTAAGAGATGTAGCTGGCAAAACCTTTCTCCTGTTTTGTATGATGTGTCTTTGTTCTAAGCATTTATCCTCTGGTCTGCGGAGTATTTTCAACTAGAAGCAATCCAGCTTGCCAATTCTTGCTATTGTTTCTGAGATGCTGGAGCTCTCTCCAAAGTGTTACTTTCTATGGCCGTATGTGAAGCATTTTCCTCTAGTAGTTTCAAAGTTTCGCATTTTAATTACGGTCTTAGATCCATTTGGGTTTATTATTTGTCTTTGATTTTTTTTAAAGTAGCATATAACATGTTATGTTTCATTTTGACATTTTATTTCTTTTGTGGCCTAAGAATTTTAACTGCTTTCTTAAATTAGCATCTAACCATTAAAGCCAAGCATACAAACCGCTAGTGTAAAAGTGTGAATGTTTGTCACTCTTGAGAAACAAACCATTTTGTGAGTTTAGTTCTTTGACAGTTTGACGATTATTTTTTGCTACATTCTCCCTACACCCTCTCTTCCATCCATTCTAGGTCAGTCAACTCCTTGCTTTCCCAGATTTGGGACTTTTGGTTTTGTTGTGTGGCTCATTTAGTTCAACCAGGGACACCAGTGTGACCATGGGATTGGGATTCAGATTAGCTATTGGAGCCTGCTGGGGTCACCAGGGGCTATACAAAATTGAAAGCAATGAGTTCCCCTTTCCTTGAATCTGTGCAGAGAAAATGGTTCAGCAGTGAAAGATAGGACCCTCTGAGTCCCTCCTACATCCTTGTCTTAACGGACCCATTCTTGTGCAGACCCAGTGTAGTCATCCATAGTTGTTCAGAGTTCATTATTCCAGTGTCTGTTTATTGCCTAAAAGATGGTATTTCTTAGCCTTTCTCACCATCTTCCCATTCTTGTAGTCCTTTCTCCCCCTCTTCCACAATGTTCTCTGAACCTTGGAGACACCCATAAACACTAGAGGCTCTTAGTTACCATCCAGAACTTGATGATGAAGACTCCACATACTTGAGTCAAGGACATGGAGAAATGAAGCTTCACCCCTACTGGTTGGTTTTTATAGTATTCGAAGGTTCTATGTATACTATTTGGAGATAAAAAATAATCAGCGTTGTTACCAGCAGTGAACTCTGTAAACTACAGTAACAACTGCCTAGCAAGATATACCCACTGGTGCAGTAGTGACATGAACATTATGAGAGTCAGCTTTCTGATTGGATTGAAAGTTCACAAGATGGAACTCATGCCTGGTACTCTTAACTGAGCCCCAGATATGTGGCTCACTAGGTCATGGACCCTAGGGAAGAAACTACTACTATTAGTCTGTTAAATGGACATAATAATAAGCTGCCCCCTAAGTACCTATTCTGAAACCCATAGATCAGTAGTCTCTCAACCCACTCATTATAGAAGATTCTTTTTACAGGAGGAGATTATTGATACGGAGACTCACAATTGGCCAATGTGCAGCGAATAAGATACTGAAGAATACTTAGTCCTAAATGGGATAGCTATATCATACCTCCTGCTCCCACAGGTCAAAAACATCTTGGAAAATGGAAAAGGAACAAACACATGAGCCAGAGGCAGTAGATACCTTCAGCGAAACAGTATTTGCTAGGCATGACAATCTGCTACACATATGAACTCACAGCAGCTCTGACTGCCTGCACAAAAACCTGCACAGGATCAATTCAGCCAAAATCCAGGCACAGATGGGGGAGAGGTCATGATGCCTACTCTTAGATGAGCAACTATTGTCAATTGGGAGAGGGAGAGTAAATTTTCTTCAAGGATGCAGCCCCTGAGAGGCTACCCAAGCAGTAGGTCATCCTTCACCCATGTACACTAATTAGACTCAGTGGGTTTGAAAAAGAAACACATGAAGTTGGGAAGGTATAGTGGCAGTAGGTACTAAAATTTGTGGGAAAAGAAGGGGGATTGATATAAGTGAATTCATTATATACATATATATTTAAGGATAACAACCATAACCAACTGTGAGTTGTACTACTCTGTGGCCTCATTTTATGTTTACAAACAATCTCACTTTTAAGTATTTTCTAAATTTTACTTTCTAAGTCTTAGAAGTCAACATTTCATTTGGGAGGAAATCTAATTTAAGCTATAACAATCTACATCCTGTCTTCCAATATTGGCCTTCCAATACGTAAAATATTTTTATTATATTCTAAGAATTTAAAAAGTCTATCTTATTCCACCCTTGGCTGTAACTGGTTATAGTATCACTAATGATGAGGATGGTATGATATAACTCTAAGGGTGCAGTAATGGCACACATACCTTGGTAGTAACCAACAGCTCTCTAATTGGACTTAAGACACCCTCAAAAAGATGGAAACCACACCTGGTACTGGAAACCTAACCAACTACCCAGGGCTAGTGAAGGCATGGACCTTCGAGAAGAACCTATAACCACCTCTTTACTAAACCAGCATAATTCCTGATTGCATTATAAATATTTGCTTTTATACCAACATATTAAATGTAGTTTTCATCCCTCATCAAGGAAACTTCCCTTTGCAATAAATGGAGACCATTACAAAAAATGACAGCTGTTGTGGGAGATTTTATAGTTATGGATAATATTCCAGTACACTGTCCTTGTAGCACTGTAAAGGACTCGCTTCCTACCAGTAAACAATGGAGTGGCTATCCAGCTCTCCACATGAATAGGACATTCCTTAGCCTTAAGGCAGATGAAGGTTAGGCTCCATTCATTTGTATATTGGAGGGCTGGGTGGAGAGAGAGAGATTTGGAATGAAAAAGCACCTAGGGTAAGGGCAGAGCAAGCAAGAGGAGGCAAGAGGAGAAGCAAGGAGAGGAGCAGGAGGAGAGGAGGAGAAGCAGGAGGAAAAAAGAAGTCTCTGCCTAGCTGCCCGGGTATAGAATTCTCTGAGATTTGACATGGTTTGTGATTAATAAAGAGCATTTGAAAATTCAACGATGGACTCTTATTCAGCAATCAAACGCCACTTTAACACTTGGCGCACCAACGTGTGGCAAGGACACACAAGGAAAAGGCAGAGAAAAGAAGAAAAGAAGAAATAAGACAAATGAAAGGATAGACAACGCGGGACAGGAGAGTCCAGACGCAGGGTCTACAAGGAAACAACAGACAATGCGGGACTCCAAGAGCCAAGGCAGAGAAAAGAAGAAAAGAAGAAAGAAGACACAGTAAAGGTAAAGTAAGATTAAAGTAAAAAGTAGTTAATAAAGGAATGAAGTTAAGAGAAAGAAAGAATATTAAGTTTAAAAGCAGAGAGTAAGAAATAAGAAAAGAGAAAGAGAGAAAGAAGCAGTTTAAAGGTAATTACTAATTCTCCTTGCCTCAGGAGATAATGCAGCTCCTGAGCAGTGAGTAAGACAGAGGAGAAGTGTAGCAGATACAGGATAAATAAATAAAAAAGGAGTAAGGCTTCCTATGGAAAGAGGAGAGCTGGAGAGAAAGAGACAGAATTAAAGAAAAAGTACACACAGGTGCGGATTAATAAAGTTCCAGGAAAGGGACCACAGATTTGCAGACCTTCTTTAAGAAGAGACGGTAATAAAGAGAATGCTCCTCAAGAAGTGGGAGCCACTGTAAGAAAGAAAGAAATAATAAAAGAAAAATACACAGAAGTCTCCTAAGGAAGGAGAGAATAAGTAAGAGTGGAAAAGAAAATTTTTCCATGTTAAAAATGGTAAATATTATGACACAGGGCACTTGGGCTCTGTATAATTTTGTTATGGATGTTTTAGGAATGAAAGCAGTAGATGAAGAGATAAATACTTCAACTGAAACTGGCATAATACAGATTATGGTTTTTGTTATCCTGATATTTCAAATTGTATTATTAATAGTCATCATGGTATACTGTGCTCTTTCAAGGAAAATTGTTGGTACAGAAGGAAAAGAGAAATCTGCTAGCCCTTTATGGGAAATTAACTTAGATACAGGAGGTAAATTAAAAGCAAAATCAGAAAATTTTAAAATGGTGGAAAGAAAAGTAGAATCTATTTGCTTCTCACAAGAAGCAGCCTTAAATAAAGAAATAGATGAGAAGTGGAATGCAAAAATGCAAACCTTGGTAGCAAAATTAGAACATTTGATGGAAGGAAGTAAAAGCCTACCTCAGTCAGAGAATTCAGAGCCTACTACTCCACCTTATAATGAAATTTGGCAGCCAAAGACTGTAAGAAAACCAACTCTGGCTTATCCAGTAAGTATTCACCAGAAGCCCCCTGATGAGAACCATCCACAGGGCTATGATGAACTTGGATGACAGCCTACAGAAATGCTAGATTTAAAGAGATTTAAAGAGGCAATAGTAGCCTATGGAATGCACTCTCCTTATGTGAAACAGATATTGAACAACTGGGGTGTTCAACACAAGATTGGAGGAACTTTGCAAAAGCTGTATTAGAAGCTGGTCCTCAGTTACAATGGCTGACATGGTGGAAAGAAGAAGCTTTGGTAATAGAACAATGTAACCGAGCTAGAGGCATTAATATTATCAGAGATCAGTTGATAGGTGAAGGTCAATATGCTGAATTGGAAGTGCAGATCTAGTTTGATGATAATATTTTAGCACAATGTCATACAGCAGCCTTAAATGCTTGGGATAAAGTTGAAGAGCCAGGAAAAAAGTCTGAGTCATTTATTAAAATCATGCAAGGCCTAAATGAGCCAGACACTGATTTTTTACAGAGATTGACTTCTGCTGTCCATAAGACAATTTCAGACTCAGAAGCAAGGGAAGTGTTAATTAAATCTCTGGCATTTGAAAATGCTAATACAGAATGCCAAAAGGCAATAAGGCCATTAAAAACAAATTCTTCACTAGATCAACGGATTAAAATTACTACTGATATTGGAGCCAATGCTTACAATGCCACTATGATAGGACAAGCAATTGTTCAAGGTCTTAAAAATCAAAAGGTCAGATGTTTTGGCTGTGGAAAGTCAGGTCATTTTCAAAAGGACTGTAGACAAACGGATCCTAGAAATAATGTTTTCTCTGATAATAAACCAGAGAGAAAATCTCAGTTTCTTGGAATATGTAGAAGGTGTGGAAAAGGCAGACATTGGACTAATGAACGTAGATCTGTAACTGATATTCAAGGTAATTCCTTGCTGTCAGGAAATGCCTTTGGGGGCTCGGCTCAGGCCCCTATCACAGAAAACATGAGCCAACAATTTCTTACCAGCAATGGACTAACACCCTCAGAGAGATTAAAGCATGTAGTGCCTGTTGCTAAAGACAGCATTGCTCTAGACTTTGCTATCAAAGACAGAGATGATAAAACAGGTGAATTAAAAAGTACTAAAAAACAAGTATTTTGGCAAGCAACTATAAATGATCAGAGACCTAAGTTAAAAGTACAGATAAATGGAATTTTGGTTGAGGAATTGTTAGATACAGGATCTGATGTGACAGTCATTTCAAAAGACTCCTGGAATCCAAGCTGGCCTCTTCAAGACATATCTACTCAGCTCTTAGGAATAGGAACCTTAACTCAGGTAGAAAGCAGATTGCAGAATGCATATATAAATTACCTAGACCTCAAGCTTGATTGTATGCTTTCTGATCATTCCTCTACTGAGCTCATGATACAAAAGGAGGACAATATTTTAAAATGGATCATTGCAAAAAGCAACTCAGAGAGCTTGGGCATAATCTACACTGCCTGTGTTAGAGTTTTTTTCTCAGCTGCCGCTTGGCTCTGGTTGTTAAATAACCAGCCCAGCTATGTTCAGGAGTTTGGACCAAAAATTCAGCCAACTGGTCCTGGTCCTCCAGGGAATTGGTATTTGGTTTTATTTGGTTGGCAAGAAAGATTTACTTTACCTGTATTTGGAAGTTTGTTTATGGTTAACGTTGGAAAAAGTTCCAAACTTCCTGGATTTGTCATGGACTACAAAACCCATAAGGCATTGCAGTGGCTAGATGTTCTGTTATCAGCCAAACCTACAACTCCCGAAGCTGGCATGCTAAATGAATATCCAGCAAGAAAGGGACAAATTATTGAATTTTAAAATTACACATGATAAATAAAGCTTCAGCCTAAATTTATAAAAGAAAGGGGTATAGAATATATCTATAATTTGCTATTTTAACCTGAAATAATAAAAATTTTAATTTTAAAAGATAATGTTTAAGCATTTTGCTCTAATAATAATAGCCTGGATTGTGGATACTCCACCACATGTTGGGGAAAGGTTGTGTTTTTGTCTTTTTAGAAATGAAACATCTAATTGAGAGTATCCAGAGACCACTGGGCTGAAGAGAGACATCAGAGTGTGCGGGTTACTGTCCAGCCTTCAACCTCAGTAGTCCCATGAAAATGGACCGTTGAAGTCCTTCCTAGCTGCCTTGCTCCTGTGCTGCTTATAGATCAGAGGCCATGGATTACAAAAAATTGATTTCCCCAGCTTAATATAGAAGCTGGCAGTCAGAGACGGGATTGAGGATTATGACATGAATTTTCCTAAGACAGGGTGCTGATCATGCTATCAGTAACCCACGGATGGGTGGATCATTTTCATTGTTGATTAATTCTCTCCTAAGACAGGCGTGGCCATCTTGGAAAGGGGAAATATGGAAACCTATAGGCTTCATAAAACTATCTCGTCCTCTGATATCATATTGGAGATGACTCTGCAGCTGACAGGGAGCCTGTTTTGAAAATTGAGGCAGCTTTCACAATGCTCAACTGTGATGATGCAGAAACAGATAACTTGCTGATTTTACCACATTCTCTTCTGCTACAGTTGATTGTTTTCAAAGACATTTGAACTGCACAGGCATTTTGCTAAACATTTATGAATAATTGGTGAACTTTTACGAACAATTGGTAAACTTTTATGAACAATTGGCGAACTTTTCAAAGACATTTGAACTGCACGAGCATTTTGCTAAAAACTTTTATGAACAATTGGTGAACTTTTATGAACAGTTGGTGAACTTTTATTAACAATTGGTGAACTTTGGACGTGATATTTGATGTTATGGGACAGTTACATTCATCATTGCCTGAACTTTTCCAGAAACCTTGGCACCCAGATAAGGAAAAGTTCCAGTTATACTCACATAAGAGTAAGTTCCTATTTACAAAGGATAGTTCCAGCTCAGCACTCCCTAGCTACAACATAATACACCTGGAATAAAGAATAAGTTTCAACTCAGCACTCCCTAACTGCAAAACAGTGCACCTGGAATGTACCCTTACCTTTTCGCCCTGCTGATTCATGTCATTGCAACAAACCAGTCAGCTTAAAGGTTATGCTTTTAGAATAACTATGGACCAATCAGCTTAAAGGTTATGTGAGTGCAAGGAAAAGGGTATATAAGCAAATTTGAAATCCCCTCGGGGTGGCCTCCTGTCCCCTGTGTGGGGACTCTATGGAGGTCCACCCCGACGGGTAGGAAGGACGCGTCAGTACAATAAACCTCATGCTCTTGCAATGATTCATGCCTCAGTGTCTCCTTCAGGGTCTCATTTTTAAGAAGATCGTACTACTGGGCTTCTCATTGGAGGCCCCAGAGAGATGGAGACCACCGATTTAGGCACTGAGGAATCCCCCCCAAGCGAGGGTTTATTCAAGTGAATTCGGAGCGAGTGAGTAGCAAGTGAGTACCTTCTGTTCTTTCTGTTCTTACTTTGGTGTTTGCAAACCCAGTACTGGGTCTCACAGCCAGAGGGCTGACAAGCAATTGGGGCAGCCAATCAACAGTGGACAGACGTATCCCTTACTGTGGCTGCAGGAAATCTGAGGGACACCTCAGTTTCCCATCTAGGAGGGTCGCAAGACAGGGATTGTGGGTTCAAGTTCCACCCCGGGACCCTCAGTCTGTTAGAGTCTGAAGGAAAGCCCTGCAGACAGGTTCTTCCGAGTTGTTCGCTTCTGGAATCGTCAGTGTGTGAGATATTTGTGTTGTCTTCTGTTGTGTCCGTGTGTCTGCCGACTATTGTGTCTGTGTGTCTGCGGGCTTAGATTGATGGACTTGGACTGACGATATTTTTGGACATGAAACGCACGACTGCTTCTACCCCCTTAAACTTAGTGAAAGGCTTTTCTCCCCCTAAGCCCCCCATCAGGTGTTGGCGATTCAGAACAAAAAGCGAGAAAAAGGAACTGAAGACTCCCATCCTCCAGGAAGGCCCCAAACACTCCCCCTTCTCCCAAAACCCTAAAGGCTTGATTAAGCCCTTTGAGGCTATTCTGTTCACTCACCAGCCTACCTGGGATGAAGCCTGTGATGAAATCACTAGAAGAGCTGGCGAAAAATTGTGGCCACTGTCTGTCTTGTCTGTTTCACGTTTGTCTCTGTTTCATGGTTGTCCGTTTTGTGTTTGTCTGTGTTCCTGTGTAAACACAAATGGCTCCCCGCACAAGCTGTGGATGAGTGCCACTCCCCCCCCCACCGCCTCCAAGGGCCAGCCTAGAACTTGAGCCAAGCTGTAAGCTAGGGCTGGAAGGCCAGCTGTGGGGGAAGGGAAAGAGGGACAGGAGAAACGTACATTTAGAATTTTAACTGCCCGTGCAGCAGTCTCCACCACTGCCTGTGTAAAGTAACCACACAGTTGTTGTTCCGTTGTTAAGACAAACTGCTGCTTAGGGAGGAACAAGATTTATTGCCTTCTCAGAGGCTGCCTGTGTAAAGTAAAAGTAACAGCCCCGTCGTTGTTTTGCTAATTCGACTCAGTTAAAACCTGCTTGGTCTGAATTAATTGGCAAAGTGTTTAAAATGTTTACAGGTCTGAGGGTGTGAAACCCTAAGCAAATGATAAGGGTTTTAAAAAATTTTTAAGAAATCACATTGGCAGTCCGGTATCATCATTCTTAAAATATTAAAGGTTATACTTCATTGACTCTGGCCCCCAGGTGGAAAATGTCTTCCTTCTCCTACAGGAAACTGATATGCTGCCCTAAAGCTCCTGACCCTCTGATGTGTGTTCTGTGTTCATTTGAATATTACTGTCTTGAATGTTAGCTTGCCAGATCTGGGGAAGGTTTACTTGGAAATGAGTCTTACTGCAAACTTAAAAGAGAGACTTAGAGCAGCTTCTGCTGCTAGCCAAAATGCCAAAATAGTCTCTGCTGCTGAAGCAGACCAATTTGAAAAAGTCCTGAGGTGTTCTTATCTGATTAAGATTTCTCTAACATAAAGTTACATTTTCTGGTATAAATAAAAAAAAAAAACAACCCTGTGCCTCTGGCCCAGGGACTGGCCTCAGGGACCCAGAGCAAGAGAGCCACCTTCCCTGACACAATTGTGGCTCTCCCATTAAGGGCCTGTGACCCAATGGTCGCAGGCAACCAGGCTATGCAATAGTAGGGGATTCTGGGGTTTCCAGTTATACAGACCGGCCTTTTGCCTCTGCTGATCTGTGCGGCTAGAGATTTCAGTGTTCCTCTTTTTCAAAAAGCCCACAAGAACATTAAGTTAAATTAGATTTTGTATGGTGTCTGTGTGTGCTAAAGTAAGGTTTATAAAGTTAAGATTTAAAAAAAAGAAGTGTTTGATAATCAGAAGCTATTTCTCTGTGTATTCTTGTACAGGAATACATCTCCTGCTGACAGCCAAATTTTTCAGTTCAAGAGTAAAGTGTTTAAAACAAAAACAAATAAAGATAACTGAAGTTTGTCAAAGAACCTGCAGTTTTAAATTTAAGGAGCCATGTGATATCTGAGCCCTGGTACCAGCTGGCTTAGGCCAAAAAGACAAAATGCTGCTGAAAGGAAAGTGTGCATTACACTATGAGATATTACAAGTACAAAGTTAAAAAGGTTTTAAACTACTGTTAAGCCTTAGCTATTAAGTAATATTCTGTAATGGTATACTACAAAAGGGCCAGGGAAGAGAACTTCCCAGTCTCTCTGTAAAAATAGTATCATGGTTGAACATGATTAGCCTTCAGTGAAAATAGGTTGAAAGCCTGTTTTTGATTCCAGAAGTTTCTCCCAAAAATTCTATGTTAAATAACACCAGGTTCCTTGATGACCAAGAGTTAGGAGTGAGTCACTGTGCCATTGGATAGCACTGGAATAGTTTCCATTTCTGGGCAGACTGCCTGGGTATCACTTGCTAGCCAGCAAGGATCTTTGCTGCTCACTTAAGTCCTTCATAGTGCTTGTGATCCAAAAATTATAGACAAAGTTTTGTTAACATAGAGATACTTAGAGACAACAAAGGAGATACTTAACATGGGTGGTCCTCACCCTGCAGAGATCTGCTGATTATGGTTTTTAATTGGAGTTACAAGTAGAGACCCCAGATCCTAACAGTGACCCCAACACCTCCCGAGAAGACAGACGGGGGGTAGAGCAACCTTACCTGGATTGTGGTAATGCACCACTGGGCAAAACTGCCCAATGCCTCACCTGCCATAGACCTGCCTAAATCGCGGACAAATAAGACACTAGAGAATAGATCTCTCTGCTTTGGATGGACAGAGCGGAGGCCGATCCCTCTGAGTCTTTTCCACAGAACCTACTGGTCTGGCAACTGAAGACTGGCAGCGGATAACTGTCACCGCCTTGAGGCCTCTGTTCCCCATAGGTCGCAGAGAACACGGAGAGTCCAGGGTCATCTGTCTAGGTATGGGTAAGTCTCTATCATTTTAACTGAGTTATAATTTAGTATTCTCAGATCTCTGGTGGCATTGATGGCTAACTGTAATTCTGTTAGTTTAACAGCAATAGACAACCAGTTCCTCCCTCTGAGGCTACTACATGGAGTCCCTTTCTGAATCAGACAAATGGTATTGTCTTGCTAACAGGCTCTCTGTTAAAAGATGTAACTTTTACTAAAAACAACCTGTTTAAAAGGGACTGCTCTCAGTCATAACAACGCATGTCACTTTGTGGCTAAAAGGAGCCAAAAACCATTCTCTACAGATTTTGTCTTAGTGCTGTACTGTGTGTTTTTTAAGTGCCTAAATAGGCTCGAGTCTGAGGTGATTCTCATTGGCTGTTTAACAAACACTGGATACAATGAAAAAAGTTCCAAATGTAAACTTCTGTGAACTTTAACTTCTGCCTCTAGTTTTTATCTGTCTCAACAGATCACCACTTGGCTAACAGACGCCATCCAGAAATCAAACTGCTACAACTACTTTGAGTCCTGGACTTGCTCAAAGCTGATGGCCAGTCCAACCGATGTGAGCACTCCTGCCTACTTTGCTGGATCAACGAACCAGATGTACCCTGCTGCCTAACACCCTCCAGCTTCTGACTAATGCCAGCCTTTTTGAGGCCCCTAAGAACGACGTCCAGTCTCAGCAGGAAGCAGTCTAAGAGATCACAATGCCCCATTTCTTCAGGCTGGAACTTTTGGTCAAAAGGGACTGTGGACATGGCGTGAGTATATAAAAGATTCACAACCACCCGCCCCCCGACATAGAATTATGCCAAACAAGCAGACCAGATGCTGAGGATGCTCCATGACTGGAGCATGCACAAAGAAAAGGGGGGAATATAAGGACCAAGCTAGACTTGGCCAAACTTTTGTAAGGCTTAAGAATGTACAAGAAGGCCTGAACTTTGCCTGAACTTTCCCAGAACCTTGGCACCCAGATAAGGAAAAGTTCCAGTTATACTCACATAAGAGTAAGTTTCTATTTACAAAGGATAGTTCCAGCTCAGCACTCCCTAGCTACAACATAATACACCTGGAATAAAGAATAAGTTTCAGCTCAGCACTCCCTAACTGCAAAACAATGCACCTGGAATGTACCATAACCTTTTTGCCCTGCTAATTCATGTCACTGCATCAAACCAATCAGCTTAAAGGTTATGCTGTTATAATAACTATAGACCAATCAGCTTAAAGGTTATGTGAGTGCAAGGAAAAGGGTATATAATTAAGTTTGAAAATCCCCTCGTGGTGGCCTCCCGCCCCCTGTGTGGGGACTCTATGGAGTTCCACCCCGATGGGTAGGAAGGACGCGTCGGTACAATAAACCTCATGCTCTTGCAACGATTCATGCCTCAGTGTCTCCTTCGGGGTCTCATTTTTAAGAAGACCCTACTACTGGGCTTCTCATCGTACATTCCAGTGAACAGTCATAAATCAATAATTCTTCCAGGTCAAAGCAAATCTAAAAGTTTCTTAACCTCTACTGATTAAGCCAGACACAGCAAAGGGTTTGATAAAACCAAATACAAATACAAACCCAAATACAAAGGCTTTACTATATATTTAACTGTAAAGCCAGAGATAAAGGGTTCTACCCATATTTCATTACACAGCCCCAGTGAGTACACCTACAAAACAGCTCCTGCACCTGAGATTCAGAAAACATTGCTGAAGAGGAGAAGGAAAGATTGTAAAAGCCAGAGGATCAGGGAGTTTGCTGTGAGGCTGTGTCTTCTAGTAATGTCAGAAGCTACACCTGTGAACTCTCACCAACATGACTACCTAAACATGAGCTGAGCAAAGACAACAAACATGCCAAAGTGGACAGGGAAAAGCCTATGAAGCCTTACACTAAGAACTACAGATGACTAAAGAATGCTGAGAGTGAGAGAAACAGTCCTCCCAGGAAAGGAGTGTATCAATTGGTTATCTAATACTAAATGACCAAATGGCCAGCCCTGAAAACTTATATACAAGTACCGTTGTACAGACTGAGTGGGTTGTACTTAGGAATATGGAAGTATATTCATACATCTATGCATGTGACAACAATTAAAGAAATAAGCTGTGAATTTGAAAGAAAGAAGGGAGTATATGAGAGGGCTTAAAGGGAAAAAATGAAGGAGGGGGAAAAATCATGTAATTATAATCTCAAAAATAAAATAACTTAATATCGTCCACACATATTTCTATGATAAAGTTGACAGACATATGTTGGACATGGTTTCCATTCCAAATGAGGAAATTACAAGAAAATTGACTCATATTCCCTAGATGTCCAGACTTCCAAAGAACTATGTTCTAAAGGTTCTAAAGGTCCAAAGAATTGTTTTAATATAGTATTTTATTTATTGTCTCATACTATGTATTTTTGTAATATTCATCCCCTCTTTCCCTGGAGGATTACTCTTGGATCTACTCCTCGCTTTACTACACCTTCCAACTTTATGTCCTCTTTTTAAATCACTCACTGGTTCCATATAATCGTGGTTATTGGACCATCCACTAGAGTGTGGTTGACCTACCAGGGTCCATTCCTTTAAACAAAACTCTCTCTCGCCAGAAGCCAGAAACTGTACACAGCTCCTCAGTTAGGGATGGGGCTCACGAGTCCCCTCCCTGCTCTGTTAGAATGTTGGCTGGTTATTCTTGTTTGGGTCTTGTGCAGGCAACAACAGCTGTGGTGGTTTTGTGAGTGCAGTGGTCCCATAGTGTCCAGAAGACATGGATTCAATATAATCCTAAAGCTCAGAGACCATCTTTGAAGGTGGAGAGAAGAGAGACAGAAAGATTATAAAATCTTGAAGTTGAGGAGGACCTAAGAACATCTCTTTTTTGAATTCATGGGGTACACAGACATAGTATCAACTCCTCAAGCCACAGAGAAGAAATGACTGTTTTCTGTAACTACAGAAAGTTATATTTTTAAAAATCATAGGGATGGTGGTGCTGACACCTGGTCACGTGACTCTGGACTTGTGAGGTCTGAGGCAGGTGAGTTGATATTTGACCACACCAAGAGTCATTCTTTCCTTTCCACAAGTTTCAAATATACTTATGAATAAATAAATCAGTTCAGTTCCTGTCATATAACTACAGAAGTGGGGCAACCCTATCTCATCTCAGCCAACAGATATGGGATGGAGTTCATGATTACTAGATTACTATCTGAGCTTTTACATGTACAAATGGTGGACTTAAGCCTAGAGTTAGAGAGAGACTTTACTGAAGTTGGGGGCTTCCTGTGGCTGAGATGGAACTGGAAAACTGTCTTTACTCTGCCATGCTAGCTTCTGTTTCTCAAGAATTTACTTTCTCTGGGAGCTTCTTAAATACTGGAAAGCAGATCATCATTTGGGCACCAAAGTTTTCATGTGGAAGACACACTTTCCCAACTGTTATAACTAGTCCTCTGATCTGTCTCTCCAAGATGACATTTAAAAAAACACATTCCTTGTGATGATTGATTTTAATGTCAATTTGATACAGCCTAGAGTCTCAACAAGGGATTATGCAGATCAAGTTGTCTGATGAGTATGCTTGTTGGGGGTTGTCTTGATTATGTTAACTAATGTGGTCGGTTCCAGTCCTTTGTGGGTGGCACCATTCCCTGCGTTTGGATCCTGGACTGTAGAGTAGAAAGAGTAAGAGCAGAGAAAGCAAGTGGAACAGGAAGCATCCGTGCATTTATTTCTCTCTGTTCTTGAATGTGGATGGGATGAGACTAGCTGCTTCAAATTCCTGCCTTGATTTTCCCACAATGATGGACGGTAGCCTGAAATTGCAAGATAAGATAAAACCGTTATCTGTTTTAATTTTAAAAATTAATGCATCTTATCACAGCAACGGAAATGAAACTAGAACTCTTCATCTGCTGGAATGGCTGAAATTTCATATGTCAGCATGTGAGATGTATGCCTCTTAAAAGAAACCAAAGAAAAGGAAAAACAGTTGAACTAAGGGAGGGCTGCACTCTGTAGACTTGTATAACTGAAGGCATCAGTAGATCAATGCATTTGGCATAGCCTTTTTAAATTTCTTTCCTTTTTTCCCAATGGTGAGCTTTTATCTTTTATTTTTAGATTACAATTACAACATTTCCTTCTTCTCTTTCCTCCCTTCAAACCCTCCCACACATTCCTCACTCTCTTTTAAGTCCTGGAACCTTTTTTTGCATTAATTGTCACAGTATACATATATGTATATGTATACACACATACACACACATATATACATATATATGTGTGCATATATATATGTATATATATATACATATATATATTACAGTTTGTTCAGTCTGTATAATGTTATTCATATGTATTTTTTCAGGGCTGACCATCTTGTATTGCATAACCAATTAGTGTACTCTCTCCTGGGGAAAACTATTCCATTCTCAGCATCCCTTAGTTGCATTGGTTCTTTGTGTAGGATTGAGGCCTCATAGGCCTTCCCCATCCTCTTTGGCATGTCTACTGGTGTCATCCTGGCTTAGCTCCTGCTTCAGCAGTCATGTTGGTGAGAAGTTCTAGGTGTGTCAATGACCAGCATGACACAATAACCTTAAGGGTACAGTAGTGGTATGCACACCTTGGCAGTAATCAGTAGTTCTCTAATTGAACTTAAGGCCCACTCAACAAGAAGGAAACCATGACTAGAAACCTAAACAACTACTCAGAGCTAATGAAGTCATGGTTACTGGAGGAGAACCAATAACCATCACTTTATTGAGACAGCACGATTTTTAACAACAACCCAAACATTTGCCGTAGCCATTTGAAATACATCTTTCTAAGATCTTGGCTTTTGAAACCCCATTAGGAAAAGGGTCATAGGGCTGGTCTCAGATGGAGTATGGGGAATATGAAGAACTCCACCATCAGTTTCTTTTCTTTAACAACTTCATACGTGTATATACTGAGTTTTGAGCATTTCCACCCATTAATGCTTCCAATACCCCCTCCCTCAATAAAAACTTCCCTCTTTCCAACCATCTTCTTTTTGCTTTGATGTCTTTTTCTTTCTTTTTAGCCAACTGAGTTCAGTTAAGTTTGTTTGCATGAATATCAGTGGAGGGTTATTATTGGAACATGGTAATTTATGACATCCTTCACCCACGCCCCTTAACTGTGGAGCCTCATTGAGGTCTCTGATCCACTTAAGCTTATTTTTGATAGACATGGATCTAATTTCATTGATTACAAGTAAACATTCCATCTTTCCTTTTCTCTGGTATATTTTTTTGCCCCTTTTTGTAGTGTAGTCATGAGAGTGTGTAGAGAAAGAGGAACTTTTATTCACCATTGGTGGGAATGCAAACTCGTGCCACCACTGTCAGTGTGGAGAATTTCCAAAAAGCTCAAAATAAATTTACCAAATGACCTAGCTATACCCTCCTGGCATATACTCTTTGCATCCTGCTCCACAGAAACTTGCTTATTCACACTAGCTAGGAAACATAAACAACCTAAATATCCTTCAAGAGAAGGGTGGATGATGGAAATGCACTACATATACACAATGGAAAACTATTCAGCTACAAAGAAAATGAAATCATTAAATTCAAAGGAAAATGGATGGACCTAGAAAAGCTCATTTTCAGTGAGGCAATCCAGACCCAGAAAGACAAATGTTGCTTGTTCTCTCTCTCTCTCTCTCATCTGTACTTCCTAGCTCCAAATCCTCAGGTGAAAGTGTACAACATGGAGTAACTGCACAAACCAGGAAAGTACAGAGGGCTCACAGGTGGAGCGTGGGTGGCGGGTTGAGATGGTAATAAGAGGATACAAGTGATAGGAAAGGAGAAATGGATAAATGGAAAGGGGATTCCAGTGGAGAGGAGGGTGGGGAGAAAGGTCCATATAGGCTGAGAAGAAGGGTTGAGAGATAAGCAACATCAAAGTTGTCTGATAATGCCTCAAGGAATTAACTTATTTTATGTTTTACCTGAAGTTATACAATATACATTACAAAATACAGCGTAAAGGAAGTTACACCACTTTGGACTGACAATGCTCCCCATAAGAACCACATAGTAAACAAAAATCTCAGTGCCAGACATGAAAGGCTTCTTAGTAATGGTTGGTCAGGGCAGTCCAAGTAACTCCCAAAACAATATAAACTATTAATGTAGCCCTTGGTTGCCTTTCAGGACTGGGAGTGGAATGTGACATTGCACACTTAGGATGCAAGACTCAGGTGATTTGAGCTGGGTCTGACCTGAACGCCTCTTTCCTTTGGTCTTAGCCTCCATGACACCAGAAAATACTATGCAGGCTGCCAAGGGAAAGAAGCAATTAAGCAGTCCTACCAAACTGCAACACGTGAACCACAGCAATGACCAGCATGGCAAGATGTCTGTAAAGATTCAGTAAGTGGTGATCACAGGTAGCCACGTATGTTTAATTGGACTTTGGGTCCACTCACAGGAGGGAAATCATGTCTGGTTCTGAGAACTTATGCAACTTCCTGGGGCTAGTAAGCTCATGAATCTTAGAAAAGATTCAACTGCCACCACTTTGCCAGACTAGCATAATTCCTCCCAGTCTTATCCTTATGTCCACAGATAATTGTATCTACCACTCCTCATCAAAGAAGCCTGTCTTATAGAAACCATCACAGAAACCACTACTGTTGAGTGAAGCTTTGCCAAGGAAAAGCCCCTCCCCCTTTTGGCTGCATGCCACTTGGACTTCTGAGAGCAGCTTGGAGAGAGAGACACACACTGACAGTTGCAAGGAGAGTTACTGCATGATAGGGAAAACAGGCAGAAATAAGGTTGATAGGAAAGCAGGCAGAAGTAAGGCTCAGATAAAATGGACCAGCTGGGGTTTTAGAAAAGTTACAATTTAGATATTTCTCAGAAATTGCTGAGCTTAGAGTAGCTGAACCAGAGTGGGTTAGAGTTAGTTCAGTTCCCAAGACATAGCAGATTAGGACAGCCAGAAAAGGGCTGTAATGTTTTTTTTTCCCTTCCCTTCCCTTCCCTTTCTTTTCTCTTTCCTTCCCTTCCCTTTCCTTCCTAACCCTATGAGCTAACTGAAGTTTTAAAACATTACAAGTTAGAAATCTAGCAGCTGAAAACAGGGGCGGAGTCAAGTTACCAGTGAGAAAGTAACAGCAGCAGGTTTTGAGAACCCAGACTCAAAGGGCAAAAAAGCCACACCTTTACCTCCCTTTAAAAGAAAAATCATTGCATTTTAAGTACATTAAAAAAAATCTTTTACATACTACAACTGGAAATGATGCAGAGATCAATGGATTTGGGGGGGCCTCAACCCCAACAGATATATCTACATGACAGTTCCTGCATTTAAGGCTCAAGAACATTGCAGACTAGAAGGCAAGATTGTAGGAGGAAGTCTGCAGTGAAACAGTCTTTACTAGAAATGTTTCATGAATGAGAACAAAATAATGGCAGTCTCAATAGATATATTAAGGTAAAAGGGGGAGATCTCACTGGGTCCAATCCCTAAACAAGGAACTGAGGCAACTAATGAGAACTTGGAGAAGAATTAACCTTTCACAGGAATGAGCCCCTACTTGGTAGTATAATTGAAAGTGGTCAGCTGTGAAGCCACAAGCAGAGAAACAACAAACATAGATTCAGCAAGTTGTATTTATATATTTGGAATGAACATACATATATGTTTATTCACCAACCATAATCAAAAATAAAGGAGATGTTAACTTGGGAGTTGGGAGGACATGGCAGAGTTTGGAAGGAGGGTACTGGGGAGCGGCTGCAGAAAAAAAAGGGAAGGGGAAAAAGTGATATTTTATTTCAATTGAAAAATATGTTTTTTAAAAAGCCAACGACGTCAAGAATGATGTCTTTATTGGAGAACATTTGTTTGAGGGTGCTCCGAGTTTAGAAAGCCTCAGGAGGGAAAGTGTGAGTGCTCATGGCAACCGTGGAAGAGCATCTGGAACTACAGGGAGTCTGCATCTCGAAGACATCACGATCCACACAGGTCAGGTGACTCCTAGGGAGAGAGGACACAGATGTGATGCATGTTGGTGAAGACTAGCTGACAGGAAGTGAGTCTGAACAGGTCCTTTGTCTGTTTGGACCAATTTATGACCATTTGGGGTACCAGACATTACTGGTCCCTTGGACCACAGACTCTGTTCCTTTCCTTCTCTGCACATGAAGTGCCTCTTAATACAAACGTACGGGGAGCATCCTTTTCCTCCCAGGCTTCAGAGTTCTCTCCTAAAAGAGCAGACATCCACCATAACCCATCCCTCCCCAGCCTACTGCATCCCTTTTCACAGCTCCTGCATCACAAACAAGGATGGTGTGGGGTCTCATTTATCTTCCGCATTTATAAAGATGGAGCACAAACCCATGCATCTGTGGTCTCTACAGGATAAGTGTACCCTCAATGGGATTGAAACATATTAATTGGTCTGTGAAGCAAAACCAAAACAGTACTTTGTAACAATGTAACAAGAAACTGAGACTTATGAAGCCAAATCATAAGAAGTTTCAAAATTACATCTTGACCTTATATGACTTTATAAGTGGTACATGCTCAAGAATTAACGGCTACATGTGCACAACAAATGTATAGAAAATACTCACTAAGTAGAGGAGGAATTTGAGACACAGTGGCAGCCAGACAGCTTTCCCTGCCTCTACCCTGTGCTTGCTTCACCAGGGAGTGGAGCTCAGCTCCAGAAAGTTTGCAAGTCGGTACATCCCTGGCTGAAGGTTTCACTACCAGTCCCATAATGGGCTCAGGAAGTCCTCATGTGCCACTTACAAACACTGGGGTCCATATCTCTGTTGTTTGTAAGAAGCTTACCTCTGAGCATGCCTTGGTCCTTGGCTGATTAATGAGCGTGTTACCCTGCGAAGGCACTTTGGTATAGGATTACACCTCCGTTTGGACAGTAGCAAGTCCCTTGAGCCTGGTGGAAAGATTTTGTTTGTTGAACTCTGTACTGTGGCTGCTCTTGAAATTGGAAAAGATACCCGTTGTAGGCTTGGGACTGCGGTCCAGGATACGGTTGGAATTCTGCTGTTTTCATGAACCAGCCAGACTTTCTTTCATGCTTGAGAACGCTTTTGGGCTGTTGACGCACTTGGGCATATCCTTTGGCCTTGATTTGCTGAGGAACATCTTCTTGGAGATTCAGTGGGGCTTTGAAGGATTTGAGAGGGGTTCCAAGGAATTTCAGCTTGACTTGTGATTTCGGCTGGCCTAGGCTCTTTAGCTGGCCTGTTTGGGACTTCAGCTGGGCTCCATGGGACTTTATTTGGACTTGGGATTTTATTTGTGACTGGGATTGGATTTGGGGCTTTTGTTGAGTAATGCCATCCTCTTCATCACAGTCTATGTCTTCATTTAAACCTGTCTGTTCCCGTGAACTCTTAGTCTGCCTCAGGTCAGCCTCCTGGCCATTTGCATGCTGTTTAGTCTGCACGAAAATGCTTTCTTCACCTGCTTCTTCCTGTGCTCCTTTGGACCCATAGAGGTATTGGTCCTTTTGGATGACTACATACGGGAATGTTTTTACTACAAACTGGCCTTTTGCCCCACCTGGGAATTGATAACAAGAGTGTTTGAGTTACATTATCTGTACAGCTCCCTTTCAAATCTTATCCCACAATCTTCCCCCTCAACCCACTGAGCTACCCACAAAGAATGGGGATTTGGGTGGAGAACACACAAAACCCATCAAGAAGATCACCCTTGGAGGGCTCTGCTCACTGCCAGAGCACCCCCCAGAGTGCCTGTCTGCCAGGCAACTCCCTGCACTCACCATAGACTCCTATCCCAGCTGCTTGCTTCTCCAGAAGGAGGAGCAGAGAAAGGCTGAAGAAGATGGCCTTCATCTTACCAGGAGGGGCCTTCACCTAGAGCTCGGCTGCTCTCCTCATTTATATGTTCTTTGCTGATGCCTAGATGTGGCTGAAGTCACAGAAGGCATTACCCTCTCTTACTTATCTGGCCTGCTGGCTTCTCCCTTCTTCTCAGTAGGAGATACTGTCAATATTCCTAGAGACTCTAGACACGTGATGTCGGAGTCTTTGTCTTACCCCCACGTGTCCCAGAACATCTTTATCGTCACTTCAAGATCATCACATGTTGTTTCCAGGAGAAGTTCAAGGCAGCGGTCACAAGAGTGACCAGGGCCTGTCCAAGATCTTATAGTTCAAGTCTGGAGGCCTTGTCCACACAACCTTTAGCTGATGCTGTATCACGGGTATCATGTGTACTTCTGCGTCTTTCCAAATGAGATGGGCACGGAACTATTTCATCTGAAAGGGCTTCTTCACAGAGGTAAAAGAGACACAGCAGGGAAAGCATATTGATGGAATCCAAAGAAAATGCCAACAATAACTGAGATTCACCTGCACAGAAGTTACTGTGACATACCCAGCCTTACTACTGACCTGGTGTATAATCCCTCCAATGTCCCTCTCGTTAGCAGTTTTGGTGAGAGACTATGAATGTGGTATGGCAGCCATCATCTGCAGGATGGAGAGCAGCAGAGACACAGTCAAGAGGTCTCCGTGGTCTGTGCATTCAGTGGAGCACTGGGGCTGCATCTCAAGGGTGAGGGTCCTGCAGAGGGGTTTCAGGTATGGGAGAAATGTAACGTGTTTGTCTGGAAACAGGGATGACTGCTGAACAAGGAGAAAGGATGCCTGTTTCCTTATTTCATTACCTTCATGAAATCCTGGGAAAATCACAGTGCCCACTTGATGAGGGGAAAATCTTTTGCAAAAGAAAATCACCTTCAAGCAGCCACTGTTTATATGAGCCAGTCCCTGTTTATATCATTGATGAGTGTGTTAATGTGAGAGTGCTATTAATTTATTGGAGTGGATGCAGAGGGAGCCTTCCACTTCCTGTAAACATGCCCTGTCCTGGAACTGCGAGAAGATCCTGATGGTCCACAGGGCAGGCCTTTGGTGTTCCCTGGACAGACAGTGGTCTGGGAAGAACACAGAAGAGCTAACTGTCTTTGCAGAGAGCCTGCATGAACTCACAGCAGCCTGACAAGGGGATCTCTGAGAAGGCTGGTGAAAAAGTATTTTCAGTGCTTCCAACTCCAAATGCTAATTTACCTGGAAGAATGCTGTGCGGAAGGGTCATGGAAAACTCCACTCATATTGTCATGGGAAGAACAGAGATAAGAGGCGCTAAGTCGTCCAAGAGAACATGAAGATGCTGGTTTTCATCTAGAAGTTCTGAGCGTCTCCTAATCTTATCTCTTCATCCCAAGTCTGAAGATAAGTCACCCCTCAGAAGAGATGCCAGTCAAAAGATTTGAAATTACCAAGAAATCGTATTATTCCTGTTTCTTGCTTCTCCACTACCTCATATACTTTCCTTGAGAAAATACCAGGAAGACATATTCTATGGCAAGTTGACTTGTAGAAGAACGTGTGTGGAGAATGAATTGTGTTATTGGGTCGAGAAACAAACTCTGTGTGATACTTTGTTCAAAAGATAAAGATAGAATTTAAAAGCTCATGATATTCACTTTAAAAAAATTCGAGAAAGTCCAATAAAACTTCCAAAAGATTTTGACTCCACTTCAGAACATAACTCCGTGACATTTATAATAGACTGCTGTACCCTGTGAATGCATTGCATTGATAAAGGGGAACACAAGACCCATGATGTCTAGAGAAGAAAACTGGTTTGATGTCAAAAAACATCTTGACGTAGTGCTACATGGATTCAGAGAAACCTTAGGACACATTAAAGCAAGGGACAGAAATAGTGTCTTCATAATTGTCATAAGTGTAGACGAATTATGCTTTCAAAACAGAAGAGAAATTACTTCAAAAAATTTATCTTAGGTGCAGGATTGATGCTACAGATGTTTGGGTTGGAAGTGGGCTCTACAGCTCTGTTTTGATCAGTTATATTATTCTGTAGTAGTCTCTGTCTGTGGCACAACAAATTTCTTGGATGAGCTGTAAAAACTACACTTATCTGTGGGTATAAAGAATAGCATTATATTAAAGTCTAAATAAATAAATTTCCTATTTAAAAAATTATTAAAACTTTTTCATTAGAAAAAATTACAAATAAGGGGCTGGAGAGATGGTTCAGAGATTAAGAGCACTGGCTACTCTTCCACAGGACCTGGGTTCGATTCCCACCCACATGGCAGCCCATAACTGTCTCTAACTCCTGTTACAGGGCGTATGACATCCTCACACAGATATGTATACATGCAAATCACCAATGTACTTAAAAATAAATATAAAAGCATTTAATAATTGCAAATAAAAAAAAAACATGACCAGTGGAGAGCACAGTGGTCAGTGCTCCCAACCTTTCACAAGGAGAAAGTGCATCATCTGTGAACTACCTTGGGGTTCCAAGAGTTGGAGCTTGTGGCTAGCAGACTGCTCAGCCCTTTCAGCTCTGCCTGCATTTGTTGTGGATCTAGTCTGAGATCTCTGAGCCCAGTCCCAGTTGTTCACTTGGTTTCCCCAACCTCCTCCCTCCTGCAGGATGTTTACTGCTGAGAAATATCTGAAATCATGGTGCATGCCGCCGAGGGCTGACTCTACCACCTTCAGCCTCAGGGGAGAAGTCATTTCTCTGTTTATTCCCCTTTACTCCCTGACATACCCAGGTGTCACCCCATGGCCTGGACATTCGCTGTCTCTGGGTGGAAGTCTTCTAGGATGAGTGGGAACTTGTCAAATCCACAAGCTGAAAATTCATTGGGACCTGTGGATGTCTTTGGTACCCAAGGAAGGCAAGGCTGGAATGTGAATGCAGCTCCCAAGCTGAGAAGTGAGCCTTGAAGCAGCCAGGCCCTCAGCTTGCATAGAATATCAGCTGGGACGGCAGAAATGGCTATGAAGTCCAGCAATAACTCACAATGCCCTCCCCACCTGGAAGATCTAATAGTATAGGATCCAGAAATAAGCCTCTCAAATTCTCTGTCATTTTGAAACTATTCATAATTTTTTTATTTTGTCCTTTGGCTATATTTTTAGTACTTGCCATAAAAGAACAGAAATCTTCACATAATTTCAATAGCTCCACTTTCTTCTGCATTGTCTGCATTGAGATCATCAAGGCAAAAGAAAATCGACACAATTCTGGCTTAAACAGCTGCAGATCAAATATGTATAATAGACATTTATAAAAACTGAAATTCATACTCTTTATTGAAAGCCATGGAACTTTCCCTAAGACAGATCATGATTTAGCTCCCAGACCAAGTTTGAACAAACTCAAAAGAATAATACACTTTTTTATATCTTATCAGACCATGATAGACTAAACTTAGAAACAATATCAAGAAACACTACAGAAGCCGCAGCCACATGGAGATTAACAACACTTTGCCATGGTCACTGAATCTTCGAAGAAATCTTGGAGGAAATGAGAAATTCCTATAACTACTTCCAAAGCAAGACACTTTGGAATAAAGCAAAGGCAGTTATAATAAGCTTGCAAGATATGAGTGCTTCCTTAAAAAGGTATCATCTCATAATAACATAGGAACAGCAGCAAAAATACAAAGAATATTTAATGAGAACTGATTCCTTGAAAACAAAAACAAGATTGACAAAACTTCAGTCATATTAACCAAAAGTTTCAGAGAGAAATTCTAAATCAGAAACTAAAATTTCTAAAATTAGAAACAAAGGGGACATTATAACAGATACCAGTGAGACTCAGGGAAACAACAACAACAAAACCAAAAACCTCTATTCCACTAAATTGGAAAGTCTGAAAGAAATGGAGAAATTCTTTGATACATTCAACATGTCAAAATTAATCCAAGATAAAGTCAACAATTTACACTAACCCAAAACCAGTAATAAGACTGAAGTAGTGGTAAACAGTTTCCCAACTACAACAACAACCAAAAAAGCCAAAGATCAATGCAAAATTTTAGCAGAATTTCCAAGAACTAATGTTGAGATCACCTAAATTATTATAATCAATGGAAAGGGAAGGTTTGCAAACTCTTTTTATGAAGCTAATATTACCATGATGAATGCTCGCGTGAGCACGCACATGCATACACACACACACACACACACAGGCATGCGCACACACACGAATAACAAGAAAATTACAGACCTATCTCCCTGATGAGCATAGGTGCAAAAATCATTAATAAAATATAGGAGGGCTCTGGAGAGATAGCTCAGCAGTAAAAAGCACTGGTAGCTCTTCTAGAGGACCCAGGTTCAATTCCCAGCATCCACATGGCAGCTCACAATTGTCTGCAACTCCAGTTCCAGGAGATCTGACACCCTCACACCGATGCACGTAAAATAACATTAAATAAATTATAAAAAAATGTTGAAAAACCAAATTCAAATCATATGCTAAAAGATCATTCATCCTAACCAAATTGGCTTCATTCCAGAGATGCAGGTATGGTTCAATGTCAAAATCACATTATTGGCTCATCTGATGCAGAAAAAGCTTTTGACAAAATCCAACATCCTTCATAACAAACGTCATAGAGAGGCTAGGAATACAGGGATCATCCCTCATCATAGTAACTGCTGTTAACAACAAGCCTGTGGCTAACATTATTCTAAATGGAGAAAAACTCAAATTACTCACAATGAGATCAAGAGCAAGAGTGTTCACTCGCTCCATTCTTAGTTAATATCATGTTTGGGGTCTTAGGTACCGCAGTAAGACAAGAGAAGGAAAAAAATGGCACAGACTGGGGAAGAAGTCAAAGTATCCCTATTTGCAGATGACACGATTCTAAGAGCTTCTAAGACACCCCCCCCAAAAAAAAAACATGGAGCTGACAAATACATTCAGCAAAGAGACAGGATACAAAATTAACAGAAAATCAGTAGCCTTCTTATATGCTGACTGCAGACATACTGAGGAAAAGAAACACAGGCAAACAATCCCATTCACAACAGCCGCATAAAAACAATCGATCAGAAACCTGACTCAGGAAGTAAGAAGCCTCTACAATAAAGCCTTGCAGATGCTGCATAAGGAAGCATAAGGAAGAGACCAGGAGATTGAAAGTCCCCCCAGGCTCAGGATTCACAGGATTAATATTTGCGCAAACAGCTGTCCTACAAAAGCAATCCACAGATTCAGCGTAGCCCTAAATCAACAATACCAGCGCCATCTTTGCAGACTTAGAAAACAGAATCTCAAAATTTATACAGAAGCACAAAAGGGAAAGGATACCCAAAGCAACCCTAAACAAACACAATACTGAAGGAGGGATCGCCATACCCTGTTTCAAATTATACTGCAGAGATAATAATTAAAAACAGCATGGGACTGGCACAAAAAGAGGTGCATAGACCAGTAGGTAGGATAAAGGACTAAGACATAACTCTGCGGAACCATGGCTACATGATTTTTCACAAAGATGCCAGCAAATCACATTGGAGAAAAGGAAGTGTCGTCTACAAATGGTCCTGGGAAACCTGGATTTCAACACGCAAAACAAGAAAGAAAGAAACTAGATCCTTACCTCTTACCTTGCACAAAACTCCATTCCAAATGGATCAGGGATCTCACCATAAGACCTGACACGCAGAAACTGCAGGAGGAAAAATTAGTGAGTTCACGTTCACTCATAGGCACAGGTAGGGACTTTCTAAGTAGCATTTCAGTAGCTAAAAAACTTTGCCAACAAAGGCCACACATCTGGCTGAGGATGAGTGTCTAGCATGTATAAAGAACTAAACGAACAAACAAACCTAAAACCTAAACACAAAGAAAATAAACAACCCAATTTTAAAAATAAGCTATGGAATAGAACAGAAAGTGAACAGGAGGTGAAATGACCCTATGATGGAAACTATAAAGCATCAGAGAAATAAAATGAAGAGAGCATGAGATGTACAGACTTCCCAGGAGCATGTCAGCATAGTACATATTGCGAAAGTAGCCATCTTACCAAGGGAAACACAGGCTTAATGTACTCTTCATCAAAATTACAATGTCATCCTTCACAGAAACAGAGTAACAGTCCTGAATACGTAAGCCCATAGATTCATATAGACAGCAAAACAACCCTGGTCAGAAAGAGAAACTCTAGTAGCGTTATGATATCCAGACATGTTGCTTTTCATTTTTAGTTGCTTCGCGGCTTTCATCGTGCAGGGCTATGCCCAAATACAGCTTTTTTAAGACTTGCCTAAAAGTAGGATGAGAATTGAGGTTCTTCATGGAAGTCAGGTGAATCCCAAAGATGTTCTCTAAGACGTGAAATATTTAACATGCTTTGCTTTGGGGGATGGTGAGAACGGCTTAGTAAAAGGAGGCACATTTGTTCCATTTTGCTACTGCATTTTAGGAAATCTACTTTAAAGAACACAAAATTACTAGTGGCAAGCTTAGCAATGCTTGTAAAATGCAGAGGGCAAAGTGAATATTTCTGCCATGGAGTGAACACTATCAGGGTTCCAGTATAATATTCATTCCTTTGCTTCATCATGACTGCTGTCTGAGCGTACCACAGGCGAGTGGGTTGTGATTAAAGTAAGGAAGGATACCGTGAGACATATTTTCATTCTTTTCGCCCTAAAAGCCTAATATGCTATAAAGAAACATACAAAAGGAATAAGAAAAGATTATTTATTAATAAAACATTGGCAAAACAAACCCGAGATCATATCAAAAAAAATCATTCATCTTGACCAAGTTGGTTTATCATAACCACAGAGCCTAACATAAAACATGGCTTTACTCTGATCTGTTCCTAAGGTTCTCTTATTGTACTTAGAGTGATTATTTCCCTCTGCAGAGACCACAGCAAATCACACTGAAATTATTCTCGTATAAAATTGCTTATTATGGAGCCTGAAAAAATGATTCAGCCATTAAGAGCACTTCACTCTTCCGGAGGACCCGGGTTCAGTTCCTAACACCCACATTGGTGACTCACAACAGCTTGAAATTCAGCTTCAGGCAATCTTATGTCCTCTTTCTGGCCTTCTTGGACACACACACACACACACACACACACACACACACACACATACACACATTAAATCATTAACATTGTTGACTGTGCCTGCTTTTTGCACCTCTCCCTCTGTTTGGAGACAATGTCATACTCTGCTCTACCCACAGCTTGCTAGTTGATCTAACTTTGCTCATTTTTTTGGATTAGAGAACAAACCCTTAATTAATCCAGTGTGCAAAAGATTTATAGATAATACCAATGGGAAAATTTTTAAATGAAACCTCCAGGAACTTGTAGACCTCAAGTAGTGGGTGATGGCGGTAGTTCTATCAATCCCAAACCCATCGAAGTTGAAGAGATATTTTCACAGTTAGATGTCATTCATGGAATCAGCGTTCTGAGTGACATAGAAAGAAAAGGTCACCAAAACGTAGGCAATGATTCCTAGAAGTTCTTCTTGGGTGATTTAAACATATAACCTAATTAAGATGGATGACATTTGACTGAGTTACGAGCGCCATGTGTTATTTCTGGAGCACGGTTTCCAGGATGTGGCTGCCATGGAAATCCTGATATCATACTTTCAGCTCTCTGTGTACTCTGAGATTAAAGAATAGGACAAGGTTTGGATAACCTTTTTGGCAATTTCTGAGGCTCTCCTTGTTCTGAACTCTGAGCCGGGACACCGTGCTCCACCCGTGTGGTTCTGTCCCCAGGAATCCCGAGTGTTGAGGGTCATGCCCAGGCCATTGTTTGTTCCTTAGCTGAGTCACTTCTCCCCACTGAGTCGGTAGCAAGATCTCTGCTCTTGAAGATGAGGAAAGTGAAGTCCAGGGAGAAGTCCCTTCCAGTTCCCTCTGGGAGTCCAAGACGGAAGTGGGCCCGGCAACTATCCACCCTGACTTTATGCCGTTTCTCTTTCCATATGATGCTGACCAAAGGGTAAGGATTTAGCAGCCTTTCTCCAAATCTAGAATATGCAAAGGACTAAAATAAAATAGAAATAAATCAAGAAGACAAACAACCCAGTTGAAAACAAGCTATGGATCTGAGTAGAGAGTTCCTAAAAGAAAATTTGAAAATGGCTAAGAAATATCTTTAAAGTGTTCAACGTCATTAGCAACTGGAGAAGTACAGATGGAAACTCCTTGAGGTTTTTTCTTACCCAAGTCAGAATGGCTAAGATTAAGAAAACATCTAATGACACACGCTGAGGGTCCCGGGAAAAGAGGACCCCCTCGTTCACTGTTGGTTAGATTGCAAATGGGTGCAGCCACTAGGGAAATCAGTCAGAAATTTGTCAGAAAGCTAAAAGTGGGTGTCTTAGTTTTCTATTGCTGTGAAGAGACACCATGAACAAGACAGCTCTTATAAAGGGAAGCATTTAACTGAGGGATTGTCTGATAAAATAAGATAAAAGGCAAAAAACACACAAATTGGAATAGGATGAACAAACAGAAGAAAAACAAAAGGCACAAAAAATCCAAATAGATGCAGAGACATACATGCTTGCATACACAAGAATTCCATAAAAAAACACAAAACCAAAAGCATATATATATATATATATATATATATATATATATATATATATATATATAAAAGTAGATGCATGCTCTGACTAAACATTACGAGACAAAGAGCCTGCAAAGACACCACTGAGTTTGTTTTGTGTTGGCCATCTACTGCTGGCCCTGAGCCTACCCTTAAGTGTAATTTGCATCCCCAGTGAAATTCCATTGGAGAGAACTAATTTTTCATTTGCAAGTGGTTGTCAATTGGAGATAGCTTCTGGGTAAGGAACGGTAGCATTTGTCCCTTTCTCCTCTCGGTGCTAGGACTCCATCTGGATCAAGCCCATGCAGGCCCTGTGAATGCTGCAAAAGTCTCTGTGCGTTTATGTGTGCCTCCATCCAGCTGTGTTTAGAAGGCTTTGTTTCCTTGGTGTTCTCCACCTCCTCTGGCTCTTAGACTCTTTCCACTTCTTTTTCTGAATGGTTCCCTGAGCCCCTAAGGCAGGGATTTGATGGAGACATCTCTTTTAGGACTGAGTGTTTCAAGGTCTCTCACTCTCTTCACACTGTCTGGCTGTGGGTCTCTGTATTTGTTACCGTCTACTGCAGGAGGAAGGATGATGGCTGAGCCAGGCACTAATCTATGAATATAGCAGAATGTCACACTAGGAGTCATTTTATTTCTGTGTTCCTTTAGCAGAACAGAAGTATTTGGTTTTCCCTTAAGTCTATGAGCTATCTAGTCTCAGATACTTGGCTACCCAAGGAGCATTGGGGATGGGTTACATCTCATGGAGTGGACCCTAAATCCAACCAGATAGTGGTTGGCTACTCCCACAAGCTTCGTGCCGTTGTTACACTAGCACATCGTGCAGGCAGGTCATCATCGTAGATCGAAGGGTTTGTAGCTGGGTTGGTGTTTACCTTTCTCCTTTGGTAGTGTCCGGTACCTGCTAATACTGTGAACAGCAGTCAGTATGAGGAAAGGCTCTAGGTAGGCACCAGCTTGACTTCTCCATGCTCAATGAGTTGTGTAGGTGCTGTCTTCAGCAATAGGGCCTTTCTGTCAATATGTTTTAAAAAATCCTATAGTATTTACAACAGTCTAGATTGTCTGGGGTTTCCCAGGGGGTTCCTTTGATCAGCAACTTGATATAACTCATTCCTGCCATTGGAAGCTTCATTTGGTCATGAGAGCTGTCCAGCTGGGGCTCTGCCTCCACTGTCACTGAAGAATTACATTTAGATTGCCATTATCTGTGTATATATTGCAAGAAGCTTCTATTGTACTAGGTTTCCATACAAGCCTCAAATGGCTGGGTTTCCTCCTCATATTCCTCTCCTCACTCCCCACTTCCCTTACCATCTCCATTTGCTCCCATTCCAGTCTCTTTCCCTGTCCATTGATAACCGTCTGCCCTTCTTAGGGAAATCCTTGCTCTATACATAATCTCTGTGGTCATTTCCATTGTAACCTGCTTCTTCAAGGCTTAACAGCTAATGTCCGCATATAAGCAGATACACACCATCATTGTCTTCTGGGTCTGTGTTGCCTTACTCCATTCATTTGCCTGCTAACTTCATTTCATTTATTAACATAATAGTATTCCATTATGTTAATATACTGCATGTTTTAAACCATTCGTCCACTGATGGCCATCTAGGCAGTTTCCATTTCATGGTTATTATGAACAGAGAAGTAAGGAACATGGTTGAGCAAATGTCTTTGCAGTAGGATGAAGTGTTCTTTGGGTATATGCCCAAGAGTGATATATCTGGCTCTTGAGGTGGATTTATTCCCATCTTCTTGAGGAATCACCACACTGATTTTCATAGTGCCTGTACAAGTTTTGCAGTCACACCAGCAATGGACAAGTGCTCCCCTGACTCCACATCTTCACTAGCATGAGCTATTATTTGTTTTCTTGGTCATGGCCATTCTGACTGGTCTAAGATGAAATCTCAAAGTCATTTTGATTTGCATTTTCCTGTTGACTAAGGATGTTGAACATTTCTTTAAGTGCTTCTCAGCCATTTATGTTTCTTCTTTTGAGAATTCTCAGTTTAGAAATGTACCCCATTTTTAAATTGGGTTATTTTCTTTCTTGATGTCCAGCTTTTTTTTATTTCTTTATGTACTTTAGATATTAGGCCTCTGTCAGATGTGTAGTTGGTAAAGCTCTTTTCCCATTTTGTAGGCTGCTGCTTTGTCTGAATGATGGTGTTCCAAGATTCCAAGACTATTCTTCCACTTTCTCTTCTATCAGACTCAGTGTATGTGGCCTTACGGTGAGATCTTTAATCCATTTGGAGTTGAGTTTTGTGCAAGGTGATAAGTATGGATCTATCTGTCCTCTCCTGCATGCGACCATGCAATCTGATGAGCACTATTCACTGAAGATGCTAGCTTTTTTCTAGTGTGTGTTTCTGATTTCTTTATCAAAAATCAGGTGTCCATAGGTGTGTGGACTTGTATCTGGGTTTTCAATTTAACTCCATTGATCAATGTGTCCATTTTATGCCAATATCAAACTATTTTTATTACTGAAGCTCTGAAGTACAATTTGAAGTCCTGGATGGTGATTCCATCAGCAGATCTTTCATTATGCAGGATTGCTTCAGCTAATGTGGGTTTTTTGTGTTTTCATATGAAGGTTAAAATTGTCGTTTCAATTTCTGGAAGAACTGAGTTGGAATTTTGATGGGGATTGCATTGAATTTGTCAATTGCTTTTGGTAGGATGGCTGTTTTTACTATATCAATCCTACTGATCCCTGAGCAGGGAGATCTTTCTTTCCTCTGATAATTTTCTTCAGTTTCTTTCTTCCAAGTCCTAAAGGTTTTATCATACAATCTTTCACTTGGTTGGTTAGAGTTACTCCAAGATTTTTCTGAAGCTATTGTGAAAGTTGTTGTTTCCCTGATTTCTTTCTTAGTCCATTTGTCATTGGTCTATAGGAGGGCTGTGGATTTCTTGTGTATTAGTTTTGTATCCTGCTACTTTGCTGAAAGTGTTTACCAACTGTAGAGGAGTTTTCTCATGGAAAAAATAAAAAGATTTTTAGGTTCAGCTTATGTATACAGTCATGCTTTCTGTAAATGAAGATATTTTGACTTCTTCCTTTTCTATTTGTATCCCCTGGATTTTCTTCGGTCATCTTAATCGTTCTAGCTAAGACTTCAAGTACAAATTGAATAGGTATGAAGAGAGTGGACAACCTTGTTTTTTCCTGATTTTTTTTGTGGAAATGCTTTGAATTTTTCTCCATTTAGGTTGATATTGGCTGTAGACTTACTCTTAATTGCCTCTATTATGTTGAGGTATATATGTCCCCTGTATCCCCTAGTCTCCCCTGGACTTTTATCATGAAGGGGTGTTGGATTTTGCCAAAGGTCTTTTTTTGTATGAATGAGATGATCTTGTGTTTTTTCTCTTTCAGTCTGTTTATCCGGTGGATTACATTTATAGATTTACATATGTTGAGTCATCTCTATGTCTCTGAGATAAATCCTACTTGATCATGGTGGGTGATCTTTTTGATGTGTTCTTGGATTTGTATTATTATTATTGAAGTATAATATTGAAGTATGTTATTGAAGTTTTGCATCTATGTTCATAAGGAAAATTGGTTTGTAATTCTCTTTTGTTTGTTGGGTCTTTGTGTGGTTTGGGTATCAGGGTAACTGTGGCCTCATAAAAAGAATTCAGTAATGTTTCTTTTATTTCTATTTTGTGGAATGATTTGAGGCATATTGTGGTTAATTCTTCTTCTAAACTCTAGTACAATTCTGCACTGAAGCCATCTGGCCCTAGGTATTTTTTGGGGGGGGGCATTAGAGACTTTTAATTGATGCTTCCATTTCACTGGGGGTTATATGTCTATTTAAACTGCTTATCTGGTCTTAATTTAGCCTTGGTAGGTGGTGTATATCAAGAAAGCCACCCATTTCTTACAGATTTTTCCAATTTGAGTCCACTTTTTATTTTAAGCTGTTATGTGCCTTCCCCCAAAGCAAAATGAGCTTCATCTATTCCAAGATTGTAAAATTCTTTCCCAAACCCTCATTGCATTAAAATTGAAAGTATTAATCATTTTTAATTGATATGTCGTCCTAATATGTTTACTTCTGAACAAAAGTCTCCGTTTCAACTGTAGCCCCGGGGAAGTTGTATATTAGCGGAGCACGCCTGTCACAAAGGCAGGCTAGGCGTGGCTGTCCCAGTGACAGACACTGAAAGGCATATGTACTCCCATCCCCAGCATGTTCAGATCTCAAACTTCTGCTCTAAAGCTGTAAAAGAATGCTGTTTACAGTGCTCTGATTTGCTGGGTGCATTGAGGTAATGGCCCAAACCTCTTAACTAATAGCAAAGACGGACAGATGTGATTTGTGTAAGTGAAATAAAATAAATAGCAAAATAAAAGACAGATGGATATACTTCGCTAGAGCACTGGTTATCAACCTGCGGGACACAACCCCTTTTAGGGTCAAACTTCCCATTCACAGGGGTCACCCAAGACCACCCTGCATATCAGATACTTACATTGCATTACATTGCAAAATTACAGTTATGAAGTAGCAACAAGAATAATTCTATGATTGGGGGTCACCACAGCATGAGGAGCTGTATTAAGGGGTTGCAGCGTTAGGAAGGTTGAGAGCCAGCGGTCCGGCATCCAGGAGGAGTGGCTCTGATGACTACATCTGAGTCCTGTTCCCACAGTTCCAGGGGGCAGATCAGCTGCCATCTGCTTCCCTCAGAATCGTCCTTCCCTTTCCACAAGGGTCAAGCACGTTCTTGACTTAAAAGCACTTTCAGTGCAGTTTGTCTGAAAAACCACAGAACTTCCCTGACCTTTTTCTGTTTCAACCATTATCTTCAATTGAGGTTTGGGGTCATCATCCATGCAGACACCGGAGATTTAATGTTAGTGAAAATAAAGACAGATTTGGTTAACGACGGGCGCGTGGCAGACACGGAACCGGAAGCCAACCCCACAAGCATAGATCTGCAACCTTTTCCCCCTTCTTCATGATGGTTTCTGCTTCTGGAGGAGTCCTCCTTAAATATTGGCAACAAGAGTGTGGAGGCATTAGGGTTTGTACCTTGAAGCCACCCCTCTCCAACCGTCCCGGCTGGTCCATCAGTGTGTTTCTCCACAGACAGCACCGCTTAGCGCACTCTCTTTGCAGAAGCAGGGGGCACTTCATGTATCACCTTTAGTGAAACTGAATCTTAAAGGGCTCTAGACAGCGAGCAAGGACGTTGACCTGAAGGGAAGGACGTGCTTCTGTGGACAGGTGGGACTGGAGGCACCAGAAGATTAGGGATTTGCTATAGCCTATTAGGAAACGTCTTCTCTGACATTTCCTAGATTGATAGTTTGAAGCCCCGCTAGGAGGGGTAAAGGAGGATTAGGTCATTTCCTTTAATTTTGGAACTCTAAGTACAGGAATCCCACCCGGCCCCTAAATGTGACAGAGCAGAGAGGTCTCAGGAATCAAACGTTAATGATGCAGAATGTTATCTTTTTATTGGAAGGAAAGTATCTTAATAAACGTTAAATTTAGGAATCTTAAAAACAAGTTTGAGAAGGAAGTGTCATCCATGGATCGCCTCTGGAACTACATGGGAGTTGCATGCTGAAGACATCACAGGCTTCCTTCCTGTGATTTGACCCCTGTGGAGAGAGAACACCCTGTAAAGTGAAGACAGTGGAGAGGGGCCATGTGAGGGGGACCCCTGTGTCTTTGGTTCCTCACCACTATGTGTTATCTCTGCTTTTCATCACCTCTGATTCACAAACAGGGATTTCTCTTTTTACTCATCTTTCTTCTATGGAGAAGGAAGAGGAATCTAATTCTTGAAAGCATGGTCATTTAAAGAGGATCTTCACTATAAAACTTCCAACATGATAAGTAAAAAAATAAAATTTTCCAGATGAAATGATAAGAATTAACAAGATTATAAACTTATACATGCAGTCAACATTCAAGTGTTTTCACTTGTTGGATTGTGCAAGAGAAACACCATTGACTACACATACACCTTTCCAGAAGCCACGCCCCACAGCTCCCCTCGTGAGCACAGTGGAGAAGAGTCCCATAATGGCCCAGGGAATGGCCATGCATCTAAACACTGAGGTAGGCATCCCCCTTCTTTGGTAAAATCCTTACCATCATATTGGTCCAGGTCTTCAGTTGATCAATGAATGTATCAACTAACCAACCACATCTTGAGAAAATCAACTCTTCTTTCTCTTTGAAATTAAAGTCTCGCTTTCCATACTAGGGTCCATGTAAGTCCCATGTTTGCTTCTTTTATTACTTGGTTGGTCAAAAACCTCCTCACTGGAAAAGCCTTCAGAAAAACTTGGTGGACCTTTGTCTCCTATGCCTGTTACGTAGTTTTCTCTAACATGCTTCAGACTGTAAGAATTTTTCTGATGAGAAAAAAAATAAGCCTTGTTCTTTACCCATACATTTCTATACAGTCTGGGTTAGTTGTTAATCAGGACCCTTCCAACAACCTGCAGTTTTGCTCTAATTAGTACCCTATCTTTTGGTGCAACTTGCTGCCTTTCTGATTGTCTAGAAACTCCTTGATCTTTTGTCTAGTTAGAAATAGGCTTGATCTACTTAGCAACTGTCTCAGAACTCCCCTTATAACTGACAATAAGAATTTTTGAGTTACATGACCTCCAACATTTTTTTTTGCAATCCTGAGCACTAACATTTTCTTCCTCAATTCACTGATATTCATGCAAGCTATGGTTATGGCTAGGAAAGACTAAATTATCATAAGAAATGAGACCCCCTGGCAAACAGCATTCTTCAGATTTTCAGAGTACCCCCTTAAAGAATATTGTTTTTGTTTCTTTCCCCCCAGATCAACCCTTCCTACTTACCGGCTTTCCTCCCAATGGCTCCTGTTACCAGAAGGAGGAGCAGAGAAAGGAGAAAGAAGCTGATAGACTTCATCTTGTCAGAAAACACTTTGACTGCAAGCCATGCTGAGTTCCTAATTTATATATTTCTCAGGTAGGTGTACTTGGAGTCAGAAAGGGCACGACCCTGTCTCCCTTATCTGGAAATCCTGGCTCCTTCCCCTCTGCTGTGCAGGGGGTATTGTCATTATCTCTTAGAATTCTTCAAAGGTATTTCGTATCTGAAAACTTCTCCTATACCTCCAGCCCCTAGCCAATCCTTATTAACACTTGAGATCATTACACACAGTTTCCTGAATTTCTGAAGGAAATTCAATTGGGACTGGAGACGACGGTCCCTTCACGGTACAGAGTAACCATATTGTGATCAAGTACAAATGTCACTTCCTTGTAAATATTATATACTTTGTGCTTATAATTCTTTCAAGTCATATATATATATATATATATATATATATATATATATATATATACATATATATTGACAAGCAGTGTAGAGGTAGAAAGACACATAATGTAATGAGTTTAAGAAATCCAAATGAAAAACCTCAATACCTGAGTTAAAAACATTGGTGGAAAGCCTCACCAACAGGACAGACCATGTTGAAAGCAGAATTTGAAGGAAGGGAAACAAAGCAAAGACATGGAATCATTTAGTAAAAGTCAACGAGAAAGTTTCTTTGACACATAAATGGCACCACGAGGGGGTATTGAGACACTGGGAAAAGATGTGACCTCCAACTTGTGAACATAGATAAAGAATAAACTAGCAAAGGCAGAGAGGATACATACCTCCAGCAAAAGCACAGAAAAGCCGCAAACCTAAAGAAAGTGATGCACAGGAGTCTTACTGAACACCAACTAGAAAAAAAACAAGTAGAAAAAAAAATTCTCTGTGGTATAGTTAAAACATTAAAAACAGACAGTGACTTAAGCCACTCCATGAGATGAAACCCATACCTGCTTGTGTTGGAATACCCATGCTGCTTGGGTGACCAAGAACCAGAGACTAGACAGACCACAGGTCTAAAAAAAAAAAGTACAATACAATGATCCTAATGGTATTCTACTATCCTTATAAAGCAGGGCCTTATCCAGCCATCATTAGAGGAGCTTCCTACTTCAACAGATGAGAGCAGATGTAGAGAATGATAGCCAGGCATTATTCTGAGAAAGAGTTCCTGGACCATGCAGCTCTACATCAAATCTCTCCCCGTCAGAGCTCAGAGAACCCCGTGGAAGAAGAGGAGATGGAGGACACCAGGAGAACAAGGCTCTCTGAATCAACTAAGCAAGCCTCTTGTGATCTCACGGAGACTGAAGCAGCACGCACAGGGCCTACGTGGGTCTGCATCAGGTCCTCTGAGTGTATACTTAGTATTTTTATGGGAGTCCTGAGTATGTGAACAAGTGGGTCTCATTCTTGTGTCTGCTCTTGGAGCTTTTCCTTCTTTTGCGTTGCCTTGCCCAGTCCCAGTGTGATGGTTTTATCTCATTACATTTCATTTTGTCGTGTTTGGTTGTTATCTCTTAGAAGCCTGCTCTTTTTTTTTAATGAGAGACAGAAAGGAAATGGATTCGAAGGGGAAAGGAAGGAGGGAGGAGCTGGGAGGAGTTGAGGGAGGGAAAACTGTAATTATGGTATACTGTATGGGAGAAGAATCTCTTTTCAATAAAAGGAAAACAATGTAAAAAAAAAAAAACTTATATTCCACCAGACTGGAAAATCTAAAGGAAGTGTGTGCGTGTGTGTGTGTGTGTGTGTGTGTGTGTGTGTGTGTGTGTGTGTCCTACAAAAACTAAATCAATGTGAAATAAATACTTTCACCATGACTTTGTTGAAGAAGCAGCCTACGGAACGGTAAAAAGGGTACATCTGACAGAAGTTAGTGCCTAAAATAGGCAAAAAGAGCTAAAAAACTAAACACTAATGCTTTGAATCTTCAGATATGTGTGTTCCATATGGAAGAGCCATAGAGGTCAGGAAATCGTTAAGGAACCATGGAGGAGATTCCAAAGAAAGGGAGGTAGAACTGAGTACCATCAAGTGATAAAGATGAACAAGCAGCGAGGAAAGTTTAAATGGGTATGGGATGGGAGGATAGGGTAGAGAAGGGAATAGCAAGAAGAGATCACTAACACAAAAGACCTTTCAAAAGTTTGTGTGGAAACCTACTACTCTATATGCTTCCTAAAATACACACACACACACACACACACACACACACACACACACACACACACACATAAAAGAGTTTAAATGCAGTTACTCTATAATGGGGAAATGGGGCCTCTACTAGACATGATAAATAAAAAGCCCAATATCAGAAATGGGCTACTTCTATGGGAATTGTTGACCACTGAGGTCTCATAGCTCCCCAAACATTATAGGCTACTGCCAATGCTCTGGGGTACCTCCAAAACTCGGCATAATATCCTATTGCTGAAGATACCATATAGTTGAATCACAGAACATGGAGAAATCAAGTTGTTATTGGCTGGAATGTTTAATTGCTATGTGTGCAGAAAACACCGTTTCCTTGTTTGTGGTCAAAACTTATATCTTGGCAGTTTCAGACATGTATATAATATATTTTGATCGTATTCGCCCTTGCTACCTTTTCTTATCCACTTAACGCCCCTGCTGACCCACTTCTCAGCTAGTCTGATTTTTAACTTTTATACTATTATATTGTTGTTGCTGTTACTATTGGATACTTTTGTTGTCTATATTTTTGGAGATGCGGGTCTTCAAAAGGTTTACGGCCCAGCACGTCTCACGTTGATGCCCCCGCACAGCCTCTCCGAGGATATTGATCCCTGATTTACACAATGATCTTGAAGGGCAAAAGGGACAATACCATTTCTGTGGGTATTGTCATGCCCTTTTCTTCAGGCCCATCAAAGCAGAAGTTAATTCCTCAATTTCACTCAGTAGAGCGAACGAGCACATACCAGAGTGGCTCAGATTCCCAAACACCCTGACTAGGATACAATCCACCATTGAATGATAATACATAACTCCGTCAGCTTGAATCTAAGATAATTTATATGATGTTGTGCTGACTAGTATGATGTCAGTGTCACACAAGCTGGGATCATTTTGGAAGTCATAACCTCGATGAAGAAAGTGCCCCAACCAGATTTGTCCAGTGGGCAAGCTTATAAGGCATTTTCTTGATTGATGATGGTGTGGGAGGGCTCAGCCCATTGTTGGTGGTATCACCTTGGGGCTGGTGGTCCTGGGCACTCCAAGAAAGCAGGCCAAGCAAGTCAGCACCCCTTCATGGCCTCTGCATCAGCTCCTGCCTCCAGGGTCCTGCCATGTTTGAGTCCCTGCCCCGACTTCCCCCAGTGATGGACTGTTGCCCAGAAGGGTAAGTTAAATAAACCCTTTCCTCACAAAGTTGCTTCTGGCTACACTGTTTTGTCACAGAAATAGAAACCACAACTAAGACAGACGCCAAGTTATGTATGATCACATATCTCTTAACACTTGGAACCTGGTATTGTATTCCAATCCCTACATTTTCCAAGGGAAAGTATTAATTAAAGGAATCTCTCCAGAGCATGTTAAGAGCCCTAGGAAAAATGAGTGGTCCCGGAATCCATTGGTTTGGCCCCACTACAGGCTTGCTCCTGCTCTTCCAGGACACTGTGTACCTGGGCAAAGAATAGAGAGCATCTCTACCTCCACTCATTGGCCACCTTCTTGTCTTGTCCAGGTCCCCTCTCTTCTCTGGTTCCAGTCTATATTTAATGAGAAACTCAACACTGTGACATATCCTTGACCTAAGCTTTATTTCTAAGTGACATGGAGTAAAAACACATTCCCTTTTCTCTATATAAACCTCAGTAATACAAACTATAAAATAAAAAGTCAAATACATGGAACTTTCTAGTCCTTCTGATTGAATTTCCCAGTGCCAGGGTGCAGTATGTGGGTGACCTCAGAGAGAAGTCAGAGAGAACGTGCATTTGGGATCTGATGGGCATGATTAGAATCATTTAAAAATTCCATTTGTTACTTAGGGGGACTTGGTGTCTACAACAGATATCAAGCACTCAGAAATGGGAAGAAACAAATATTCCCCACCTCCAAATCTTTCTTAGAATTTTTCCATTGGCATATACTAATTGTATACAGTATGGAGTTACACAGCCCTATTTTCATACGATTATGTAATGTACTTTTAGCACACTCACCCACACATCCTTACCCTCACCAATCTCATATTTTTCTTTTATACTTGGAGCCACTAGGAAAAATGCATGGGGATCCTGATCCCTATCTGAGGTCCCATAGTCTTTTTTCATAAAAACAAGCAGAAGATTAGAGCAACCAATGGCCAGCCTAGAGAATACGTGAGTTACATCATGTCCCGTGTGGAGAATGAGATAGGGAGACTATCTTCCACCCAGCAATGAGTATTACCCCACTGGTGGGTAATCAGGTGTCCGTGTTAAGAAATAAAGTCAGATACCATGTGTTCGTAAGTCTTGACATTTCCCCTGATCGCACAGCCTCACATTGAATGCAGAACAGATGATATCAGAAACCATCTCCTCACTTCTAGGATGTAATAGCTGAGTTCTAAAGAGGAGGATTATGGGTTATCCGATTCAGAAAATGCCCTGCGATAGCAGGCAACTTATGATTACAGTATAGAGCTAACTTCTGAGAAAGTTCATATTTGATATATTCAGTTTCTATTCAATCTCAAAATCACAGAACAAGACAAAGGAAAGCATCAAAGGAAAGGCTAAGTAAATTGAGGAAGATGCCCTGTAATCAAAGTTTTCTACCAATCTGAAAATAACCTTTTCTCACTAGGCCCTTTGGCCCTCTTCTTTCTCACGGTTCAGTTACCGCTAAGTTGTGTTCTAATCCGACCACAGTTCTCATGGCTTCTAAAACATCTTTCATCATCTGTTATTATTAAAGGGAAGGAAGGAATCCTTATGTCAATCTCTCCAGTGTCCTTATTTCTTACTTTCTGGAATTGAATAGTGAAAGTTTTCCTAAAATTGTTAGTAAATTCAGTGGGAAACCAAAGTGGAAACATACTGAGATTTTTCTTGTAGCTGTTCTGATTATTTTATTGATTTATATGAGCTTCTTTTGGTGTTTGAAAATCTGTAGCTGGTATTGGATAAGCAATTAGTGTGCTCTTCCCTGGGGAAGACTATTTCTTCTGCTCTCAGTATTACTTAATTGCCTATAGTTCTTTGTGTAGGTTGAGGCCTCATGGGCTTTCTCCCTTTCATGTTCATATGTTTTAGTATTATCTTCATTTAGCTCATGTTTAGGTAGCCATGTTGGTGAGAATTTATGGGTATAGCTTGTGACATTCATCGGAGACACAATCTAAAAGCAAATTGCCTGGTCCTCTGGGTCTTACCGTCTTTCTGTCCCCTCTCCTGACTCGATCCCTGAGTCTTAGGTGCAAAGGTGTTCTCTAGATGCATCGTTTGGGATGGGGCTTCAAAATTCTGCATTTTGATTGGTTGTGGTCTTTCATAATGGTCTCCTTTAAAACAGGTAGTAGGGATCAATTGTCAATTTTTATAAACTCAGCGTTTTATTATTCTTAGAAAATTATTTCTCAGAATTTTCTGGGTTCTCATGAAAAGTAATCTCTTAGTGCAATTTCTCAAAACTGTCCAATGTAACACCAAGAAAAATAAATAAAATTACATAAACTCCATTCCTCCACAGCATCAGATATCTGAGGATAAAAAAAAAAAAAAGACCTTCAATTCCATGTATAAAAATACCAACAAACTCTCCTCTTTGTGAAGAGTAAAGTAGGACCCAGAAATGTGTATGCAAATTAAGAGAAAGCAAAAGGAGGACTAAGATGGAACCAACCTCATTCTCATGATGTGGGTGTGAGCAGGAAGTGTGAAAATAACAGGAAGAGTCCTGGGGGGGGGTCAAAGCAGGCGCTGGAGTCTCAGGCAAAGCCTCCCCAAACCCACCGTGACACACACCCCAGGCCTTCCAGTCCAATGGTGCACTTGTCAGGGCCAATGGTTAGTGTGGGTACACGGGTACTGAGGCCTTTGCTCTCTGTATAGTGACTCCGTTCTTGCCTAATGATTCTGGTCTCAGGGTCCCATCCAAAATGCCTCATTGCGTTGAGTCGTCACATTTCTCTTTGTCTGAGAATGGGGCTTTTTATAAGCATTTTTAAAATTAATTCTTTGAGAATTTTATACATTGTATTTTAACCCTATCCACCCCCTCCCCAGCTCCCCCAAGACCTGCCACCCATTTCATAGTCACCCAAATTTACGTCTTTGTTTTACGTATTTAAACATTTTTTCAAGTCTCATACATGAGTAATGTATTTACGTCATTCCCACTGCTCCCGCTGCTTCTCCTGCGTCTCCCTCACTCTGTCTCAAATCCATGACCTTTTCCTTAATTATTATTGTTACGCATATACATACATGTACATACTTAAATCCAACCTGCTTAATCCATTTAGTGTTGAGAATACCTGTATATGTTTAGGGCTGATTGTCTGTGACTGGATAACCTATCAGGGGTGTTGTCTCTTTCTCTCAGTGGCCATTAATTTCCTGTAGCTCTGAGTACATGTAGAAGGGCATTATGAGTCATTGCTGGACTTCAAGGTCATTTCTGCTGTCCCAGCTGATATTCTATGCAACCTGAGGGCCTGGCTGCTTCAAGGGTCAGTTCTCAGCATGAGAACTGCAGTCACATTACAACCTTGCCTTCTTTGGGTACCAAAGCCACTGCAGGTCCCAGTGAATTTTCAGCCTATGGATTTGGCAAGTTCCTACTCACTCTAGAAGACTTCCACCCAGAGACATCAAATGCCCAAGCTACGGGATAACACCTGACTATGGCCGAGAATAGGAGAAGCAAACAGACCAATGAATTCTCCATTGAAGCTGAGGGTAAAGGAGAGTTATCTATTGCAGAGATGTATGAGACATTGGTCATTGAACTGCCATTGGTTAGGGAAGTGTTAACAAGATGCATTTTGTAGACCCATTCTGCTACAAGGCAGGTCACCATTGAGGAGTTTCTTCTGATATTTTCTCAAGGAAAGTCCACAGAGGCTTGGAGAAGTAAGCAGGAAATGGAAGTATTTGAAGTTCTTGAAGATTTCAAATCTTTTGACTGGCATCTCTTCTGAGGGGTGACTTATCTTCAGACTTGGGATGAAGAGATAAGATTAGGAGACGCTCAGAACTTCTAGATGAAAACCAGCATCTTCATGTTCTCTTGGACGACTTAGCGCCTCTTATCTCTGTTCTTCCCATGACAATATGAGTGGAGTTTTCCATGACCCTTCCGCACAGCATTCTTCCAGGTAAATTAGCATTTGGAGTTGGAAGGACTGAAAATACTTTTTCACCAGCCTTCTCAGAGATCCCCTTGTCAGGCTGCTGTGAGTTCATGCAGGCTCTCTGCAAAGACAGTTAGCTCTTCTGTGTTCTTCCCAGACCACTGTCTGTCCAGGGAACACCAAAGGCCTGCCCTGTGGACCATCAGGATCTTCTCGCAGTTCCAGGACAGGGCATGTTTACAGGAAGTGGAAGGCTCCCTCTGCATCCACTCCAATAAATTAATAGCACTCTCACATTAACACACTCATCAATGATATAAACAGGGACTGGCTCATATAAACAGTGGCTGCTTGAAGGTGATTTTCTTTTGCAAAAGATTTTCCCCTCATCAAGTGGGCACTGTGATTTTCCCAGGATTTCATGAAGGTAATGAAATAAGGAAACAGGCATCCTTTCTCCTTGTTCAGCAGTCATCCCTGTTTCCAGACAAACACGTTACATTTCTCCCATACCTGAAACCCCTCTGCAGGACCCTCACCCTTGAGATGCAGCCCCAGTGCTCCACTGAATGCACAGACCACGGAGCCCTCTTGACTGTGTCTCTGCTGCTCTCCATCCTGCAGATGATGGCTGCCATACCACATTCATAGTCTCTCACCAAAACTGCTAATGAGAGGGACATTGGAGGGATTATACACCAGGTCAGTAGTAAGGCTGGGTATGTCACAGTAACTTCTGTGCAGGTGAATCTCAGTTATTGTTGGCATTTTCTTTGGATTCCATCAATATGCTTTCTCTGCTGTGTCTCTTTTACCTCTGTGAAGAAGCCCTTTCAGATGAAACAGTTCTGTGCCCATCCCATTTGGAAAGACGCAGAAGTACACATGATACCCGTGATACAGCATCAGCTAAAGGTTGTGTGGACAAGGCCTCCAGACTTGAACTATAAGATCTTGGACAGGCCCTGGTCACTCTTGTGACCGCTGCCTTGAACTTCTCCTGGAAACAACATGTGATGATCTTGAAGTGACGATAAAGATGTTCTGGGACACGTGGGGGTAAGACAAAGACTCCGACATCACGTGTCTAGAGTCTCTAGGAATATTGACAGTATCTCCTACTGAGAAGAAGGGAGAAGCCAGCAGGCCAGATAAGTAAGAGAGGGTAATGCCTTCTGTGACTTCAGCCACATCTAGGCATCAGCAAAGAACATATAAATGAGGAGAGCAGCCGAGCTCTAGGTGAAGGCCCCTCCTGGTAAGATGAAGGCCATCTTCTTCAGCCTTTCTCTGCTCCTCCTTCTGGAGAAGCAAGCAGCTGGGATAGGAGTCTATGGTGAGTGCAGGGAGTCGCCTGGCAGACAGGCACTCTGGGGGGTGCTCTGGCAGTGAGCAGAGTCCTCCAAGGGTGATCTTCTTGATGGGCTTTTTGTGTTCTCCACCCAATCCCCCATTCTTTGTGGGTAGCTCAGTGGGTTGAGGGGGAAGATTGTGGGATAAGATTTGAAAGGGAGCTGTGCAGATAATGTAACTCAAACACTCTTGTTATCAATTCCCAGGTGGGGTAAAAGGCCAGTTTGTAGTAAAAACATTCCCGTATGTAGTCATCCAAAAGGACCAATACCTCTATGGGTCCAAAGGAGCACAGGAAGAAGCAGGTGAAGAAAGCATTTTCGTGCAGACTAAACAGCATGCAAATGGCCAGGAGGCTGACCTGAGGCAGACTAAGAGTTCACGGGAGCAGACAGGTTTAAATGAAGACATAGACTGTGATGAAGAGGATGGCATTACTCAACAAAAGCCCCAAATCCAATCCCAGTCACAAATAAAATCCCAAGTCCAAATAAAGTCCCATGGAGCCCAGCTGAAGTCCCAAACAGGCCAGCTAAAGAGCCTAGGCCAGCCGAAATCACAAGTCAAGCTGAAATTCCTTGGAACCCCTCTCAAATCCTTCAAAGCCCCACTGAATCTCCAAGAAGACGTTCCTCAGCAAATCAAGGCCAAAGGATATGCCCAAGTGCGTCAACAGCCCAAAAGCGTTCTCAAGCATGAAAGAAAGTCTGGCTGGTTCATGAAAACAGCAGAATTCCAACCGTATCCTGGACCGCAGTCCCAAGCCTATAACGGGTATCTTTTCCAATTTCAAGAGCAGCCACAGTACGGAGTTCAACAAACAAAATCTTTCCACCAGGCTCAAGGGACTTGCTACTGTCCAAACGGAGGTGTAATCCTATACCAAAGTGCCTTCGCAGGGTAACACGCTCATTAATCAGCCAAGGACCAAGGCATGCTCAGAGGTAAGTTTCTTACAAACAACAGAGATATGGACCCCAGTGTTTGTAAGTGGTACATGAGGACTTCCTGAGCCCATTATGGGACTGGTAGTGAAATCTTCAGCCAGGGATATACCGACTTGCAAACTTTCTGGAGCTGAGCTCCACTCCCTGGTGAAGCAAGCACAGGGTAGAGGCAGGGAAAGCTGTCTGGCTGCCACTGTGTCTCAAATTCCTCCTCTACTTAGTGAGTATTTTCTATACATTTGTTTTGCACATGTAGCCATTAATTCTTGAGCATGTACCACTTATAAAGTCATATAAGGTCAAGATGTAATTTTGAAACTTCTTATGATTTGGCTTCATAAGTCTCAGTTTCTTGCTACATTGTTACAAAGTACTGTTTTGGTTTTGTTTCACAGACCAATTAATATGTTTCAATCCCACTGAGGGTACACTTATCCTGTAGAGACCACAGATGCATGGGTTTGTGCTCCATCTTTATAAATTCGGAAGATAAATGAGACCCCACACCATCCTTGTTTGTGATGCAGGAGCTGTGAAAAGGGACGCAGTAGGCTGGGGAGGGATGGGTTATAGTGGATGTCTGCTCTCTTAGGAGAGAACTCTGTAGCCTGGGAGGAAAAGGATGCTCCCCGTATGTTTGTATTAAGGGGCACTTCATGTGCAGAGAAGGAAAGGAACAGAGTCTGTGGTCCAAGGGACCAGTAATGGCTGGTACCCCAAATGGTCATAAATTGGTCCAAATAGACAAAGGACCTGTTCAGACTCACTTCCTGTCAGCCAGTCTTCACCATCATGCATCACATCTGTGTCCTCTCTCCCTAGGAGTCACCTGACCTGTGTGGATCGTGATGTCTTCGAGATGCAGACTCCCTGTAGTTCCAGATGCTCTTCCACGGTTGCCATGAGCACTCACACTTTCCCTCCTGAGGCTTTCTAAACTTGGAGCACCCTCAAACAAATGTTCTCTAGTAAAGAGATCCTTCTTGATATCATTGGCTTTTGACTGTTGAAATCTCCAATTTCCTACTAGATTGGGAGTTTGTATGGTATCCCTTCAAATGACAGTCCCAAACTGAAAGGACAGAACACTTGTGTAGCACTACAGATAATAGAAAACAAGTGTTTCCCAATAAAGGCATTGTTTTGGCATCAGTTGCTTTTTATTTTTTATATATATTATGACTGTGTGTATATGTATATGTCTGAGTGGGTGTTCGTGCCTGGCAGGGTTTGCCTATGGAGGTCAGAAGATAGCTTTGGGAGTTGGTTCTTTCCTCTTCCATGAGGTCTAAGATTGAACTACTTATCAGGTTTTAAGAGCAATTGCTTTACTCATTGAGCCTTGTGTTGACCCGTTCTTTGTTCTTGCTTATTCAAATCCCTTTGTTCCTACAAGCTTGGGGGTTTGGAGGACACACCTCCAAGTGACAGTTCCAACTGTAGATAATAGCCATATTATCTAGATCTCTGTTTAGAAATGCAATATCAAAAAAAACTGATGAACCCTTCAGACAACTTGTGCATATACTGAGAACAACTCTCAACCCTCTCATGACTCTTTTGCTAGTGGGATTTCAGAAACTGCCCACTTAGAAACGTCACATGTGCTGTACTCTGTCAGCACATAGGGACTTCTCTGATATACTGGCACCTTTGTTTCCATTGGCCCTTGGAACCTTTCTCTTTTTTCAAGGATGTTTTATTCTTTTCTAGATCCCTTTCAGAAGCTAATATCTCATACATTGATATGTTTAGTCTCTACCACCACGACAAGACAGAGTGTGTTAACTAGTGTCACTGTGGGCAAACAGAATAAAGGACCAAATCTAATAGTTGGAAAATGGAAACTTTGGTGTCTAAATGGTCTACTTATCTAAGTATCTAAGAAGTATCAAAGTATCTAAGAAGCCTCCAGAGAAGACAAATTCTTTAGAAACAGGAGATAACCATGAAAAAGTAAAAATAGTTTCTCAGTTCCAGCTCAGCCACAGGAACCTTCATCTTAGGTAAAATCTGTCTCTATCTCTAGGCTTAAGTTCACCATTTGTATATGGGAAAAGCTCAGGTAGTAATCTCAAACTAACTCCATCCCATATCTGTTGGCTGAGATGAGATAGGGTTGCCCCAGTTCTGTGGTTATATGACAGGAACTGAACTATTTATTTATTCATAAATATGTTTGAAGCTTGTGGAAAGGAAAGAATGACTTAACATGGTCAAATATCAACTCCCCTGCTTCCGACCCCACAAGTCCAGAGTCATGTGACCAGGAGTCAGCGCCACCATCACTGGTTTTAGAAAGTGTAATTCTTCTAGCTACTGACACAAATCAGTAACTCCTTTGTTGTAGGTTTGCAGGTCTTGGCCACCATCCGTGCAGTGAATAGAGAGAGCATAAAAATGGAGATTCTGCGAGCTTTACAACATAACAGAATTGCTTCTTCTAAGGTCTGGAAATTTGGGGTCTATGAGTCCATCTTTCTTGTAATTTCCCCATTTGAAAATTACAGTTGGAAGTACATTACTTGTGTAGGCAATACTAAGCGACACTGTTCAGGGACAGACGAGGGTGGAATAAGGTAGGTTTAGAAAGGTTTGGTCAAAGAATGACCACATTTTATGTGTGGGAAGGACAGACAGTAGAAGACAGAATGTAGATTGTTATATATTACATTAGAGCTCCTGCCGAAGGAAATGGTGACTTCTAAGCCTTGGACACTCAAAATCTGAGAGCATTTAGAAGTAGAATCCCTGAGACTGTTTACATTCACACAGATGTGACCGCAGGGTAGTTCCACTCACAGCCAGTCTTAACCAGCATCCTTTAATTTCCCTTTTTACTATTTTAGAATTTCATACATGAATGTATTAATTTTTATTAAGTCCACTCCCCTTTCCATGCTCTCCAATTTCTCCTCTCTTCCCCTCAACACTATTCTTACTTCCCAAATTTGTGTGTGTGTGTGTGTGTGTGTGTGTGTGTGGTTTTTTTTTTCTCAATCTTTTAAGTTTACTTCGTGTGTCCAAGTGTAGGATGATCCACTAGAACATGGGTTGGCTCTTGGGGCTACTTCCTGGAAGGAAACACTCTCTCTCTTTCTCTCTCTGTCTCTGTCTCTCTCTGTCTCTGTCTCTGTCTCTCTCTCTCTCTTTCCCAGCAGGCATGCATTGACAATAGTTGCTTGTTATAGTAGTGGGCATCAGGACCCCCTCCCCATCCATGCTGATATTTTGGCTGGTTTGATCTTGCACTGGTCATATGCATGCAGTCACAGTTGCTATGAGTTTAAGTGTGCAACAGCACTGTCATGTCTGGCAAATGCTGTTTCACTGCAGGTGTCTACCACCTCTGGCTCCTGCCCTCATTCCTCACCCTTCTTGCATGATGATCCCTGAGCCTTGAGGGGGAGGGAGTATGACATAACTCTGCCATTTCAAGATGAGCACTCCATAATCTCCTGTTAGCTTTGCGTTGTTCAGTTGTGGATCTCTGAGTTAATCATACCACATTGAAAAAGAAACTTCTCTTCTGAACCTTGAGAGATGCATTTCATGCATTTAGCTGAAAAAGCATGTTATGTTCTTCCTTGGAGCCTGTGGATTAGCCAGACCTGGATTTTGAGAACAATTAAGCATGCCAGATATGCTTAACTCCCTCACCCCATCCCTCTGTATCAGCCACCACTACTCAGAGGCACTCTCTACCTAGAAAGCCCCTGGCCATGACAGTGTGGAATCAGATAGGTGATCTTCACTTTATTTCCAGTCCTCAATTTCAAACTCCCTAGTTTCATACCCAGCCCCATAGCAGACTACCTTCAGGGGGCTGTCCTTTCTCTCTGACTCCACTCCCTGGGCACCGAACCTTGCATAAAACCCAGCTTTCCTCCTTCATGTGGACCTCCTCAGCCCTCTAATAACCCATCCCCATTCCTTTTGGGCAGTCTCCAATCCTAGAAACACCAAAGACCACCCCCAGTGGACACACTTAGCAGAAACTCACAAGCACTCCCTTCCAGGAAACCCATAGCCACAAGACTTTCCTAAGACCCAAGAAGGGTAACATAAAGATCAAGGAACAGAACACTCACTCAACAAAGACAAAGTCAGCTATCAACATCTAGAACCACAATAATCCCAAACACAGATGCCTAGACAACAGTGCAAAAACATAATCATTAACACTAAAGGAACCCTGTGTCTCTACTGGAGCCCATCAACTTTGCCACAGTAGGCCCCGAGAAATACAATAGAGCTGAAGCACCAGGACTCCAAAATAGTCATTATGAATACGCCCAGGGAACTCAAAGTGGCTGCGAATGAATCCATTAACGAAGTCCGTGAGAACACAAGTAAACAGTGGAATGGAATGATGAAAACCTTTCAAGACACGGAACAAAGTAGAATTACTGAAGAAAACCCAAATTGAGGTGAGACTGGAAATGAAGAATTTAGGAATTCAACCAAAACCTCAGAGGTAAGCCTCATCCGCAGAGTACAAGACGTGGAAAAGGGAATCTCAGGTGTGAAAGAAGGACAACGTAGGAGAAATGGATATGATCAGAGAAGATGTTAAATTTAAAATAATCCAGACACAAACACCCAGAAAATCTGGACATTATGAAAAAAAACTAAATCTATGAATAATATGAATAAAAGAAGGAGAAGAAATAAAACACAAAGAAAATGTTTTCAACAAAATCACAGAAGAAAATTTCCCTAACCTTAAAGAGGTGGTGTTTACCAAGGTACAAGAAGTAGACAGAACACCAAATAGACACGACCAGAATGGAAATTCCACATGACACATAATAATCAAAACACTAAATAGAGAGAAAATATTAAAACCTGCCAACAGGAAAGGACCAATAACATATAAAGGCAGACCCATTAGACTAACACCTTACTTCTCAGTGGGAACTCTAAAAGGCAGAAGGGCCTAGCTGGATATTTTACAAACTCTAAGAAACAACAGATTCCAGCCCAGACTGCAATACCCAGGAAAACTATCAATCACAACAGACAAAGAAAAACATCCCACTCCAAACAACAACAACAACAAACAAACAAACAAAAAAGCAATATTTACCCACAAATCCAGCTCTACAGAAGGCACTAGAAAGAAAACAATCTGAAGAGGTTAACCATACTCAAGAAAACACAAGGAGTAAATAATCCCAAATCAGCAAATTAAAAGAAAGGACAACATCCACATGATTGCAACAAAATGACAGGAATCAGTAAATGCTATTTATTGATAACTCTCAATATTAATGGCTTCAGTTCCCCAATAGAAAGACATATACAAACATATTGAGTCAAAAAATGTTATTCATCTTTCTGCTGCCTCCAAGAAACACACCTTACCTCAAAGATAAACAACACTTCAGGGTAAAAGGACAGAAAATCTTTCAAACAAATTGACCCCAGAAGCAAGGCAGTATAACCATTTCTATATCTGACTAAACAGATTTCAATACAAAACTAATCTGAAGGGATACAGAAGGATACTAACATAGTCATCAACAGAAAAAAAATCCACCAAGAGGATATTGCAATTCTAAACATTTATGGACCAGACACAGTGCACTCAAGCTCATAAAAGAAACTACTACATCTAAAATCCCATATTGACCCTCACACAGCAATAGTGAGTGTTTTTAATACCCCCTTCTCACAAAAGACAGGTCATCTAGACAAAAACTAAACAGATGATGCAGCTAAATAATATTGTAAATCAAATGGACCTAAAGCAGAGATTTACAGAGTATTTCACCCAAACACAAAAGAATATACTTTCTTTCCAGTAATTCATGGAGTTTTCTCCAAAACTGAGCACATACTTGGACACAAATCAAGTCTCAACCAATCCAAGAAAATTTAAATAACAATCTGCATCCTATCTGACCACAGGTTAAAGCAGGATATCAACAACAGGAACAATAAAACATGTCATGGAAAGTTAGCAACTCACTACTGAATGAAAAATGGATCAAGATAGAAATTAAGAAGAACTGAACACCTTTCTAGAACTGAATGAAAATGAAAATACAACATACCCAAACCTATGGGCCATGTGGAAGGTAGTTGTAAAAGGCAAGTTCGTAGCACTAAGTGCCGACATAAAAAAATTGGAGAGACCCCCTGAAGAACACCTGAAATCTCCAGAACATCCTAAAGGGAGAGAAGGCATGAAATAATCAAACTCGGGGTGGAAATCAATAAAATAGGACAAAAAATAATACAAAGAATCATTGAAACAAAGAGTTGGTCCTTTGATAAAACCAATAAGATTAATAAAACTCTTAACCTAATTAACTTAAAGACTAAAAAGAGAAGATCAAATGTAATAAAGTTAAAGATGAAAAGAGGGGCACCAGGGAAATCAGAGAATCATGACACAATTTAAAAATCTGTACTTCACCAAGCTGGAAAAAGAGAGAGACAGAGACAGAGAGAGAGACAGAGAATAAATTTTATGATATATGCCAATATATATTCAAACAGACTTATAATCCCTAGTGAAGTAAAGCAGTAATTTAAAGTCTCCCAATCCAAAAAGCATAGGGCTAGATGGCTTCTGCACAGAATTCTACTAGACTTTAGAAGAATTAGTACCAATATTTCCTAAAATTATTCTGCCAAATAGAAACAAAAGAAGCATTGCTGAATTCTTTTTTATGAGTCCACAATTACCCTGATACCTAAGACATATAAAAACATAACAAATAAAGAGAATTACAGACCAATTTCCCTTATAAACAAACATGTAAATTTTTTCAACAAAATATATGCAAACCAAATCCAAGAACACATCAAAAAGATCATCCACCATGATCAAGTAGGCTTCATCCCAGAGATTCGGGGATGGCTCAACACACGTGAATTGATACATGTAATCCACCATATAAACAGACTGAAAGGCAAAGCTATATGATCAACTCATTATTGTAGAAAAGGTGTTTGACAAAATCCAACACACTTCAAATGAGGAAAGTACTAAAGAGACTAGGGACACAAGGGACATGCTACCTCAACATAATGAAGATGCTTACAGCAATCCCACAGCCAGCATTGACCCAAATGGACAAAGAAGCAGCCTAAAGAATTGGAAACAAGCTTTGCCAACTACACATCTGATAGAGGGCTAATATCTAAGGTACATAAAGAACTAAAAACACTGGATATCAAGAAAGCAAGTAACCCAATTTAAAAATGGTATACGGATCTAAACAGAATTCTCAGAAAACTCAAATAACTGAGAAGCACTTAAAGAAATGTTCAGCGTCCTTAGTCATCAGGAAAATGCAAATATAAACAACTCTGATATTCCATTTTATGCAAGTCAGAATGGCCAAGACTAATAAAACAAGTGACAGCTCTGCTGGCGAGGTTTTAGGGTAAGGGGAACATTCATCCATTGCTGGTGTGAGTGCAAACTCATACAGCAGTATGGAAATCAGTGTGGTGGTTCCTCAGGGAGCTGGGAAGAGATCTACCTTAAGATCCAGATACGTCACTTTTGGGAATATTCCCAAAGAACTCTACATTCTACTACAGAGACGCTTGCTCAACCATGTTCATTGCTACTCTGTTCATAATAGCCAGAAAGTGGAAACAGCCTAGGTGACCCTCAACAGAAATATGTGGGTAAAGAAAATGTGGTACATTTGCATTTTATAAATTAAATCACAAAATTTCCATGTAAATAGATGAAACTAGGGGAAAAAATCATCCTGAGTGAATTAACACAGCCCCAAATAGACAAATACGGTATGTATTCGGTTTTATGTGGAAGTTAGGTGTTAAGTCTTTGATAAGTAGGCTACAATTGGTACAACCATGGAGGTTAGGCATAGAGTCAGGTATTCTGGTGAAGGGGAATGATCTTCTGAGAAAGTGAAATAGAATATATAGTTATGGATAGATAGGAAACAGAGAGATTGGAATGGAAAGACTAAAGTAGGGGGAAGGGAAGAGAAGGCAAAGGGAAGAAATACAGGGAAGGACGGCAAAAACTAAATGCCATTCAAGGGTCATATGGAAACCTAATACAGTAGAAACTTATTAAAATACATATGCATATATGAAAAATATAAGACAGAATTGAACTTGATATCACTATGTTAAGTGAAATAAGCCAGTCATAAAGATAGATTTCAAATGCTTTCTCTTGAATGAGAAATCATGTGTGTGTGTGTGTGTGTGTGTGTGTGTGTGTGTGTGTGTGCGCGCGTGCGCACGAGCACTCATGTGCACACACTCATGCATGTGCATGTGTGTATGGACAATAGGGTGGGGTGGTGACCCAGTGAGAGGTGGAAGACAGAACAAAGCAAGGTACTGGGAAGGTGAGTGTGAGCCAAGTACATAAAGTATATGCTTGAAAATGTCACGATGAGATCTATTCCTTGTACTGTGATGAAGAAAGAACATAGATAAAAATACCAAATCCTCACATCTGAGATAGGAGAGCTACGCGGTATCCCTAGGAGTCTGTCTAATCCCTTTCCATTTCCCCCATGTGGGCTTTGAAGAATGTGGGCTGAGAGAATATGCAACTAAAATTGGCTACAGTGTCTTGTAATCTCAGTGCTTTCTATATGCCAAGAACTCTTTCTTACTGAGATTAGTAATAAAAAAAGATAATGTTGATATTATTTATAGGTCAAAAAACAAAATCCTGTCCAATCCTCTCTACCAAAGACACAAATAGCAAAGAGGAGATTAAGATTTGAAAAAAAATGAAAGCAAAAAAAGCAAAGAAACAAAAAATCATAAAAGCAAAACCAACAAGCATGATGTTATAAAAGCAGGATTCAATAAAATTTGGAAAAAAAAGCATTTTAACACAGAAAATGAATGTACAGATAAAGATGAGACGCATGACGTAAAACGGAAATGGGTATCTTGATGGAGAAAAAGCCCTAGACATGGTGTCTTCGTGCTGAAAGGAAGAAGTCATCCTGAAACAATGAAGAAAGGAAACTTGAGAAAGGGTGAAAGCCAAAGTCACCAAGAGTTTGGCAAACTAAAATACTGTGCTCGAAATACTAGCGGGAGCAGTAATGCAAGGGAAGGCAATCAAACAGAGGCAAATCATCCCTGCTTGCAGAGTCCATGGTACTATACATTAGAGACCCCAAAAATTCTACCAGAAAATATCTAATGGTAAACTATCCTAAAATTAATATGAACCCACACAGACCTCAGATAGCTGAGACATTCCCAAACCAAAATCGATCCTAGAGGGATCACAATTCCAGCTCTTAAACTATATAACAGAGCTATAGGAGTTAAAACAACATAGCTTGAGCACAAAAATAGAGATGGAGACCAATGGAACAAAATCGAGGAGTCAAACATGAGAACTTGTAGCTTCAGCCACCTAATATTTGACTAAAAGATGCCAAAACGTATAAGCTGGAGAAAAGAAAGCATCTTCAACATATGGCCCTGGGAAAACTGGAAGAGTGGGATTAGATTTGCCCACATCATCAAATGTGACCTAATTAAGAAGTTAGTTATACATCATAGTTCTATGTGCCCAGTGCCACAGAGAAAACTCTGTGATTAGGAAAACCCTTCACCAACTTCTCTGGGAATTCATGTCTGTGTCTTTCGTGCGGTGACATGATTTGTAATATCATCAAGTTGGGCCTCCTCTTCTAAATTAGATGGAAAGCTATGTGATGGGGTGGGAGGCGATGTCAAGAGCTTGTGAACCCTGAGTGCCCGGTTTTACCCCCTAATTGTACCGGATGTTTACCTTGAGTGGGCTTAGCATAAAGGCTGGGTCCAGTTCCAGCCAAGGATTGTGATTGTGAATCAGGTGAATGTCTATGGAGCCAGAAATGAGCAGAGTGGTTCCTATTGCAAACAATAGACCTGGTTCTGTTGCTCCCTTGTAGAATCCAGGAATAAAGGTATACAGGAAGTGAAAACTTATATTCTATTGCTACTGGATGCTGTACCTTTCAAGTCACTGTGAAACTGAGAAACTCAAATGACATTTTATATGACATTTTATCTCATGATTAGGTTAGACCTAAATTCATAATTCTGTCCCAACTTTTGATTTTCTTTCCAATATTACTCAGAAGTCAGAAGTGAGTTTTAAACTCCTGAGATGCCACTTAAAATCCCAGAAACCTCAACATATTCTAGCTCTCTGGTGTTACTGAGGCTTACAGAGCAAGGAACTCAGCCCATTCTGTGACTGTGGAGAGAAGAACTTTGGCCTGAAAGACGGTATGGCGCTGTGATTTTCTGGAATCTAGAAGAGAATCAGAACATAAGGTACCTTGAAGCAAAAGGGAGTGAAGAGCTGGACGTAGATTAAGGGACACACTTCCCTGCCCAGGTACACAGCATCCTAGGTAGACAAGACCCAGTCCAGATGGGATCCTAAGACCAATGGACAGTTGGTTCAAAGCCATGCTTCCCAGGGGACCTCGTAAAACTGTGATACACTTATCTCTTCAAAGTGATACTATCTCTTAAAGCTATAATGATTGCACAGTAACGTGGGCTGTAATTATTGAGAAATACAAGACCAGGCATGACATGGGATTATAGACACTATATGGCAAACAGTCTGATGGAGTAAGTCATTGCAATTTAATGATGGAATAAATCTGGACTGGGAAGTCTGGGAGTATGGACACCAATCAGGGGTGCCTCTGATCTGCCAGTGAAACTGAGAAGACATCTCCTTTCAAGGGCCCGTACAATTGACATAAAGCAGTGGGAGACATTGTATCTTCCAACACTCAGATTCTTGTCCTCTCTGCCCCTCAAGATCGGTTGGTTGTACTTCACCCGCCCTGCCACAGGCTCGGGAGTTATTTGGAGAGGGGATGGAAAGGTTGTAAGAGCCAGAGGTGGTAGACATCTGCAGTGAGGTGGCATTCTCTGGGCATGGCAGGGTTGTTAGGCACATGAGCTCACAGCAGCTGTGACTATGTGATCAAGGCATACCCAAGACCAGATCACTCAAGATCCTAGTGTGGACAGAGAAGGTCTCAGGAAGTTCACCACTATCCGAGGAGCTCTGGGCAACTGGTGTCAGCTGGTATGGTTGGAGTCATTTTTCTCAGCAGAGGGGGGGGTTCCCATAGAGGCCACTCATACTCCTGTGGGTGCTCCTACACCCAGGCACATGCTGGCAGCACTGAGTGGACTCAGGTTTAACAAGAAGCGAGTGGAGCTGGGAGGGATACATGGCACAGGGTAGCGAAGGAGGTAGGGAAAGTAGATGGCTTTGATCAGAAATACTGCATATATTTTGAGGTATATCTTAGCCATTTTTTTCTTCATTTGAGAATTCTCTATTCAGGTTCCAGGCCCCTTTTTTCAAGTGGGTGATTTGGTTTTTGTTTGTTTGTTTTTTTGTTTTAAATTATTTAATTTTATATGTACGAGTGTTTGGTCTACATGTAAATCTTTCACAACATGCATACCTGGGGCACACAAAGGCCGGAAGAGGGCATTGGGTCACCTGGGTTTGGTTACAGACAGTTGTGAGCTGCCATGTGGGTGCTAGGAATCAAACTTGGACCAGCCAGTGCTCTTATTACAGATCTGTCTCTCCAGCCTCTAATTTCCTTTGTTGGATTTTTGTTTGGTTTGACTCCTTGTTTTTTGAGTTCTTTTTATATTCTGGAAATTACACCTCTGTCAGATGTCTAGCTGGCAACAATTCTCTCCCATCCTGTAGTCTTCCTCTTCATCTGGTTGATTTTTTTTCTTTAGCTGTGCATAAACATTTAGTTTTGTGAAGTCCCATTTGTCAACTGTTGCCTTAATTCTTAGGCAAATGGAGTCCAGTTCAGGAAGTCCTTTCCTACACCTATATCATTTAGGGTACTTACCTATAGTACCTTCCAGCAGTTACAGTGTTTCAGGTGTCATATGTAGGTGTTTTTTCCATTTGGAGTTAGGTTTTGTGTGTGTGTGTGTGTGTGTGTGTGTGTGTGTGTGTGTGTGTGTAAGTGAATGTGTGTGTGTCTCTGTGTGTGTGTGTGTGTGTGTGTGTGTAAGTGAATGTGTGTGTGTCTGTGTGTGTGTGTGTGTGTGTGTGTGTGTGTGTGTGTGTGTGCGTGCAAGATGAAAGATACAGGTCCATGTGGACATCCAATTTTTCCAGAACCATGTCTTGAGATGCTTTCTTTTCTCCAGCAGATGTTTTTGGCATCTTTGTCAAATATTAAGTGGCTGAAGTTATGTGTACTCACGTTTTGATCTTCAATCTTGTTCCATTGGTTTTCATGTCAGTACCACATTGTTTTTATTTCTATGGCTCTATAATATAGATTAAATTCTGCAATGGTATAATTTGGGGTTGGGGTGGTTGGTTTTTTTTGTTTTGTTTTGTTTTGTTTTCTTGTTCTTTTTTTTTTTTTTTTTGGTCAGGATTTCATTAGCTACCTGGGATCTTTGTGGTTCCATGTGAATTTTAGAATACTCTTTTTTTCTATTTCTAAAAAGAACGAGATGAGGATTTGATTGGGATTGCATTGACTCTGTAAACACCTTTTGGCAGAATGGTCACTTTTACAGTGTTAATGCTACCAACCAATGAGCATGGGATGTCTTGCTCTTTTCCAGTGTCTTTTGCTATCTCTTTCTTCAGAGGTTTAAAGTTTTCACTATGGAGGTCTTTTGCTTCCTTGGTTAGGTTTATTCCTAGATATTTTTCTTTTCTTTGATGCTATTGTAAATTGGAGTGTGCCCAGGAACTCTTGCTATGTATGTTTGTTGGTGGTGTATAGAAAAGCTATTTATTTGTGTAAGTTGGCTTTGTATCCTGCCACACTGCTGAATTTATCATTTCTAGAGGTTCTTTGGTAGAATTTTTGGGATCTCCAATGTATAGTATATCATTTCCAAATAGGGAAAGCTTGAGTTCTTTCCCTATTTATATCCCTTTAATTCCTTCTCTTGTCTTATTGCTCCAGCTAATACTTCAAGCACAGTATTAAACAGGAGTTGGGGTAGTGGGTATCCCTGTCTTATTCCTGACTTAGACTGATAATTTCAAGCTCTTCTTCAATTGGGATGATGTTAGTCTTGGGTTTCTCATGTATAGCTCTTACTGTGTTGAGGTATGTTTCCTCTAACCCTGAATTCTCTAGTACTTCATCATGAAGGGATGGATGTTGGATTTTGTTAAAGACTTTCTCTGAATCTGTTGAGATGATCATGTGATTTTTGTCTCTAGGTCTACTTATGTGGTTTATTACTTTTACGTTGAACCATCCCTGCATTTCAGGGATAACGCCAACTTGACCACAGTGGATAATCTTTTGGACGAGTCTGTATCTGTTTCCAAGTGTTTTGTTGAGCATTTTTGAGTCTTTGTTTACTAGGGATACTGGCCTCTAGGGTTTTTTTTTCTTTTTTGTATGTCTCTAGCTGGTTGGGGTATCAGAGTGATGCCAACTTCATAGAAGGAAGTTGGGGGTACTCCTTTTTCTTTTCCTTCCCTGTTTTAAAAATACTTTAAGAAGGACTGGCTGGAGCTCTTCTTTGTATGACTGTAGAATTTCTGTGGATTCGCCTGGTCCTGGAATTTTTATTTTTAGCTGGGAGGCTTTTTATTACTATTTTGGTTTCCTCTGTTATAGGTTTGTTTAGGTTGTTGATTTCTTGGTTGAATTTGGGGGATTTGACTGAATCCAGAAATTCTTCCATTCCTTTTAAGTTTTTCAGCTTAACAGAGTACAGGTTCTAAAAATATTTCCTTGGAATATTCTGATTTCTTTGGTATATGTTATAATGGTTCTCCATTTGTTTCCAACCCCATTAATTTTGTCTGTCTCTTCCTTTCTTTCTTTTGGTTCGTTGAGCCAGAAGGGTCTGTCAATCCTGTTTACCTCTTCAAAGAACCAGCTTTTAGACTTGGTTTCTTTTACTGTTTTCTCTGTTTTTATTTCCATCTATTTTTGCTCTGATTTTGATAATTCCATGCTATAACCTGGTTTGTTCTAGTTTTTATTTTATTTTATTTTGTTTATTTTATTTTATTTTTGACACAGGACTCTCTATATAGTCCTGGCTGGTCTGGAACTTACTGTGTAGTCCAGACTGGCCCCAGATGCACAGAGATCTACTGCCTCTGCCTTCTGAGTGCCAGGACTAAAGGCCTATGCCACCACAGCTGGCATCCTTCCAAATTTTGGAACAGCATCACTAAGTCATTGATTTCTTCTCTTTCTAGCTCTTTCATGTAGGCACTTGGAGCTATACATTTTTCTTACAGGGCTACTTTCAGTGTGTCCCAGAGGTGTTATTGTACTGTGTTTTTAATTTCATTTAATTCCAGGAAGTTTTTTATTTCTTTCTTCATTTCTTCTTTGACTCATTCATCATTCAGCAATTTGTTGTTCACTCTATGAGCTTGTGTGGTTACAAGAGATTTCTTTGCTGTCAATTTTAAGTTTTATTGCATCTCGGTCAGATAGGATACAAGGAGTGGTTCGGTCTTTTTTAATTCATTAAGATCATCCTGTGTCTCAGGATGTGGTCTATTTTAGAAAAGCTCCGTGTGCTGCCAGGTGGAATCTGTACTCTTTGGTGTTTGAATAGACTATTCTGTAGATATCTAAGTCCATTTGATGTATGATGTCAATTAAGTGTGATGTCTCTGTTTTTGTCCAGATGGCCTATCTAATGGAGAAAGTGGGGTATTGCAATAACCTCCTTTAGTGGATTGATGTCATTCTATGTCTTTACATCCAGTAGTACATTGTTATGAAACTAGAAGCCCCAGAGTTTGGTGGGTATATGTTTAGGATGGTATGTCTTCCTGGTTAACTGTTTTCTTTCTTGACTAGAATGAAGTCTCCCTCTTTATCTCTTCTGACTAGTTTTAGTTTGAAGTCCGTTTTGTCAGATATTAGGATAGTGGTCCCTATTTGCTTCCTGGTCTCCCTTGACTGGAGCACCTTTGCCCATCCTTTTACTCTTGGGTGATGACTATCTTTAAAGCTAAAACGTGTTTCTTGTAGGCAACAGATAAGTGGATTTTGTTTCTTGATTCATTCAACTTGTCTGTGTCTTTTGATAGGAGAATTGAGACCATTGATATTTAAAGTTATTATTAAAGTGTGTGTGTCAATTGTGGTCATTGTATCATCAGTTTTTAGTGTTGTTGTTTGTGTTCTCAGTGGTATTTGTATTTTAATAATTACAGCTTTGTTTTTCTTTCCATGGTCTTTCTGCTGTGCTCACTCCTCTCTTCAGCCTGAAATGTATTTTCTTTAGATTTGGTTTGTTGAATATAATTTTTTAGGCTGTTCATGTCATGGAAACTTTTTCTTCCTCTTAAAATTACAGCAGATAGTTTTTCTGGGTATATTAGTCTGGGTGGGTCATCATAGTTGTCTAGAACTTGGAATGCATTGCTTCAGGGTCTCCTGGCTTTCGAAGCTTCCATTGGAAAATCAGCTGTTATTCTGATAAGTTTTCCTTTACATGTGATTTGCAGTTTTTCTCTTGCAGCTTTCAATACACTTCCTTTGCTATGTATACTTAGTGTTTTAACTATAGTATGCAATAGAAATTCTATTTTCTGGCCTTTTCTATTTGATGCTCTATGTGCTTCTTATATGGGTGGTCTTTCCTTAGTTTGGGGAAATACTCTTCTATGATCTTGTTGAAGATCTGGTATACGCCATTGACTTGGAATTCTTATCCCTTCTTATATTAGTCAGGATTCTCTAGAAGAACAGAACTATAGGATGAATATAAATATTCATATATCATATGTATTCATTACATACGTATGAATGAACATATATATATGGAGAGAGAGAGAAAGGGGATTTATTAGAATGGCTTATAGGCTGTGATCCAGCTAGTCCAATAATGGCTGTCTACCAACAGAAGGTCCAAGAATCCAGTAGTTGTTCAGTCCATGAGGCTGGATGTCTCAGCTGATCTTCAGGATATGTCAGAATCCTGAAGAAGTAGGCTCTAATGCCAGGGAAAGAATGGTCTTTCCAGGGAGAGTGTAACTGAGCAGGCAAAGAGTGAAAGCTTCCTTCTCCTGTGTCCTATATATAGGCTGCCAGCAGAAGGTGTGGTCAGATTAAAGGTGGATCTTCCCACCTCAAAAAATCAGATTAAAGTGGGTCTTCCCACTTCTGATGATTTAATGTATTAAAAAAAAAAAAACCTTATAGGTGTGCCCAGCAGCTTGTGTTTTAGTTAATTCCAAATGTAGTCAAGTTGATAAACCAAGAATAGACATCACACTCCTCTATGCCTATAATCCAAGCGTTGAATGGTTTCATGGTATTCCAGATGTCCTGTGTGTTCCTTTTCCTGTGTTTTTCCATGTACTCTGTCTTTGCATCTGATATTCTATTTTCTGCTTGATTCATCCTACTTGTAAGGCTTTCCTTTGAGTGTTCTAGTTGAGTTCTTAGGTCTTTCAATTCTATCTTCGCTTCAGCTCGAGTCCACTTCAACTGTTTCTATCTCCCGAATGAACTCCGTTCTCAGGTCTCGGATTGTCCTCATCATTCCCATCAGCCTTATGCTTGTAAGGACATCATCACTCAGATGATGGACGTCACTTGAATGGACATCACTCCGGTGTTTATTCTTCTTACGTTTTTTTTTTTTTTTCTCCTTAACTTCTTTGAACTGTTTCTTTGGGACGTATTTAAACTCCTTGAATTCTTTGATGAAGTTTATGCTTGTTCCTTTAAACTCTGTGTCCTGGAGTTCACCTAGGTCATTCTCATTGACAAACATTTCTACCACACTGGTAGATTTTGGAGAGAAGATACTGGCTTTGTCTTTCACGCTGTTGTTGTTTTTACAATGAGATCTGGCCAAGTGGACTTCTTTTGTTAGTTCAACACCGAAGCAGACAAAACAGGTTGGGGGAAGAAGAGAAGATCTGTCCGCAGGTTGAGCCTAAAGGTTGAAAATAGTTTGAATAGAGTAGGGTCAGGTGGACAGTGGGAGTGGGTTGATATACAAGACACGCTTCCTGTTCCCAGCCTGGACTGTTTTCATTCCAGGATCTGGCTGAACAGAAGGTTGGATATGACATGGGAGAGTTCTGTAGTTTGAGGGATAGGCTGGCAGGACCCTGGCCTTCTGCTCTTTGGCTGTGTAGGCAGAAAGGCCAAACTAGACTTGTGTACTGATTTGATGTTAAAAAACCTTTTTGTTTATTTTTTGGGGATACCCAGTTGAGAGTTTTCATTTTGTAACTGTGACACTGGCTTTTAATAGCCATTTGGGACACTTCTCAGTATTTAACCAGAAGGTATGAGTTCTTTAGGGCTTTTTTATGAGACTGTTTTGTTGTTTACAAAACAGCATTAGACTCTGAAGTGAAACTCTGAACTATTGGAATTCAGCCATTTCTGGATCATTTATATAACCTAATTCCTTTATATTATGCCTGTATTAATCACCTGTGCCTAGGAAAGTAAGCCATAATAGTTGGACTGAGTACATGCATATAGGCCAGAAGGCTAAGTAAAGCTTAAAAAAATCCTAGCATTTTGTGTGACTGCAAAGCAGTTGATTAATGGCGTTAATCATCACCTCAATGCAGTATAAAGTTGGAATATTTTGATAATAAACTCAGTAGCAATATGATCTTGATAAATTTAAACCATCTGCTTTTAATCTACCCACATGGGACCTGTGGATCTCAGTTGTCAGCTTTGAAAGATATGTCAGTCTGCTTTGTTTATAGCTTGCTGCCTTTTCCGAGTGCAGCTGTAAATAAACGGCAGGTACTTTTCTCTGAAAGAAGCAGCGGCTGACGGGGCGTGGCCTCAGCCGCTCGGCCGCGCTGTGGACCTGCAGGTACCGTGCCAGCAGCCTATTGCTTTTTGTATGATATTAAGACATCTGAGCGTGAAAGCCTGCATGGCTTTGGTGTGGGGGCAGGGAATCTGCCGCTCGGATATTCGCGGCTTCCCCCGGACCTGCGGGAGAAGGCAGCGGTAAGATACAACATGGCTGAGTCCATGCGGACGTCACATGGAAGACACGATTTGACCAACCATCGTTTGAAGGGGTTGGGCATACCTGCCCATTTGTGATAGAGATTGGAGGCGACCTGTGACCATCCAATCGGCTTTTAGGATGGGCAGGCCATCCGGTTCTGGCTTGAAGCCTCTTCCACCCTTAGGGGCATTACCATAAGACCTCTTTTTTCAAACTCTTTGGGAGGAGGCGCACACGTGCTCCTTCCCAGCGCACGTGGAAGCGCGCGGGTTTTTGAAATTTTAGATTAGGAATTGCCGTGACCTGTAGCCACTGCGTGAATGAGTAGGTAGCTGCGGGGCACCCTGGCATCCTGTCCTGCAGGGCATGCTTTCCCCGCTGTGCTAGAAGCTGTCCGAATGCCTCTGCACATTGGAAAGAGAATCTAAGGGTTAGAACACCTAGAAATTGTACCATTGTAAAAGGAAAAAGTAAAGCATGTCTCTCTCCCAACTTGCTGAGCATTTAAGCTGCAAATATGACTCTTGAAGGAGAGAGTCCTAGTCCGCGGGCTCTATGTTAGCCTCAGCGGGCTGAAGTAAAGGGTCAGATCTACCACGTTTAAATCTGCTTCTTTTGTGGGCACTCACTTTTCTAATGCCCTTTTTCTCTACACCTGTAACCGTTTCCCCGCGTGGTAAAAGCTGTGGCTACAGCCTGGGCTATTGATGCAGCTACATGCTTGGAAGCTTCTCTCCTGAAAAGATTGGGTATTGTCCTGGGGTAATTATGCAGATCCTCTCTGAATGGAGCTTGATACCTGCTCCAGGCCTCATCTTAATCCTAGCTCTCTCCTCTAGGAGACCTTGGGGGATGGGCGATTGCATTGTCTGGTTAGGTTTCTTTGTCCTAGGCTAGAGTCTGAGCCACATGGCTCCATTTTTAAAGCCTCCCTTTTCTACCATGTTGCCATCTTAAGGATTGTCTGAATAAGTTTGATATGAGATCCCTTCTGGGCCGATTCACTGTTCTCCATTGATAGAAAAAAGAAGAGAACTGACTTGAACAGAGGAAAACATTCTCAACTCTACGTGGGTGGCTTTAAGGGATTCTCCCAAGTTCAGAGTCAGAAGCCTAGCCACGACTTTCAGATCTGGCGACCACTCTAAGAGCTTTTACTTGGTCGGTCGTGTGTCCAGTCTTTGCTTTGACGAAGAGATTTCTAGATCGAAGGCTCTCTGTCACCCGAGAATGGGCAGTCGGAAAGCCGAAGAGAAAGTTTGAAAAGCTTTAGAGGTTGCCCGTTCTCTGCTTGAGATTTCAGGCGGTAGCTCCCTAGCTGGAGCCGCACACGTTACCCTTCTGGACCCGAATTTTGTTAAAAAGGGAGTTCTCACCTACTCCACGTGTAGATCGAGTTAGTCCACGCACGATCTTGCTCCACGTTGGCGCGCCAGCTGTCGGTTCTGTGTGTGTGTGTGTGTGTTCTGGGTCCCGCGCGGTCCCGCTGATGTCCCACCCGCAGCAGTCTAGGATCCATTCCGCTGGCCGGGCGAACGGACCTAGACCCAAGCGGAGGGGAGGCGTGGGCCCCTGAATCGCAGTTTGGGGACCTTTCGCGAAGCTGTCCACCTGCGGACCTGAGAAATGGACGAGCCTTGAAGAAAGCTCGGGAGACCGTAGTCTGGTGGACACGAAACTCATTTATTATCAGGCTTTTCCCTGTTTAAATATCTACCGGGGAAGGCGGGGTTTCTCCCTCTGGTGGAGAAGCCTGATTAGCATGGCGGGGGAGGGGGGGGCACCTGAGCTGAGTAAACAAGGGGACCCGCCCACTGGGCGGTTGCGTCTACAATACAGGTAAACATGTCCCTTTAGCTTCCGTGAAGCAAGCAAGTTATAACTAATATTTTTTGGCTAGGGACCTCCATGGACTAGGAGAGGAAAAGGCTGCCCTAGCCTCACAGCCCGCTTCTCTTCTTCCAGAGTGCAGGGGCGTCTTTGGCCTTGACTTCTGCAACCCTCCAGCCACCCCGGAGTCCCACAGTTTTGTGGTTGTTTTTTTTTTTATCTTTAACATTCTGAAGGAGGTAAGATGAAATCTTAAAATACTTTTAATTTACATTCCCCTAGTTGATAATGATACTGAACACTTTTAAGGTGTTTCTTAGCCACTTTTTTTTGTTTGAAACTCTCTATTCCAATCTAAAGATCTTAAACATATAAAGAACTCAAAAAAACTGGATATCAAGAAAGCAAATAATCTAATTTAAAAATAGAGTACAGATATACACAGAGAATTTTTCAAAAGAGGAAATGCAAATGTCTGAGAAACACAGAAAGGTTCAACATCCTTAGCTACCAGGGAAATGCAAATCAAAACTACTCTGAGATTTCATCTTACACTGTCAGAATGGCTGAGATTAATAATGCGAGTGACAGCTCATGATGGTGAGGATGTGGAACGGGGAGACTACCCATCAATTACCGATAGGGATGCAAACTTGTACGGCCACTATGGAAACCAGTGTGGCAGTTCCTCAGGAAGATGGGAATCGATCTACCTCAAGATCCAGCTGTACCATCCTACCACAGAGACGCTTGCTCATTCGTGTCCGTTGCTGCTCTATTTATTTATAGTAGTCAGAAAATGGAAACAACCTAAATGTCCCTCAACAGAAGATAAATAAAGAAAATGTGGTACATTTACACAATGAAGTGTTACTCAGCTGTTTAAAAAATGATATCATGACATTTACAGATAAATGGATGGAACTAGAAAAATCATCCTGAGTGAGGTAGCCCAGACCCAGAAAGACAAAGATGGAATGCATTCACTTATATGTGGATAGTAGCTATTAAGTCAATGATAACCAAGTCACAATCCATAGAATGACAGAAGGTAGGTACAGAGTAAGGGACTAGAGGGTACGGATAGATCTCATTAGGGAAGGGAAATAGCTATGGATGGATGGGGTTGCTGGAATGGGAGACTCAAATGGAAAGAGGGATAGGAGAGGAATATGAGGGAGGGAATCCAGGGAGAGACAGCTAAAGTGAAGAAGCATTTGAGATGTAATATGGAAACCTAATACAGTAGAAGCTTCCTAAATTATACACACGTATGATGGCATTCTAACTGAAATGGCCAGATAATGGGAGAGAGTCCAAACTTAACATCTCTTGTCACCAAATGAAACTTCCAGTACCAGAATTGGGTTACATTTAATTGAGTAGTTGGCCAAAGGTGTCCCCGTGGGAATCCCCCAAACAACTCAGGCTGATGCCAAGACAATAGGTTCTTCTCCATAAACTGACAGCAAGGCCCCACTGCTGAAGACAACACCTACAAAATTCACTGAATATGGAGAAGTCAAGCTGGTACAGATCTAGAGCCTTCACCCCTGTGTTCTAGCATCTTTGGTACAGGAAGGGAGTCTTCACTCTACCAAAAGAGAATCATATACACCAAGCCAGCCACAAACCCTTTAATGTACAAGGTATCCTGCCTGTAAGATAGGCTAGGGCAATGGTTACACAAAGCTTGTGGGAGTAACTAGCCAATATCTGATTTAGTTAAGCTCCACTCCACAAGATGCAACCCATGCATGGCACTGCTTGGGAGACCAAGAACCAGAGATTGTATAGCCTGGGGACCTAGAATACTATTGGTCAAATCAAACAAACAAACAAACAAACAAAGTTGCAATAAAATGACTCCTAATGACATTCTGCTACACTCATCGATCAGTGCCTTGCTCAGCCACCATCAGAGAAGCTTCCTCCTGCATCAGATGGGAACAAACACAGAGACCTCACAGACAGACATTATACAGAGAGTGAGAGACCCTAGAACACTCAGCCCTGAATGGAATGTCTCCATCAAATCCTTCCCCTCAGAGCTCAAGGAACCCCACAGAAGAGGAAATGAAAAGAGCTTAAGAGCCATGGGGGTTGAAGGGCACCAAGGAAACAAAGCCTTCTAAACACAGCTGGATTGGCACACACATGAACTCACAGAGACTGGGGCAGCCTTCAGAGGGCCTGCACAGGTCTGCACCACGTCCTTTATTATGGCTTCCAGTTTAGTGTTTTTATGGGACTCCTGAGTGTGAGGACCAGTGGGTCTCTGATTCTTGTGTCTTCTCTTGGGCTCTCTTCTTTCTATTTGTTCATCCCATCCAACTCCAATGTGGTAGCTCTCTTTTATCTTATTATATTTTATTATGTTGTATTTTATTATTGTTCTTTAGAAGCCTATTTTTTCCTAATAAGAGACTGAAAGGGAGTGGATCTGCATGGAATGGGAGGTTGGGAAGAACCCAGATGAGTAGAGAAAGGGGAAACATAACCAGGATATGTTATGTGAGGAAAAAAACTATTTTCAGTAAAAGAAATATATATATTATAAACTTTATTATAAGGAACAATGTAAAAACACCACACACCAAAATTAACCAGACCAAAAGTCTATGCCTCTCAATGAACTTATCTACAATTATATCATTTCCCTTCCCTTTCCTCCCTCCAACCCCTCCCATGCCTTCCCCATCCCCCCCTAAAATCTATGGCCTCTTTTACTTTAACCATTATTTTTACATATATGTGTATAAATTAAGTGCATAGATCTATCAATACAACCTGCTGAGGGCTAACCATCTGGTATTGGATAATTTCTTAAGGGTCTCATCCTTAGGGGAAACTAATTCCCCCTCTCTCAGCACCCCACTTTGAGGTGAACATATTTATTGGTATTGTCCTTGTTCAGGACAACCATGTTGTCAGAATATCATGGCTGAAGTTTTCCCACCATTGCTGGGAGACCCAATCTTAAAGCAGATTACCCGGGACGTCAGCTCTTACAATCTTTCTGCTGTCTTCTGGCAATATTCACCACGTCTCAAGTGTAGAATTCTGTTATAGATGTGTCCGTTGGGACTGCGGACCACACAGTTATTCTCTGCATTCTTACAATTTGTGGCTTTCTGTAATAGTCTCCATAAAACAAAGAGAAGCTCCTCGTGGTCTACGTATTTCAAAGAGATGCTTTGATAAAGCATGAAAGTTACCGTTATCTGTGTGTATGGGGATATATATTTAGAATCCAGGCAGACTGGTTTAGTAGACTGAAAGTAGAAGGGTCTCCTCTGAGACCCACTACCTCACTAGTCCATGGTAGCTGGCTAGGTTCCCGGGACCAGGCATGATTTCCCTCCTGTTGATTAGGCCTTATGTCCAATCAGACAGCTTTTGGTTACCACCCAGCTATGAGTGCTACCACTGCACCTTTAGATATACCTTGGCATGCTGGTCAATGTTGTGACTCATGGGCATCACAACTGAGTAAATCTTGACAGCTTGCAAAATATTTTCTGGTACTGATTGCTCAGCTATGTTCATTGCTGCCCATTTACAAGCCCTTCTAACTGTCAAATAGATAATGAAAATGTAGAACATATACACCATGCAATGCTAGTCATCTGCACGATGAGAAAATATGGAGAAAATATAATATCGAGTAGAGTAACCCAGACCCAGAAAGACAAATGCCACATGATCTCTCTTGCCTGTGGCTCCTAGCTCTGGATCTTCAGGTAAGAATATATAACCTGGAGTAACCATAGAAACCAAGAAAGCAAAGAAGGTTCAGTGCGAGGGAGCACTGAAGTGGGAACTGGAAAGAGGAAGGGATAGAAGGGGAAATGGAAAAGGGAGACTTTAACTGGGAAGGGAGGTCAATACAAGAGGAGGCGAGGAAATAAAACCCTAATATGTTCAAAAGACCCATAGAGAAATAGATCATTTTTGTTTATCTAAAATGACATATATGTGTTTACATATATAGTCTAACTGAAGATATGCCACTTGGGTTGGCAATAATATCCCCAAGAGTCAGAGACTATCTAACAAAAACTCTAGTACCAGGCACAAGAAATCCACATTCAAGTCATTGGTCAGAGGAGCCCAAGAGACACAAAAAATAATATATAGGTTGTTGGTATTGCTCCTAGTTGGCTCCAAGAGATCAAGGGTAAGTCCCTATTATGGAAGACACCATGCACTGCAACCTCAGAACTTCAAAAAGGCAGGCTGGCTCTGGTCTGAAAGACTCCTCAACGAAGACTTGCTTTTTTATGAAGGATACTGTGAAATAAACAGAACTTCAGAATTCTATCCATGATGAAGCATTTCAGTGATAGTGTTTTGGAAGGGGTTCCATGCTGGAGAACGAGGGCGTGACCAAGTCCTGGCACTTTTGCAGCCTGAGGTCTCTTCCCCACTCTGAACTCTAGCATGTTCTGGAAGTACAGATATCATCGTATGACGGTCTCCAACTATAAGGGAAACTTTCTTAGAATGCTCTGATGGTGTGTCCTTGCGCAGAGTTCCAGGGAACAGCAACCTACCGAGCAGAGAGAAGGAAGCTGACATTTACAGATAAGAAAGATCACTGTCTTTTATATCTTGGGCGAAGCCAGTTGAGGAATATATAAAGAAGACGCTCGGCTCAGTTCTCATCCAAGGACCTTCTTGGCAAGATGAATCCCACCGGATTCTTCCTCCTCACATTGCTCCTCGTTCTGGTGCCAGAAGCATCTTCGAGGAGACCCCTTGGTGAGTGGCAACTTCGTTCTGTGGACCAGTTTCTCGAAAGGGTCCCCCTGGAGTCTGCAGAGTGCTGTGTTCCCAGAGCGTCTATCTCTGATGGAAACTGAGTCTTTTTTGAGCCTTAACCATAAGCCTTGTGTGGTTATCAGCCACTCGACAGGCATAATGTCAGTAATGGGGGCTGCAGGGAAATGTGGAGATCAGGTGACACAAACATCCTCATTGTCAGTTGTGAGGGGAGCTGAAAGGGCTGTGTGACACGTAGATGTCTAACTTGACTACGTTTCTAGTTTGGTCTAATTTCTAGTTCCAGTCTCTAACTAGACGAAGAGGCTGGTGGCTCTGTGGATGAAACAGCAGGGAGGTACACTGGAACACAGGTTCCTAATCAGAGCTGCAGCTCGGGCTCTTGGCAGTGTCCTGTGCACATCTAATCCCAATATACGGGAAGATGGACATAGACAATGAGGCGTTCTTTTCTCTCAACAGAGAAATTCTCACAATCATCTGAAGATGAGTCTTCTTTGGAAGCCATTAAAGCCCTGGATTCAGGCTCGGAAGGGACATCAAGTTCTACCAGCCGATTTGTGAGCTCATACAGTGCCGTCAAGGAAAAAAAACCAGAAAGCATCATCAGAAAGGAAACCTTTTCGGAATCGAAGTTTAAAGAAACTGTCGGTAATAGCAAAGCCTCTGAGAAAAGGGAATCCGCCGCGGAAATAGAGCGCTCTTACATACGGAAAAATGAGAAGCAACATTTTGCACAAGAGATAGATAAATAATGTGGCTCTGGACCAACTGAAGACCTGGACGATCGTGACGGTAAGGGTATCACCAGGTGAGGGAGATGGCTACCTCCTTGTTGAGATGCATGGCCCATTCCCTGGACAGTTATAGGACTGATCCCCACTGTGCTCACCAGGGAAGCTATGGGGTGTGGCTTTGGGAAGGTGAGGGAAGCCCCTCGGCAGAGCAGAGAAAGGTACCTGGGCTAAGGCTGTGTCCTGAACTCCTACCCTACCCTGAGTATGTTTTCAATGTTTTCCCCTTATATGCCAACAAGTAAATAAATCTGAATATGGACCACCTATACAAGCATATTGATCACGTTATAACATAATCTCTTTACTTCTTAGAATTTTGTCTAGCAAAAGTTAACTGTGTGCTTATCATGGAACAAAGTGTTTAGTATTATTCTCTTCCCATGTCCACACATTCCTGTTAGGGTGCATTCATCTCTTCCAAAGGCCATGGGTCCGAGAATTAGCTTCCATTTCCCTTTCAATAAAACACAAAGATGTATAAAAAAGAAAAGTCCCTATTTGAGACACAACAGAATTGGAAAATAGAAAGAAATGGCAATGGTAAGAACCATAGAAAGACGGGTGCCACTCCCCCCTCTCTCCCCTCCTCCGTCACACTTCACAGGTTCCCCTCTCTCTCCCTAGGAGTCACATGGTCTGAATGAAACCTGTGATATCTTCAGGATGGAGACTCCCAGGAGGTCTCAGAGACGATCTCTGCTTTCACTTCTCATACTTGTTTTTCGAGATGTCTACACTTAACATTTACTGCAATACCTTCTTTCCAATAAAAAGACAACGTTCTGCATCATTAACTTTGACTCCTGAGATCTGTTGATTCTGCCTAATGTACGGGGTGGGCTGGATTCCTAGAATGAGTAGTTCCACAATTAAAGGAAGTGACCTTCTGTATTACTGTTGGGAAGAGTATTCAGAAACTCCTTCTAAACTCTGGATCCCATCATTAAATAGAAGATGCTGGAATTCTACCAGTCACTGCATATCCCCGAAATCTACCCTGAAATCTCCTCTTGACCCTCTTCCTAGTGGGGCTTCAAACTGGCAACCTAGGAAATGTCAGAGAAGACATGTTCTGATAGGTCATGGCAAATTCCTTATCTTCTGGTGGCTCCAACACCACCCACCCACAGAAGTACATCCTTGCACTTAGCTCAATTGTCTTGCTCATGGTATAGATCCCTTTAATATTTCAACATCCCTAAGTGTGATACATGAAGTATCTGCACAGAGTGCTAAACAATGTCATCTGTGGAGAGACACACCAGAGGATCACCCACAATGGCTAGAGATGGTGTCTTTAAAGTGCAAATCCTGATGCCCATGCACCTTTCTGGGAGTATTAAATGAGGACTCCAGGGGGTAAATCCCCCATGAGAAGAAATAATTATTGAGTAGTAAAAACATCACAGCCCTGTGGATGAGGGGTTCGGTTTCCACGTGTGCCTCAGGAACATGCTTATCTTCAAACAGATCTGTCTTTATTTTCTATAAAATTAAATCTCCACTCTCAAGATGGATATAATGTTAATATGTTCATTTCAAAACCCATCACAACATCATGGATGAAACAGACAGAGGCAAGGACACTTCTGTGGTTCTCAGACAAGCCTCACTGACAGCTCCTTAGTCGAGGACATGTTTGACCCTGTGGGAAGACAAGAACGACTCTCAGTGTGAGCAAATGGAGACCAGCCTGCTGGGACATCATGAGAACAGGCACTCATGCCCAGAGGTCAGAGTCATTGCTCCAATACTCTGGAAGCTGTAACTGTCTCTTTATCTTCACATCCTTCACAGCAAGTTGTTAAGAGGTCTGGGCCATTGCCTTGATGCGCCCAGCAAAATAGAGCGCACAGCAGCACTCTTCTGCAGCAGCTTTGCAGCAGAAACTTGAGATCTAGACATGCCTGGGCTTGAGCACATATTTTCCTGCAATGTCTCCCACTGGGATGGACACACTGAATCTGTTGCATAGGTGTGCTATGGAAATACATTATAAACCAGGGGGTTTATAAATGAAGACTCTTCTTGTTTATAAACCGAGACTCTTGCTCAGAATTGAGCACATCAGAAGAATACATTGATTTAAAATGGGTGATAGTTTCAATTTCAATTTCAATATGGGAAGGCTTGGGAGAAACTTTGGATAATTTTGGACTAGATTAAACACGTTTTACTTTGGGGAGAATGCATAATAGCTTAAGGAAGAGGACGGGCTGATACAAACTGAATTGTCTCTTTAAAATAGATACTTTTATCTCTGTAACATCCAGTGTGGGGATATGTGGGAAGAGGGTCCTTGTAGGTGCGCTCACTCCCACCCAAGCCCCACCACAGACTTCATTTACAAATGTCTTCCTCTCAGATTCATTATGTCTCCTCTTCCTCCTCCTCTTCTCCTCTTCCTCTTCCTCCTCCCCTTCTTCATACTGTCCTGCTCCTCCTTCTCCTCTTTCTCCTCTTCCTCCTCCTCTTCTTCCCCCTTCCTCCTCCTCAACACACTGAGTCCCGTCAGTGCCTCCCGTGTGCACGGGGATGTGAGACATTAGCCCCTGGAGCATGACCAGCCTGTTACATGCAACACTGCTGAAGAAAACCAGCTCTCATCCCATGGCAGCCACCAACTACCAATAGCTCCTCAGCTAAGTGTGGGGCCTCATGAGCCCCTTCCCTCCCCATGCTGGAGTGTTGGCCGGGTCGATCTTGTACAGGTCTTCTAAGAGCAAGCACAGCCATCATAAGTCCATGAAGGGACTGGCCCTGTCACATTTGAAAGACATTATTTTGCAGCATTCTTCCATGATCTAGCTCTTACAATCTTTCCACTCCGTCTCAGCGATGTTCCCTGAGTCTTAACAAGGGATGTGGGTGGGAGCATAACTCCCGCCCAATAAACCACAGTGAATTTTCTCCCTCAGTCTATCCCAGAGCAACAGTGCCTTCTAGTGCAAGCCTGCAGCAGCATTCTGGCTTTGCATCCCTTCGCAGTGCACATGTGCTGTGCTCCTTACCCTCTGAGTCAGCTTGTCCTCTCTGACTCGTAGAATCCATTTAGAAAATTTTAAGATGTTTCAACTTCTATATTTAGTGTTTATTTGCAGGCCACGTTTTATTTTGGACCTTTCTGTCTACAAAGAATTTGAAATTCACTCCAGTTATATGATACTTGAATATGACAAGGCTATTATATGGAAGAAAATAGCATCTCATTCCATCTGCAGACAAAAGTAGAAATATCCCAGACCAACAGCCAGTGTTGTCATATGTGAAGATAAGGGTACAGCATGAGCAAACAGAGTTTTGTTTCAAATTAATGGAAATGGGTTATCCTCTGATTTAGTAAATTAATTGTTACATTTATTTATGTGTGTGTGAATACTGAGTGCCTAATTTTACCTTCTAGTTCTGCTGGATGGATACCTCCAGTGGGCTTAGCCTGAAGTTCTCGGTGGAACATAGACTGGTATCCAGTTCCAGCCAAGGATCATGATCTTGGCTCAAGTGTTTGTTCTACTGGTTTTTCTCCAGATGTCTCCTGAGACTGAGAGGTTCCCACCTCAGACAATAGACCAGGTCATGTTGCTACCTTGTTGGACCTGGGATTGAAAGGTAGCAAGGACATGAATATTTATATCCTGTTGCTACTGGGGGCTGAGTATTGGCTGTACATTTCAAGCTACTGTGAGGAACTCTGATGGCATTTAGTGACCTTCATCAAGACAGTTAAACATAAGTTCATAACTGCCCCAGCTCCTGACTTTCTCCCCACTATTGCTCAGTAGTCAGAAGTGAGTTATAAATTCCTGAGATTCCATTAAAAATCAAAAATATTCAGCATACTCTAGTCTTCTGGTGCTACTGAGCCTTAGAGAGAGCAAGAAACTCAGCCCATTCCGTGACTGTGGAGAGAAGAACTTTGGCCTGAAAGACAGTATGGCACTGTGATTTTCTGGAATCTAGAAGAGAATCAGAACACAGGGTACCTTGAAGCAGCAGGGAGTAAAGAGCCGAATGGAGATGAAGGGACACACTTCCCTGCCCAGGTACACAGCATCCTAGGTAGACAAGACCCGGTCCAGATGGGATCCTAAGACCAATGGACATTTGGTTCAAAGCCATGCTTCCCAGGGGACCTCGTAAAACTGTGATACACTTATCTCTTCAAAGTGATACTATCTCTTAAAGCTATGATTTCAAAGTAACGTGGGCTGTAATTACTGAGAAATACAAGACCAGGCATGACATGGGATTATAGACACTATATGGCAAACAGTCTGATGGAGTAAGTCATTGCAATTTAATGATGGAATAAATCTGGACTGGGAAGTCTGGGAGTGTGGACACCAATCAAGGGTGCCTCTGATCTGCCAGTGAAACTGAGAAGACATCTCCTTTCAAGGGCCCGTACAATTGACATAAAGCAGTGGGAGACATTGTATCTTCCAACACTCAGATTCTTGTCCTCTCTGCCCCTCAAGATCAGTTGGTTGTACTTCACCCGCCCTGCCACAGGCTCGGGAGTTATTTGGAGAGGGGATGGAAAGGTTGTAAGAGCCAGAGGTGGTAGACATCTGCAGTGAGGTGGCATTCTCTGGGCATGGCAGGGTTGTTAGGCACATGAGCTCACAGCAGCTGTGACTATGTGATCAAGGCATACCCAAGACCAGATCACTCAAGATCCAAGTGCGGACAGAGAAGGTCTAAGGAAGTTCACCACTACCCGAGGAGCTCTGGGCAACTGGTATCAGCTGGTGTGGTGGGAGTCAGTTTTCTTGGGGGGGGTGTTCCCATAGAGGCCACTCATACTCCTGTGGGTGCTCCTACACCCAGGCACACGCTGGCAGCACTGAGTGGACTCGGGTTTAACAAGAAGCAAGTTCAGTTAGGAGGGTTTGTTGCTAGAGAATAGTTGAGGAATTAGGAGAGAAGAAATGTGAGCTGGTTTTGACAGAAAAACTGTATGCATGTATGAAATTCCCAAACAATAAAACTTCATAAATAAAATAGGATAAACATTTTTATTTAAACTTTAGAATCTCATATGTGAGTACTGTACCTACATCATTTCTACTCTTACTCTCTAACCTCCAATTCATCCCATGTCCCAGCCTCCTTAAATTTATAACAACTTCTTTAATTATATCATTACATATTTAAATGTGTGTGTATTCACTTAGATTAAGAGACAAAACCATATGATCATCCCTTTAGATGCAGAAAAAGCACTTGAAAACATCCAATATCCTTCATGATAAAAGTCCTGGAGAGACTAGGGATACAGGGGGCATATGTAAATGCAATAATCGTGATTGACAGCAAGCCTCATCCAACGTCATCTAAATGAAAGAAATGCAAAGCATGTCCACTAAAACCAGAAACAAGACAAGGTGTCCATTCTCTCCTTGCCTACTCAGTATAGTACTTGAAGTCTTATCTAGAGCAGTCAAACAGCTGAAGGAGATCAAGGGGACACCAACAGGAAAGGAAGAAGTCAAAGTAACTTTATTTGTAATATGACTTAGTACAGCGACCCTAAGACTCTGCCAGGAAACTTCTACAGATGATAAACACCTTGAGCAAAGTAGCAGGAAACAAAATGAGCACACAGAAATCAGTAGCCTTCCTATTTACAAATGACAAACATACTGAGGAAGAAAACAGGCAAACAGTACTCTCTTCACAATAGCAAAAACAAAAACAAAAGACAAAAGACAAAACAAACAAACAAAAAACCTTCAGGATAACTATAGCCATGCAAGTGAAAGACTTGTATATTAAAAACTTTCAGACATTGAAGAAAAAAATCTGAAGAAGACACCAATAGATAGAATGGTATTCCATGCTCAGCCTGCTTTCTTAAAGAACCCAGGACCACCAGCCCAGGGATAGCACTACTAACAATAGACTGGGCCCTCACACATCAATTACTAATTAAGAAAATGTTACACAGGCTTCCCTACAGTCTGATCTTATAGAGGAATTTTCTCAGTTGAGATTCCCTCCTCTCAGATGACCCTAGCCTGTGTTAAATTGACATAAAATTAGCCAACACAAGGCTATACCTCAAAAAGCAATCTAAAGATTCAATGTAATCGCCATTAAAATTCTAAAATTGAAATAAAAAAAATAAACAACTTCATATGGGAACACACACGCACACGCACGCAGGAGAGCTGAAACAGCACTGAATAAAAAGCAATTGCTGGAGGAGCCATCATCCCATATTTAAGACTCTATTTCAGAGCTACAGTAATATTTTTTTAAAGTACAATGTTCATAGAAAAACAGGCATGTTGATAAGAACGAATCAAATTGAAGACCCAGACATAATTTCACAGACCTGTGGACGCCTGATTTTTTTTTAACCAAAAATACACTGGAGGAAAAAACCAGCACTGTCAACAAATGGTGCTGGTCAGACCAGACAGCTGCACATAGAAGAAAGATGGTAAGTCCATATCCATCACCCTGCACGAAACTCAACCCCAAGGACCTCAATATAAGCTCAGATACTCTGAGTCTGGTAGAAGGGAAACTGAGAGGAAGCTTGAACTCACTGGCACAGGAAAAGACTTCGTGAACAGGATCCTGGCAACAAAGGCACAAAGAACAGCAATTAACAAACTGGACCTCCTGAAACTGAAAAGCTTCTTCATGGCAAAGGGATTGTCATTGGAGCAAAGCAGCAGCCTCCAAAATGGGGAAAGATTTTACTAATTATGCATGTTAGAGGGTTAATATCTAGTATAAAGAACTAAAGAAAACTTAACGTCAAGAAAAGAAGCAAACCAACTAAAAACAGAACTAAACATATAGTTCTCAAAATATGGAATCTTGGGCATATATCCAAAGGACTTGATCTTACTCCTCAGAGACTTACTCATCCGTGTTCATTGCCTCTCTATTCATAATGGCCAAATATTGAAAGCAGCCTAGATGTCCATCAACTGATGAATGGATAATGAAAACGTGGTTAATTCACATATGGACTTACAGAGACTATGGCAGCACACACAAGACCTGCACATGTTCAAGCCACTCTGTGTGTAGGGTCTCAGCACCGAGAAGGGAAAGAGGACAAGAGCCACACCTCTAGCAAAGAAGCTACTTGCAACTGATACCTGCTGGGAAAGAGAAAACTAGTTTCTTCTAATGGTGTGTAACTTGATATATCAACCAAACTCTAGGGCAGATCCCTTATTCCCAAGTAGTTTGCTAACAAAAACTTCCATGGAGTGTGTGTGTGTGTGTGTGTGTGTGTGTGTGTGTGTGTGTGTGTGTGTATAGCAAAATACACATTTTGCTATATTTTGTTTTTAGTATTTTTTTTTCTTTTGGGGGTTTTGTTTGTTTTGTTTTGTAGTTTTTTTTTTTGTTTCCCTTCTGAGAGAGAAAGGAGAAAAAGGAAGAGAGAGAACCTGGGTTGGGTGGGTAGGGCAGTGGGGAGGATCTGAAAGGAGTAGAGGAGAAAAAGGAATATAATCAACATACATCATATGAAAAATAATTTAAATAAAAATAAAATGATCCTCCTGAAATAAATAAATCTATGTATAATTGTATAACCTAATAAATCAATTTACTGTTACTCATATGTACATGTCTGTTTATGGCTGAACACCTGAGATTGGATAAACCCATCATGGGTACTCTCCCTGGGGAAAAAACTGGTTCTCCCTCTCTCAGCAGCCACTGATTGTCTAACAAGTCTTCTGGAATGGAGTCTTGTGAAATCTCCCCTGTCTGTGTTGGCCTGGTGACTGCTGTCACAATTATTTGGGTCCCGTTTAGGCAACCACATTGTCCTGACTTCGTGGATGCGACCTCCCTGTCGTGTCTAAATGTCACACTCTCACCAGAGGTGTCCTGATCCTCTGGGACATACATCTATCCACCTGACTTCTGTGATATCCTCTGAGCCTTAGGTGTAGGAGTTGTTTGGCAGGTGTACCAATTGGGGTTAGGTACCCCATGGCCACTAATGATCTGCATTCTGACCGGTTATGGGTCTCTGTTATAGTATCCATCTCTGCACAAAGAAGCTTCCCTAATGAGAAGTGAGGACTACACTCACCCGTGGACATAAGGGTAAACATTCCGAATACAATTAGAAATTAGACTGGTCTGGGAATGCAGCAGTAGTAGGCTCTCCTGCAGCTTGCTCCTATGACCTCTCCAGCCACAGGTAGCTGACTAAGTTTAAAGTACAGGCATGAATTAACTTCTGTTGAGCAGATCTTAAGTCCAATTAGTTAGCTGTTGATTGCGCCATACACGCAAGATGTATGCTAGTATAGGTGACGGTATTGGAGAGATCGTGCCAGGTCAGCCATTATGCTCTGTAGGCTTCACAGATGGACAGGACTACTAACTGCCCAGCTTCGTTGGTACCTTGGACAGTTCCTTCCGACGCTATGAGCGCTGGTCCTCAAGGAGGCCTCCAGGTGAGTTCTAGCTTGACTTCCGTAAGTCCTTGCCCAAAGTGTCTGGTATCTTCAGGAATATGATCTTACTTTTAAGAAGGCAACCAAGGGCAATATCAATAGCCTATAGTATTTTGAGAGTCTCTTGGACCCCCTTACCAAAAATGCAAAGGAAAAATACGTGACATGTGTGACCCTAGATAGATGTTTTTTTTCTGTTAGACAGTCTACGGCCCTTGTGGGAAGCATACCACACTGCAGAATGACTCCATTCGAAATATATATGTGCATGTGAGCATGCACACACATGGATGTACATGCATGTTCTATGTATTTTTAAGTACACTGATAAAATAATGCTTCCCTGTGGTTTTGTAAAACGTCCTTGATGTTGCCTTTCTTTCCTAACCCTTTTATTCACCTCCCTCCTTCTCCTCAGTCATAGCCCCTTTAGTTTTCCTCAACCCCTCATACCATATGTGTCCTTCTGTCCTCCCCTCTAGAGATCTGTCTGCCCCTATGGCCCTGGGTCACTTTCTGTTTTCCCGGCCTCTTTAGTTATCTCAGATTATACAGTCACATGTAAAGGTTCAGAGCTGGGGAGGGAGGCCACAAATAAGAGAGCTGAAGGGTTTGGTGTTCTGAGTCACCTCAGAAAGTTTACCTCACTTGTGAAATGTTCTCCAGTTCCATCCATTTATTTGAAAATTCCATTATTTCACTTTTTACAACTTGATAGAATTCCCCTGTGTACATGCACCACATTCTATTGTCCATTCATCAGGACACAAGTTGATTCCCATCCTAGGTATTGTGAACAGAGCAGCAACGAACATGAGCGAGTGTCTGTGGAGTGCAATGTGGTCCTTTGGACGCATGCCAAGGAGTAGTGTAGTTGGGTCTCCTTGTAGCTCTTTCAGAATTCTCCACACTGATTTCCGTAGTGGCTGCGCCAGTCGGCAGTCCCTCCAACAGTAAGCAAGGGTTCTCCTTTCTCTGTATCCTCTTCGGCACTTGTCCTATGTCCTCTTCCTCTTAGCCAGTAAGACCAGGGTAAGATGAAACCTCAAAGTAATTTGAATTTGCCTTTCCCTAGTCAATAATGATGTTGAAACTTTTAAGAAATTTCTGAGCCGTTTTTATTTTTTCTTTTGAGAACCCTCTGTTCAGACCTCTAGCCCATTTTCTTTTAAATTTTATTTATTTGTTTTATGTTTTGGTGTTTTGCATGCATATGCCTGCATGCCAAATGCATACCAGTACAGACAGTTGTAACCTGCCATGTAGGTGCTGGGAATTGAACCTGGGTTCTCTGGAAGAGCAGTCAGTGCTCTTCACAATTAAGCGATCCCTCTAGCCCATTTTCAACTGGGTCCTCTGTCTTCTTGGTTGTTTGGGGGTTGTGTTGTTGTTGTTTGTTTGTTTTTGTTTTGAGTTCTTTGTATATTCTAGGTACTAATCTATCAGATGTACAACCGACAACAATTCTCTCCCACTCCATGAGTTTCCACTTCATTTGATTGTTTTCTTTCCTGTACAGAAGCTTGTTAGTTTTATAAGGTTCCACTTGCAAACCGTTGCCCCTCGTTCCTCAGTAGACGGAGTGTTGTTCAGAACATCCTCTCCTGCACTTCTGTCTTGCAGAGTCCTGCCTATGCTTTCTCCTGGCATTTCAGTGTCTCATGTTTCACCTTGAGGCCTTTGGTCCATTTGGAGTTAATTATTGTGCAGGGTGATAGGTGCAGGTCTAATTTCATTCTTCCACACATGGACTCCCAGCCATTTGTTGCAGGTGCCGCTTTCCCCCATGTATATTTTTAGCTTCTCTGTCAACTATCAGATGGCTGCGATTGCATACGTTTGTGTTTGGGTCTTCCGTTTTGTTCCACTGATCTTCGTTCTGTGCAAGCATCATGGCGTCTCTGTTTCTGTAGCTCTGGAATACAGTGTAAAGTCTGGCACGGCAACTCCTTTAGGCTTGTCTTTTTGTTCAGGATTACTTTGATTACCTGGGGTCTTTTGTGCTTCCATATGAATTTTAGGATTTGTTTTTCTGTTTCTGTGAAGAATGTTGTAATGATTTTGATTGGAATTAATTGCTGTGATTGCTTTCAGCGGGATGGCCATTTTCATAAGATTAATTCAACCAATCCGTGGGAGGTTCTTGTTGTAGAAGTTTGTTTTTAATTATGTATAAAACAATTGTTTGTGCATTGTTGGGAAAAGGGCTGCCTAGGCCTTGGCATTTTGTATTGTCTGCAGGTGTTGGATTTACGTGCGGGGAACGTTTGATTGCTCATAATCTGCACATGCTATCAGTAGAACACCCAAAGAGATCTGGATCAATAAAAACACCTGAGCTCAGACACCCAGGATTCCACTATCCAGTATGGCACTTGCCATGATAGCAAGTGCCCTCTGTTGAGGACTGGCAGGGTTTGCACCTATGAAAATGCCTCCTTGTGTTCTTTATGAGGCACCACAGTATGCATACTATCACAGGTTCTTCCATCTTTAGTGTTGTTTGGGAAAAGAAAAATTAAGAAAATACCTTCACCAGATTGGCCAGTGGGCAAGACTCTGGAGATTTTCTTGACTGATGATTGACGTGGGAGGGCCCAGCTCACTTCAGGCAGTAAAATTCCTGGGCTTGTGGTCCTGGGTGTTATAAGAGAGCAGGCTGAGCAAGCCATGAATTGCACGCCAGTAACCAGTGTTTCTCCAAGACCTCTGCTTCAGTTTCTGTCTCCAAGTTTCTGACATGAATTTCTGCCCTGACTTTCCTTCATGGTTGACTGTGATTGGGACATGTAAGCTGAAATAAACCCTTTCCTCCTCGAGCTACCTTTACCACACTGCAAACCCTAACCTAGGCACCAGCAAAGCAATCGGCTTTTCCTTCCAGTTTTCTAAAGAGCGATTAGCTCTGAATCACCAGTATCACCTCAGTGTCGCATTAAGGAAAGAAATAATGAAAGGAATTTTGCACACTTTGAGGTGCTCCCTTCCAGACCTTGGATTAGGCACAGATCCCACCCAAACACCAATTTTCAGCACAAAGAGATCTTTTATTAAGCTGGAAAAAGCTAAGGTGACTACCTCTGAGTTACACAGAAACAGCAAAGAGAAAACATTGCAGGTGAACTTTTAACAAGGAAGAAAAGAGAGAACAAGTCAGGCTAAGGAGGTGGGTCGAGATGCTGAATGTTAGAGTATTCCACGAGGGATTTTTAACTGCTGGACTTGATGGGCTGAGGAAGGAGCCCCGGTGTTCAGTCTCAGCACTGAGTTAATGGCCAAATAAGGGAATTGACCTTGGTGGCTAGCTTTAGGAGTGTGGTTTAAGGGTTTACTAAGGGAAGGGGAGGAGGAGCTGCCGGCCGCCATGTTTGGACCCCTCTGAGTCCTTTGTTCTCTGGCGGGGGTGGGGGGCAGGGGCGGTTTGCAGGGGCAGATGCCATGTTTGCCAGGCTCGGACCTGTTAGAGCCCTATGAATAAAAGCACTTCCCCTTGAAATCATTGAACTAAGAGTGAGCCCAGATTTGAATTTTCTACATCATGTCCCCTGCGTCTTCCACCCTCCTAACAAAGGGTTTCTGCTCTGTTCTTATTGAGCTGCACAGAACGCATCACGTGGGAAAGGAGTTGGGATACTTTACCGAAATCTTCAAAAGGTTTACAAGGGATGAAGTTACTGGCTCCAACTGACCTAGACACCAAACAGTACTCCAGGCATCGTTATTGAGCAGCCAGTAGTCAAGTGATGACGTCAACATTTACAGTGAATATTCGTTTTAGAAGATGGCTTTCCACTTCTCGCCTGCTGCTTTCAGCAAACGATGCTCGTGTATCGTTTTCGGTCAGGTTCGTGTCAGAGTACATAACATTACAGCTATGCATTAACTTGGGCTGTAAAAGCTGATTGCATGAGAAATCTAAGGAAAGTAAGGCTGATAATTACATTGTTCTCTTAAAGCAGGCCGGGTACACAGTAGGACAGCAGTCTTCAGTCTTAAAAGACCTCATAAGTCTTAGTTATGTATTATTGACTCTGGATGTGAGGTCCAGCAAAAGTTCCAATCTTGTAGAATGTAAGAGATATATTTCCCATAATGCATTCCCTGCCTGTCAGGATTCCTCTTTTGTTGCTTCTACATGTTGACATCCGTGTTCCTGGTACATTGTGAGCCCAGGGTAGACCTGATACAATCTTCCATCCTCTTCCACAGTATTTATGCAGTTTACAATTTTTCACTATTCCTGAGGTACATGGGTGATTTTTTTTTAACCTTTTTTTAAGTTGCTTAGTAACTTTTGTATAGAATTGAGAAAAACATGTAGTTTAAACATATGACTGTAGAAATGCAGACTTCCACGCAGTGAGAGATACTCACTTTGGTCCCAGCTCACATATGTCACTCAGTTTGTACACCGCAGAGGACATTCCCAAGAAAGCATTAAGTGCAGCTGTTGAACACCGCCGTGGGAAATTCTCCCCTTTAATGATGTACTCTGCGGAAACCAGGAAAGGAAAAGGAGACTGTTGTGGGGGTAGGGTGTCAGGAGTTATATATAATGAGGGGATTATCAGGGTACATGTGACCTAAAGGGGGAAATGAAAAATATGGGAGGGGCTCTAATTAGGGAGAAGGAAGGAGATAAATATAGAAGGGTGGTAAAATAACAGTAAGAATGTATAAAAAATAAAACTCTTAGAGAATCATACTATTAATGATATACTTAAGACTAGCTGTAACTCAGTAAGCATATAAATACACATATGCAGTTTAAATGAAAGTTTTCATCTGGGCTGATAGTTCTCCCTCCAAAGCCATAGACCATCTAACAAAAACTCCAATACCAGGCATAAGAAGCCCTCTTCTGAATTGTTTGTCCCAGAGACTCCCAAAACATTATAGGCTATTATTATTGTCCTTGGTTTTCCCCAGAGAGGTAGAAGGCAAGTCCCTATTGCTGAAGACACCATAAGCCTCAGACATTGAGCCCAGAAAGCTCTGAGCTGGAACTGACCAGAAAGCCTTCTTTCTGGTGTCAAGTTTTCATGCTATCAAAGGTGCCGTGCAAGTTTCCAGAGGAGCGAGGCGACGGATGGTCCTTCCCAAGACTGTGATGCTTATTAACCACAGCAACGACCAGAAGACAAGACAATCCTAAGGCTGTAGTCGTGGTGCTCACAGCTTGCTGATCACCAACAGATCTCTGATTGGACTCAAGACCCACTCAGCTAAAGGGAATCATGCCTGGTACTAGAAACATAGCAACAATCTATGGTAATAAAGTCATGGATCTTGGAAAAGAATCTACAACCACCATTTTACTAAGTCAGCATTAGCCCTGTCTGCATTCTAAATACTCGTTCTTATACCCACAGATAAGCGTAGTCCTCACCTTACATCAAGGAAACATCTCTTTGCAGCAGACAGAGAACATCACAGAAACTGCAACCACTCACAATGCAGAGTTTTGGAGCCCGGTCCCAACTGACATCTACAACACAACTCCTACCCCTAAGCTCCGGGGTACATTTTAGAAGAGGATGTGGAAAGATTGTAAGACACAAATACACAGAGTTTGCTGTGAGGTTGGGTCTCCTAGAAATGTCAGAAGCTATACCCACAAAGTCTCACCAACGTGATCACCTCAATGTGAGCTGAACGAAGACAAGAGACGCGCCAGAGTGGATGGGGGAAAACCCGTGCCTCCTCAACCCTACACGAAGAACTAGAGGCAACTAAGGAGTGCTGAGAGCAGGAGAAAGAGTCTTCCCAGGGAAGAGCACACTAGTTGGTTAACCAGTCCCAAATACTCAGCCCTAAAAACATATCCATACAAGTAATATTATACAGGCTGAGCAGGTTGTATTAGTGTATTTAGGAATATATAGGCATTGCTGTTCATCATCAGCTAAAGACACAGCTAAACGTGCTGACCTGTTCACATTCATGTTAGTAGAATTCACAGAATGTATAACAAAGCCACTGAAGAGCATTGGGCACCAGTCAAAGATTATGATTACAAACCTCAGGTCAGCTTCCAATGTTGCTGTGTCTCTTTTTCTTTTTTTCTTTTCTTTTTATCTATCTATTCTTATGAGTTCATGTCTCAGAGCTCAGGACCAAACTGAGGGCCTTGCTACTGCTGGGTAAGGGATCTATCCCTGATCTTCTCTGTGGACTGCTCAAACTTCCTTTCTTTGGTCCATGTTTTGCCCCTTTCCTCCTTGTGTCCTTCCCCTGCGTTCATTCCTTTTCAAATGAAAACTCTTGTCGGTGAAAGCTGCTCTGAAACCACAAGTTCAGGTCTGTGTCTATGGCTGATTTCAGTGATGGAGAACGAGGGCATAACTAGGTCCTGACCCTTTTGCAGCCTGAGGTCTCTTTCCCACTCTCAACTGAAATATGTTCCGGAAGTACAGAAATCACTGAGTGGTGCTCTCAAAGTGCTGAGGAAGTTCTCCAGGCATGCTCTGATGTTGTGTCCTTGCGCAGAGTTCCAGGGAACAGCGCCAAGACCCCTACCGAGCAGAGAGAAGGAAGCTGACATTTACAGATAAGAAAGATCACTGTCTTTTATATCTTGGGCGAAGCCAGTTGAGGAATATATAAAGAAGACGCTCGGCTCAGTTCTCATCCAAGGACCTTCTTGGCAAGATGAATCCCACCGGATTCTTCTTCCTCACATTGCTCCTCGTTCTGGTGCCAGAAGCATCTTCGAGGAGACCCCTTGGTGAGTGGCAACTTCGTTCTGTGGACCAGTTTCTCGAAAGGGTCCCCCTGGAGTCTGCAGAGTGCTGTGTTCCCAGAGCGTCTATCTCTGATGGAAACTGAGTCTTTTTTGAGCCTTAACCATAAGCCTTGTGTGGTTATCAGCCACTCGACAGGCATAATGTCAGTAATGGGGGCTGCAGGGAAATGTGGAGATCAGGTGACACAAACATCCTCATTGTCAGTTGTGAGGGGAGCTGAAAGGGCTGTGTGACACGTAGATGTCTAACTCGACTACGTTTCTAGTTTGGTCTAATTTCTAGTTCCAGTCTCTAACTAGACGAAGAGGCCGGTGGCTCTGTGGATGAAACAGCAGCGAGGTACACTGGAACACAGGTTCCTAATCAGAGCTGCAGCTCGGGCTCTTGGCGGCGTCCTGTGCACACCTAATCCCAATATACGGGAAGATGGACACAGACAATGGGGCGTTCTTTTCTCTCAACAGAGAAATTCTCACAATCATCCGAAGATGTATATAGTGAGAGCTATGACGTGAAGATGTTGGAAAACGGCGGTTCGAGTTCCGCCCGGGAAGAATACGGCCACGACTCCTGGAGTGAATTTAAGTCCAAAAGCCCCAAAAGCGTCTACACTGAAGAAGCGTTGGAGGAAAGGAAGCGTGAGTCCAGTCTTGGTTACAAGTCAAGAGGATCTCAAGGAGAAGAATCAGTGAGATCTTTTAAAACCAGAATAAAAAGCCGGATTACCAGTAAATAACGTGCTCACTGGCCGGCCAAAGACCTGGATCAACATGAGGGTAAGGATGTCAGCAGGTGAGGGGCATGGCTACCTCAGGGTTGAGATGCACGGCCATTCCCTGGGTCATTACGGGACTGATCCCCACTGTGCTCACCAGGGGAGCTGCGGGGTGTGGCTTTGGGAAGGTGAGGGAAGCCCCTCAGCAGAGCAGAGAAAGGTGCGTGGGTTAAGGCTGTGTCCTGAACTCCTACCCTCAGTGTGAGTGGTCACTGGTTTTTCTCTTGCACACTCCAACAAGTAGGAAAATCAGATATTGACCACCTAGAAACGCATACGTACAAGCTTGGACTGGAATCTCATCAGTTCTTGTGTTTTGTTTGGGCAAAACAAATTTTAATTCCGTGCTTATCGTGGTACAAAATACTGTAGTAGCTGCGTTCTCCTCAAGTCCACATAGCCTGTGAGGAGCAAGTATCCTTTTCAGAGGCCATAGCCCTAAGAATTAGCTTCCTTTTCCATCTCAAAATAAATAATTAATTAAATAGATGAATAGATAAATAAATAAATAAACAAATAGAAATGCTCCTGCTTGTGACACACTAGCGACGAAAAGTAGCAGAAATCTGCAGCACAGAGACACGGGGTCCAGCACAGACACCCACAGTATTCTCTCCCCGCCCCACTTCACATTTGTCTTGTCTTTCCTCAGGTGTCACTGAACTGAGAGAAGTCTGTGATACCCTCAGGATGCAGACCCCCCAGCGTCCCAGAAACAGCCCATGGATTTCACTTCTTTCTCGCCCTTGCTCTCAAGATTCCTAAACTTAACCATATTCAAATTCTTTCTTTCCAATAAAAGAAAATAGCATTCTGCACCATAATCGCTTGACTCCTGCAGTTTGTTGCTGCTGTGGCGTATGAGTTGGGTGGGATTCCTGGAACTAACAGTTCCACCGTTAGGAACAGGAAAGGAAATGACCTCCTTGTGTCCATAGGGTGAGTCCTATTCAAAGGCACATCTTCTGAACTCTGGATAGAATCCCACCATTCAATAGAAGGGACTGTAATTTTGCCAGGCACTGCATGTACCACGAGCCCTAAGCCCCTCTCAACCCTCTTCTTAGTGGGGCTTCAAACTGACAACCTAGGAAACACCAGAGAAGACACGTTCCAATGGGCCATGGCAACCCCTCATCTACTGGTGCCTCCAGTTCCACCAGTCCACAGCACACATACTTGTACTTGCTTTAAGTACCTTGCTCGGAATATAGAATTTTTTTAAGATTCAATTTCCCTGGCCTACAGAGTGAGTTCCAGGACAGCCGGGGCTACACAAAGAAACCCTGTCTCAAAAAAAATAAAAACAAAACAACAACAACAAAACTATCCCATTCCCTAAGTCTGATATCTTAAGTACCTTCCACTTATGCAGTGGAAGTGTGCGTAAGCAATGGCATCTGTAAAGAAACACGCTAGAGGAACAGCTTTAGTGGGGGAGAGGATGTCTTCAAAGGCAAAACCTGATGCCCACATACCTTTCTTTGGGTCCTTAAGAAGGACTCCTGAGAGGCAAAACCTGCAGGAGCTGAAATCACGTAAACATTTAGAAAGTAGTTGGGGACTATGCTAATTGAATAAAGTGGTGGTTGTAGGTTCTCCTCCAAGATCCATGACCTCACTAGCCCTGAGTAGTTGGCGGGGTTTTCAGTGCCAGACATCCTTCCATTCTGAGTGGGTCTCATGTCTAATTAGAGAGCTCTTAGTTACCTCCAATCTACGCATGCCGCTGCTGCACCCTTAGGATGGCATTGTCATTCTGGCCATTGTTGTGGTTCATAGGCATCGTCTCTGTTGGTTGCTTCCCTCCTTAGGAAATTTGCATGGTGCCCTCTGTTACTTGTAGCAGGACAACCTGCAAATCACTGTGAGTACTGCCAGCATTTCTGAAGTTCCTCAAACAAGGAACTTTGTGGTTTGCCTTTTGCAGAAGGCCTGGGCTTTCTCTTATTGAATTGAATAATCTGTTCTGTTCCTTTTTCTGTCTGAGTTGCCAAGCTCTAAACTAACCAACCCCCTGCTTGCTCAAAAGAACAATCACAGAATGTAGAGCCCATGGTAGAGAGATGTCTGCCTTGGTAACCGCAGGTAGCCCTACTGAATTCCCTCCTTCCATCCCTTACTCCTCCTCCCTAAGTAGGGTATATAATTGTATGGCAAACTCGAATAAACGAACTTGATCAGCTATGAGTTGACTTGTTCCTTTCTCCCTTGTTCGCCTGTCTTTTCCCATTCAGGAACCAGTTTGGAAGTGCTGCGGACCAGCACAGTTACTAGCAGAGTTAGTACTCAGAGAGGAGACATTCAGGTCAATTCCAGCTCAGGGGCCTCTCTGGGCCTTGTGTCTGGAGTATATGATGTCTTCAGCAATTGGGAATTAATTTCCACCTTTGAAGGCGCATCCAAGAACAATAGCAGCAGCCTGTGATATTTTTGGAGTCTCTTGGACAACCCTGACCAATAACTCAAATGAGGGCACCTAGTGACAGATAGTTTTGTTGGGTATTTTAGTCTATGTTGGCCACTGTAGCAATTTAGGACTTAGAACACATTGTTCCAGGGTCTTCAGGTTTTCAATGTTTCCATTGAGAAATCAACTATTATTCTGTTAGATTTTCCTTTACATGTGACCTGTGTGTTTTCTCTTGCTGCTTTCAATACACTTTCTTTGTCAAGTATACCTTGTGTTTTAACTATGATATGGTGTGGGGATTTTGTTTTCTGGTCTTGCCGATTTGGTGTTCGGTGTGCTTCTTGTATTTTTTATGGGTGTGCCTTTCTTTAGTTGAGGGACATTTTCTTCTGTGATCTTGTTGAAGATCTGGTCTATGCCATTGACTTGGGATTCTTCTCCCTCATCTATTCCTATAATTGGAAGATTTTTTTCATAATATCCCACATTTCATGTCTTTTTCTGTGGTTTTTTTTAAATTTTCATATTCCTTGCTTCTCTGGTCTAGATATTCTACTTGGTCCTGATATTCTATTTTCTGTTTGATTCATTCTACTTGTACAGCTTTCCTTTGAGGTTTCTAGTTGAGTTATTGGATCTATGAATTCTATCCTCATTTCAGCTTGAATCTTTTCCAATGTTTCTGTCTCCTGAAGAAGGTGTGGATGGGGAGGTTTGGGGAGACTCACCAGGATAGACCCTGGAGAAGAGTGTGGGAAATCTGGCCTGTATGACTCATGCTTTATTTTTTAATCCACTGGATTTTTCCCATGTCAATCTCTTTGAAGTGTTTGAAAATTCTTCCTAATGTGCTTACTTTAAAAACTGAGATTGTAGCTGGGTGGTGGTGACACATGCCTTCAATCCCAGCACTCAAGAGGCAGAAGCCTCCAAGTTCAAGGCCAGCCTGAATTACAGAGTGAGTTTCAGGACAGCCAGGGCTACACAGAGAAACCACATCGAAACAAAGAAACAAACAAAAAACCTGAAATTATGAACAAGAATGGAAGATGAGACAGAGAGGCAGAAGTAGGATTGATCTTGTACTAATAAGCTTGTATGACGTACCCAGGATAATGAAGCCCATAGAGACACATAGTAAAAAGGCATTTATGAGGGTTTGGATGAGAGAGTAGTGTGGTGTTAAGTTCCTGGATAATACTGTGAATGTGCTTAAGGATGATAGGTTGAAAAGTGAAAACTGATGGTAAACTTTACCCACACATACTACAAAAAACATAAATGAAAGAAAGAAGAAAGGGAGAGGGGGTATACTACAAAAAACATAAATGAAAGAAAGAAGAAAGGGAAGGGGGTGAATTATACACCAATATCTCTGATGAACATAGATGTAAAAATTCCTTTAAAAAAATACTTGCATATCAAATTCAAGAGCATATCAACCGTATTATCTACCATGATCAAGTGGCTTCATCTTAGAGGTGCATGTGAGGATCTTCTGGGCCCCTCCAAAGGCTTGAGTGGCTATCTGCAACACATACAACTTGACCTCCAGGCTCTGGTAGGTTCCACTCCACCGCTGCTGCTGTTCTTGGTGGTCCTCCCATGGTACCGGCATCTTCAGAACTGCTTGGGTCCCTTGCTATAACTGGGCTGCACTTTCACCACTTGCTGGGCTCTCTTCATGGTGCCAAGCCTCAACTTTTTTACATGACCCCTTCAATCTGGGCCTTCTACTGCCACCGAAATTGCACCTTCACCAATAGCCTCTCCTGGCCTCTCATAGCGCCAAGTCTCAGCTGCTCTCTAATGACCCCCAAATGCCTTCAAAACCAGCAACACCTGGGTGACTCTTACAGTACCAAGTTTGACTGCCAGCACAAGATACAACCTCGGCCAGTTCTAGAAGACAGCTTCCATGTGCTGACCCTGAGGAAACACTTTCCAGATGTTAAGATAGAGTCTGGTTTGCTGGAAAAATAACTGGTCACTTTGTCTGCAGTAAACGTTCCCTTGTGGGTGGAGTTCTCATCACCATCACCAGGCTTAGACCTCTTGTAATCAAGTTTCAGGGGAAAAAACATACACACACTGATCAGGTTAACTAAGTGGCTTTTTGGCTCTAAGCCACAGCTTCTATGACAGGGAGTCCTGGGCTGGTGGGAAGAATCTCCAGTTGAAACATTCTGGCCATTTGGCGTTCTTTTTCACCACCACTAAGAGGAAACATATACCCTTCTTCATAGACTTCGAAAGCAACATCGTGAGCTTTACACACATACAACACAGCTATCAGAAAACTCAGTTTGTGGAAACAGTACACTACCACCAGCAGCGGGAGGGACGGCTCCATGATCAGGAAAAGCAGTAAGAAACTTGCTTTTTCCCTGCTCCCAGCTGAATTTTTTGGTTTTTACCATGAAAATGTCTTTCTCTAAAGGCCTTTATTCTGTGGCTCTCACTTTTGAGCCCTCTTTCTCACTTAATTTTCACATTTTTCTCTTCATAGAGGCTTTCTTCCTTCCTCACTCTCCTCTTCCTTCAGGAGACTTCTACTTGTTATTTTTGCATATATGTCATCTCTGTCCTCTAGGAGCCACCCTGAGCGTACTTTACCATACTCTGACTCTGCGAGGTCTGGAGTTTCTTTCTTGTTCTTCCTTGTCTCCACGTTAGATGAGCACAACTTTGGGCCCCACATTGCAGGCACCACTTGTAATTGTTAAGCTGCTGTGTTGTTCAGCAAGAAGTCATCGAGGCATCATCATATGTCCACACCCTGCCAGACCTCAGCAGAGGGAACCACTGTCATAGCCAATGCCATACTCCCAGTGGAACCCTGAGCATCTGAGCTCAGATGTTTTTATTCATTCAGAACTCCTCAAGTGCAGATCATAAGCAAACACGTGCAGACAATACAAAATGCCAACGCCTATGTACCCTTTTTTCCAACAGAGCACAAAAACAGTTATTTTAAACATAACTAAAAATAAACTTCTACAGCAGTCCAGTGTCTCTCTCCCTCAGGATGTAATGTTCTCAGCTACTCCTCCAGCCTGTCTGCTTCCAGCCATGATGATAATGGACTAAACCTCTGAAACTGTAAGCAAGCCTCCAGTTAAATACTTCCTTTTATAAGAGCTGCCTTGGTCACAGTGTCTCTTTATACCAATACAACAGTGACTAAGATATTAGTGCAGAAAATATTTGATGCTAGAGGGAAAAGAATCATGACTCTGTGGGAAGTGACAGAAACCTTGTCCTTGTCAAAGTAGCTGAGAGGAATAGGTTCAGGATCCAGAGACAATTATCACTGGAAGGTAGGCCATCTCTTTGGTAACAAATATTAGGTTATCCTTTACTATAGTTGAGATGGTTTTGGTCATTATATCTCAATGTCTCTGGTGAATACAAGCATGGTAAAACAAAAACATTTTTACAAATCTTTTGTTTGTTTGTTTGTTTTGGGTTTTTTTGAGACAGGGTTTCCCTGTGTAGCTCTGGCTGTCCTAGAACTCAATCTGTAAACCAGGCTGGCCTCAAACTCACAGATATCTCCCTGTCTCTGCCTCCCAAGTGCTGGAATTAAAGGCCTGTGCAACCACTGCCTGGCTTTATAAATCTTAAATTCATAAGATAATTAGCCCTTCTCAATTACGGATATTCTTGGAACATGTGTCCATATTTTCTTTCAGTTTTTCCCATTGGAATGAAATACATCATTTACTCATTAATCTTCTCAGAATAGTTTAATTTCTGTCCACACAGTTCACATGCAGAAGATTTTTGACCAGGTTGACTATAGCATGATTAATATACTTCACTTTGAAAATAAGAAATGAGCCAGGCCTGTTGACATGTGCCTATAATCCCAGAACTTGGAAAGCAGATGCAGGGGATGAGGAGGAATTAAAGACTACCTTTGACTGCACTGTTGAGAAGCACAGCTAAGCAGAGTCCATAAAGCCAGGGTGACCTGAGGACAACAATGCTACCAGCAAGGGGGCCCTGGAGCAATGGATTTAACCCAGAGGAGGCCTCTGTCAGGCTGAAGAACAAGATTTACTGCATGGATCACATTCAGATCTAGGGAAGCAATATGGCTGAAGCAAGACAGTGTCACAGTGTCGGCTCTTTCAAATGATATTTCACACAGCTGTTGGTCTTTTTTCTGTCTCCTGGAGCACTGAAGATTTTCTCCATGTTATTTTAGAGACTAGTTCCTGAGGCCTTTTGTGTAACTGAAGATCAGTGGTAATGGAGGTAAATAACTGGGCAACGTACCCTCATCTCCCAGGTGACTTTAAATACCTGTACTGAAAAGGAACCTGAATACAAACTCAACACTCCTCGAGACCTGGAAACAGAGGGTTGCCAAAAGCACAAATTAGCTAACATTAAAGACACAAAAGGTACCTAATCTAAGAACAGCACTGTGACAGGGCCCCGACCTTAATGGGCCTTGTGACCTTAGCACAACTCACTCCATGATGGAAGTGTGATTCAAGCTGTAAGATTCAGCATGTAGACAGCAAAATGAAAGCAAAAACCTAATCCATCAAAGTCCGTACAGTTCTGGGAAAGTCTCAAAATGTACTAACCTTGCTTTTTAAGAAAGATTCTGGCTAACTGTTCTTGTTAACTGAAGTATGTCAACCCAGAACATAGTTTTTGTAGTTAAAAGCTCATTCTAAGAAAGGCTCAGGGCTACACTAGAGTCCCAAACACCCGGTATAGTCACCAGCTGGCTCATAAAGACTTTTTATTGGCTTAAACCAATGTCCGAGCAGTCTTCTCTGGTGAATACCCCACAACAGCCACACTCTCCTGCCCTGCTTCCCACACCAAAGCTCAAAATATTGCAAAAATAAAATCAAGAAAACTTCTGATTTTAATGAATAAAGCATTCATTGACCAACTAAAGGCAAAGTCCAATAACAAGATAAGTTTCTTATCAGAGTTGTAGTCTGTGAGGATTCTCTGAACCCATTATGAGACTGATACCTAATATCCACACCTATGGTAATGCTATGTTACAAAGTTGGGGAAGATGAGAGCAATTCTTGGTGAGGTAAGTACCTGGTAGAGGAGGAGAAGGCTCCCTGGCTCATTGGTGTGTCCTGGATTCCAACTCTTAGTATTTCCAATAGTCTCCATTTGCATGTACTTACCAGTTAAAACTTTCTTTTATGTGTAGCATCTAAATAAACCTATTTATTAACTTATGGTGCAATCGCTATCACTTACGCTCTGAGTTAGGAAAGCTCAGCTTCTTAGTTGCATTGTTGTGAAGTATGATTGCAGGGAGTGGTGGAAGCCCCAAGTGAGTGAATCCTTACTGAATGCATGCCCAGGACTCCGATGCCTCAGCCTCGTGAGAGTGGCAAGTCCTCCCTCAGATGAGGCTCAGAGGGATGTCAAAGCTTTCCCCAAAGGTCAGAGTGCTATCGATTGTGCACAAAACCCAGCAAGTGTAGCTTCCTCCTCCTGGAGGTTTGCAGCCTGAAACTGCCCACCTACAGAGACTCCTACCCAGACTAGGAAGCCCCTCCCCCTGTGCTGTACTGGACACCAAATTGGGATCCTGCACAGGAGCAACAAAGTATCTTAGCCCCTAAGCACCTCTCTTACCCCCATTTATTTAAAATTGTTTCTTGGGGCTGGAAAGATGGCTCAGTGGTTAAGAGTGCTCCCTGCTCTTGCAGAAGGCCTGATATTGGTGCCCAGTACCTGTGTCTATGACTCACAACTGTCTGTACCTCTAGCTGTCGGGTCCTATGCCTTCTGGAATCTGGAGGCATCAGGCACACTCAGGTGCCCACACACACATGCAAGCACTCATACGTACACATAAAAGAAAAAGTTTAAGTAAGAGAAAGAAGAAAGAAAAGGAGAGAGAGGAGAAAATGTAAGACAAGAGATGTAGAAAAGAAAACGCAAGATAAAGGTGTAAGAAAGGAATTCGTGAACAAGACTCCATTCGCCAAGGAATTGAGGCCGGCAATCTGTACCTGGGACCCCATAAAACTAAAAAGCTTCTCTCTAGCAAAGGAGACAGTAGAGGGAGGAAGAAACCCACAGGATGGGAGAGAAGCTTTGCCAGCTACGTATCTGCCAGAGGATTAATACCCAGAGTATGCAAATACCTCAAAGTACAAAGAATCAGGAAGACAAAATGACCTAA